>CAXHUL010000735.1:122920-292920 GCA_964019695.1 Loripinus fragilis
AAATTGCTATCTATTGCATTCGCTGTCTAATACAGAGTTTAAAGGTAGTGATGATATGGCAAAAAGATAATCCAGATCAGACTTTTCTGAAGGAAAGTCTGATCTGTGCTGTCACTATTTGCCACCTTAACATTACCTTATAAAACAACTTATTTTACCTGAGGAAATAGAATAACACAGTTCAGACCACTCGTGAAGGAACAGTCTGATCTGTTTTACACTATTCTTCTCCGGCAAGATAAGGTGGGCAAGATAAGGTGTGTAAAAGGTTTCCATTGAGGTGGCAAAGAGTATAAACACTGATCATACTGCTCTTTAAGTAAGTCTCCTCTGTGTTTACAATATTTGCCATTTCAACAATACCATTGAAACACCTTATAGTGCCTGAGCAAAGTTTCCCAGATGGGACTGTTCCTGATGGATAGTATGATCAGTGTTTTCACTATTGGTCATTTTAATACTACCAGATAAGCACCTTATTATGCCTATGCAAATAAATGCAAACCCAGATCAGACCCCCCCCCCCCTAAAGGAATGGTCTGATTAATGTTTTCATTATTTGCTCAAACATGATGAGTTGTGTGAAAGATAGTCTTTATATGGCAAATAGTGTAAACAATGGTCAGAATGCTCTTGATGGAATGGTCTGATCTAAGTTAGCACTATATGCTCTGGAAAAATGCCATCTATTGCATTCGCTGTCTGATACAGAGTTTAAAGGTAGTGATGATATGGCAAAAAGATAATCCAGATCAGACTATTCTGAAGGAAAGTCTGATCTGTGCTGTCACTATTTGCCACCTAAACATTACCTTTTAAAACAACTTATATTACCTGAGGAAATAGAATAACACAGTTCAGACCACTCCGGAAGGAACAGTCTGATCTGTTTTTACACTATTCTTCTTAGGCAAGGTAATGTGGGCAAGATAAGGTGTGTAAAAGGCTTCTCTTGAGGTGACAAAGAGTATAAACACTGATCATACTGCTCTTTAAGTAAGTCTCCTCTGTGTTTAAAATATTTGCCATTTCAACAATACCATTGAAACACCTTATAGTGCCTGAGCAAATAGTAAACCCAGATGGGACTGTTCCTGATGGATAGTATGATCAGTGTTTTCACTATTGGCCATTTTAATACTACCAGATAAGCACCTTATTATGCCTATGCAAATAAATGCAAACCCAGATCAGACCCCTCCTAAAGGAATGGTCTGATCAATGTTTTCATTATTTGCTCAAACATGATGAGTTGTGTGAAAGATAGTCTTTATATGGCAAAAAGTGTAAACAATGGTCAGAATGCTCTTGATGGAATGGTCTGATCTAAGTTAGCACTATATGCTCAGGAAAATTGCAATTTAATGCATTCGCTGTCTGATACAGAGTTTTGTGATGATATGGCAAAAAGATAACCCAGAACAGACACCTCCCGAAGAAAAATCTGATCTGTGTTGTCACTTTTTGCCACCATAACATTACCTTTGAAAACAACTTATCCTGTCTGAGGAAAAAGAATAACACAGATCAGACCACTCCTGAAGGAACAGTCTGATCTGTTTTTACACTATTCTTCTCTGGCAAGGTAAGGTGGGCAAGATAAGGTGTGTAAAAGGTTTCCCTTGAGGTGGCAAAGAGTATAAACACTGATCAGACTGCTCTTTTAAGTAAGTCTCCTGTGTTTACAATATTTGCCATTTTAACAATACCTTCTAAACACCTTATAGTGCCTGAGCAAATAGTTAACGCAGATTGGACCGTTCCTGATGGATAGTATGATCAGTGTTATCACTATTGGCCATTTTAATACTACCAGATAAGCACCTTATTATGCTTATGCAAATAAATGCAAACCCAGATCAGACCCCTCCTTAAGGAATGGTCTGATCAATGTTTACATTATTTGCTCAAACATGATGAGTTGTGTGAAAGATAGTCTTTATATGGCAAATAGTTTAAACAAGGATCGTAATGCTCTTGATGGAATGGTCTTATCTAAGTTAGCACTATATGCTGCTATATGCTCAGGATAAATGCCATCTATTTCGTTCGCTGTCCAATGTAGAGTTTAAAGGTAGTGATGATATGGCAAATGGATAATCCAGATCAGAAAATCTGATCTGTGTTGTCACTATTTGCCACCTTAACATTACCTTTAATAACAACTTATCTTACCTGAGGAAATAGAATAAAACAGATCAGACCACTCCTGAAGGAACAGTCTGATCTGTTTTTACACTATTATTCTCCAGCAAGGTAAGGTGGGCAAGATAGGTGTGTATAAGGTTTCCCTTCGGGTGGCAAAGAGTATAAACACTGATCAGACTGCTCTTTAAGTAATTCTCTTCTGTGTTTACAAAAAATTACAAAATAGTTATAAGATTTATTTAAATAGAATTTTGTCATATAAATTCACTCCTTTTAAACCTTATACCATGATATCTTGAATTAAAAGTCAAAAATAAGAGGAAGGGATATACATTTTTGAATTAGCCTTATGTAATGTTGTTCCTATATTCCCTTTTTGCCCCCGCTCACTGGGGCCATAGAAATAGGTGGGCTGCCTAGTGCCTCTGTGGCAGAGCTGTTTGTATCATTAATATAGCAGGGCTTAGGTTTACAAGTCAGGTAGAAGTCCTTCAAATTCAGAGGCAACAGTTACAGAGCAATAACCTGAAGCCAAGTTAGATGTCAACTGAGTAAATGACCATGCAGTTAACATATTGGGTATGACCATAATAGACATGCATACTGGATTAATATATCTACTCCACAATATATTGTTCTAGTGTACTGCTATGTGGAAATACTCATGAGTAGAAGGTACAGCCATGTACATATTAGACTGACCATATATGCGGTAAGGGTACTGCTCTTGACTGTTTAATCTCAAGAAAAGCATCTTTAAATTTGCTTTCCTCTTCTAAGTCTAATTTAAAATATTTTTAAATACAAGGGTCTGGTAAGCAGTTTGTTGATGACTACTCAATGCCAGTAGTCATATTATGCTATATTGGCAGTGTCTGACTACCATATAGGCAGGCAGTATGGACTCTGTAATTATTTCTGAACCTTCACATTTTTTCTTGGACTTCCATTGCCAATAAGGAAAGGGAATAGTGATAAGAGTTATTTAGATATAATTTTGTCATATTAATTCACTCTTTTTAAACCTTATTCCATGATATCTTGAATATAAAGTCAAAAATAAGAGGAAGAGGATATAAATTTTTGAGTTAGCTTTATGTAATGTTGTTCCTTTATTCCCTTTTTGCCCCCGCTCACTGGGGCCATAGAAATAGGTGGGCTGCCTAGTGCCTCTGTGGCAGAGCTGTTTGTATCATGAATACAGCAGGGCTTAGGTTTACAAGTCAGGTAGAAGTCCTTCAAATTCAGAGGCAACAGTTACAGAGCAATAACCTGAAGCCAATTTAGATGTCAACTGAGTAAATGACCGTGCAGTTTACATATTGGGTATGACCACAATAGACAAGCATACTGGATTAATATATCTACTCCACATTATATTGTTCTAGTGTACTGCTATGTGGAAATATTCATGAGTAGAAGGTACAGCCATGAACATATTAGACTGACCATATATGCGGTAAGGGTACTGCTCTTGACTGTTTTAATCTCAAGAAAAGCATCTTTAAATTTGCTTTCCTCTTCTAAGTCTAATTTAAGATATTTTTTAAATACAAGGGTCTGGTAAGCAGTTTGTTGATGACTACTCAATGCTAGTAGTCATATTATGCTATATTGGCAGTGTGTACAACCCTAATCTGACTACCATATAGGCAGGCAGTATGGACTCCGTAATTATTTCTGAACCTTCACATTTTTTCTTGGACTTACATTGCAAATAAGGAAAGGGAATAGTGATAAGAGTTATTTAGATATAATTTTGTCTTATTAATTCACTCCTTTTAAACCTTATTCCATGATATCTTGAATATAAAGTCAAAAATAAGAGGAAGAGGATATAAATTTTTGAATTAGCTTTATGTGATGTTGTTCCTTTATTCCCTTTTTGCCCCCGCTCACTGGGGCCATAGAAATAGGTGGGCTGCCTAGTGCCTCTGTGGCAGAGCTGTTTGTATCATGAATACAGCAGGGCTTAGGTTTACAAGTCAGGTAGAAGTCCTTCAAATTCAGAGGCAACAGTTACAGAGCAATAACCTGAAGCCAAGTTAGATGTCAACTGAGTAAATGACCGTGCAGTTTACATATTGGGTATGACCACAATAGACAAGCATACTGGATTAATATATCTACTCCACATTATATTGTTCTAGTGTACTGCTATGTGGAAATATTCATGAGTTGAAGGTACAGCCATGAACATATTAGGCTGACCATATATGTGGTAAGGGTACTGCTCCTGACTGTTTAATCGCCAGAAAAGCATCTTTAAATTTGCTTTTCTCTTCTAAATCTGATTTAAAAGATGTTTCTAATTACAAGGGTCTGGTTAGCATTTTATACATTGGGTATGACCATGTTAATCATACTGCAATAATATACTATAGATCTGTGTTGTCACTATTCCCTATCTTTACATCACCTTTGAAAACAACTTATTGTGCCTGAACAAAAAGAATAAACACAGATCAGACCACTCCTGAAGGAACAGTCTGATCTGATTTTACAACATGTTGTTAGGCTAGGTAACATGGGCAAGATAAGGGGTGTTTAAGGATCCCTTGAGGTGGCAATCTAATGCATTCGCTGTCTGATACAGAGTTTAAAGGTTGTGATCATATGGCAAAAAGATAATCCAGATCAGACACCTCCCGAAGGAAAATCTGATATGTGTTATCACTATTTGCCACCATAACATTACCTTTGAAAACAACTTATCCTGTCTGAGGAAATAGAATAACACAGATCAGAGCACTCCTGAAGGAACAGTCTGATCTGTTTTTACACTATTATTCTCCGGCAAGGTAAGTTGGGCAAGATAAGGTGTGTAAATGGTTTCCATTGAGGTGGCAAAGAGTATGAACACTGGTCAGACTGCTCTTTAAGTAAGTCTCCTCTGTGTTTACAATATTTGCCATTTCAACAATACCATTGAAACACCTTATAGTGCCTGAGCAAAGTTTCCCAGATGGGACTGTTCCTGATGAATAGTATGATCAGTGTTTTCACTATTGGCCATTTTAATACTACCAGATAAGCACCTTATTATGCCTATGCAAATAAATGCAAACCCAGATCAGACCCCTCCTAAAGGAATGGTCTGATCAACGTTTTCATTATTTGCACAAACATGATGAGTTGTGTGAAAGATAGTTTTTATATGGCAAATAGTGTAAACAATGGTCAGAATGCTCTTGATGGAATGGTCTGATCTAAGTTAGCACTATATGCTCAGGAAAATTGCCATCTATTGCATTCGCTGTCTGATACAGAGTTTAAAGTTAGTGATGATTGGGCAAAAAGATAATCCAGATCAGACAGCTCCTGAAGGAAAATCTGATATGTGTAATCACTATTTGCCACCATGACATTATCTTTGAAAACAACTTATCTTACCTGAGGAAATAGAATAACACAGATCAGACCACTCCTGAAGGAACAGTCTGATCTGTTTTTACACTATTCTTCTCCGGCAAGGTAAGGTGGGCAAGATAAGGTGTGTAAAAGGTTTCCCTTGAGTTGTCAAAGAGTATAAACACTGATCAGACTGCTCTTTTAAGTAAGTCTCCTCTGTGTTTACAATATTTGCCATTTTAACAATACCATCGAAACACCTTATAGTGCCTGAGCAATTGGACCGTTCCTGTTGGATAGTATGATCAGTGTTTTCCTTATTGGTCATTTTAATACTACCAGATAAGCACCTTATTATGCCTATGCATATAAATGCAAACCCAGATCAGACCCCTCCTTAAGGAATGGTCTGATCAATGTTTACATTATTTACTCAAACATGATAAGCTGTGAGAAAGATAGTCTTTATATGGCAAATAGTGTAAACAATGGTCAGAATGCTCTTGATGGAATGGTCGGATCTAAGTTAGCACTATATGCTCAGGAAAATTGCCATCTATTGCATTCGCTGTCTAATACAGAGTTTAAAGGTAGTGATGATATGGCAAAAAGATAATCCAGATCAGACTTTTCTGAAGGAAAGTCTGATCTGTGCTGTCACTATTTGCCACCTTAACATTACCTTATAAAACAACTTATCTTACCTGAGGAAATAGAATAACACAGTTCAGACCACTCGTGAAGGAACAGTCTGATCTGTTTTTACACTATTCTTCTCCGGCAAGGTAAGGTGGGCAAGATAAGGTGTGTAAAAGGTTTCCATTGAGGTGGCAAAGAGTATAAACACTGATCAGACTGCTCTTAAAGTAAGTCTCCTCTGTGTTTACAATATTTGTCATTTCAACAATACCATCTTAACACCTTATAGTGCCTGAGCAAAGTTTCCCAGATGGGACTGTTCCTGATGAATAGTATGATCAGTGTTTTCACTATTGGCCATTTTAATACTACCAGATAAGCACCTTATTATGCCTATGCAAATAAATGCAAACCCAGATCAGACCCCCCCCCCCTAAAGGAATGGTCTGATTAATGTTTTCATTATTTGCTCAAACATGATGAGCTGTGTGAAAGATAGTCTTTATATGGCAAATAGTGTAAACAATGGTCAGAATGCTCTTGATGGAATGGTCTGATCTAAGTTAGCACTATATGCTCAGGAAAATTGCCATCTACTGCATTCGCTGTCTGATACAGAGTTTAAAGTTAGTGATGATTGGGCAAAAAGATAATCCAGATCAGACAGCTCCTGAAGGAAAAGCTGATATGTGTAATCACTATTTGCCACCATAACATTACCTTTGAAAACAACTTATCTTACCTGAGGAAATAGAATAACACAGATCAGACCACTCCTGAAGGAACAGTCTGATCTGTTTTAACACTATTCTTCTTAGGCAAGGAAATATGGGCAAGATAAGGTGTGTAAAAGGCTTCCCTTGAGGTGGCAAAGAGTATGAACACTGATCAGACTGCTCTTTGTATGATCAGTGTTTTCACTATGTGTAATCACTATTTGCCAGCATAACAATACCTTTGAAAACAAATTATCCTGTCTGAGGAAATAGAATAACACAGATCAGACCACTCCTGAAGGAACAGTCTGATCTGTTTTTACACTATTCTTCTCGGGCAAGGTAGGGTGGGCAAGATAAGGTGTGTAAAAGGTTTCCCTTGAGGTGGCAAAGAGTATAAACACTGATCAGACTGCTCTTTTAAGTAAGTCTCCTCTGTGTTTACAATATTTGCCATTTTAACAATACCTTCTTAACACCTTATAGTGCCTGAGCAAATAGTTAACGCAGATTGGACCGTTCCTGATGGATAGTATGATCAGTGTTTTCACTATTGGCCATTTTAATACTACCAGATTAGCACCTTATTATGCTTATGCAAATAAATGCAAACCCAGATCAGACCCCTCCTTAAGGAATGGTCTGATCAATGTTTACATTATTTGCTCAAACATGATGAGTTGTGTGAAAGATAGTCTTTATATGGCAAATAGTGTAAACAAGGATCGGAATGCTCTTGATGGAATGGTCTTATCTAAGTTAGCACTATATGCTGCTATATGCTCAGGATAAATGCCATCTATTGCATTAGCTGTCCAATGTAGAGTTTAAAGGTAGTGATGATATGGCAAATGGATAATCCAGATCAGAAAATCTGATCTGTGTTGTCACTATTTGCCACCTTAACATTACCTTTAATAACAACTAATTTTACCTGAGAAAATAGAATAAAACATATCAGACCACTCCTGAAGGAACAGTCTGATCTGTTTTTACACTATTATTCTCCAGCAAGGTAAGGTGGGCAAGATAGGTGTGTATAAGGTTTCCCTTGGGGTGGCAAAGAGTATAAACACTGATCAGACTGCTCATTAAGTAATTCTCTTCTGTGTTTACAAAATATTACAAAATAGTTATAAGATTTATTTAAATAGAATTTTGTCATATAAATTCACTTCTTTTAAACCTTATACCATGATATCTTGAATTAAAAGTCAAAAATAAGAGGAAGGGATATACATTTTGAATTAGCCTTATGTAATGTTGTTCCTTTATTCCCTTTTTGCCCTCGCTCACTGGGGCCATAGAAATAGGTGGGCTGCCTAGTGCCTCTGTGGCAGAGCTGTTTGTATCATTAATATAGCAGGGCTTAGGTTTACAAGTCAGGTAGAAGTCCTTCAAATTCAGAGGCAACAGTTACAGAGCAATAACCTGAAGCCAAGTTAGATGTCAACTGAGTAAATGACCATGCAGTTTACTTATTGGGTATGACCATAATAGACATGCATACTGGATTAATATATCTACTCCACAATATATTGTTCTAGTGTACTGCTATGTGGAAATATTCATGAGTAGAAGGTACAGCCATGAACATATTAGACTGACCATATATGCGGTAAGGGTACTGCTCTTGACTGTTTTAATCTCAAGAAAAGCATCTTTACATTTGCTTTCCTCTTCTAAGTCTAATTTAAAATATTTTTTAAATACAAGGGTCTGGTAAGCAGTTTGTTGATGAGAACTCAATGCTAGTAGTCATATTATGCTATATTGGCAGTGTGTACAACCCTAATCTGACTACCATATAGGCAGGCAGTATGGACTCCGTAATTATTTCTGAACCTTCACATTTTTTCTTGGACTTCCATTGCCAATAAGGAAAGGGAATAGTGATAAGAGTTATTTAGATATAATTTTGTCATATTAATTCACTCCTTTTAAACCTTATTCCATGATATCTTGAATATGAAGTCAAAAATAATAGGAAGGGATATACATTTTTGAATTAACTTTATGTAATGTTGTTCCTTTATTCCCTTTTTGTCCCCGCTCACTGGGGCCATAGAAATAGGTGGGCTGCCTAGTGCCTCTGTGGCAGAGCTGTTTGTATCATGAATACAGCAGGGCTTAGGTTTACAAGTCAGGTAGAAGTCCTTCAAATTCAGAGGCAACAGTTACAGAGCAATAACCTGAAGCCAAGTTAGATGTCAACTGAGTAAATGACCGTGCAGTTTACATATTGGGTATGACCACAATAGACAAGCATACTGGATTAATATATCTACTCCACATTATATTGTTCTAGTGTACTGCTATGTGGAAATATTCATGAGTAGAAGGTACAGCCATGAACATATTAGGCTGACCATATATGCGGTAAGGGTACTGCTCCTGACTGTTTAATCGCCAGAAAAGCATCTTTAAATTTGCTTTTCTCTACTAAATCTGATTTAAAAGATGTTTCTAATTACAAGGGTCTGGTTAGCATTTTATACATTGGGTATGACCATGTTAATCATACTGCAATAATATACTATAGATCTGTGTTGTCACTATTCCCTATCTTTACATCACCTTTGAAAACAACTTATCGTGCCTGAACAAAAAGAATAAACACAGATCAGACCACTCCTGAAGGAACAGTCTGATCTGATTTTACAACATGTTGTTAGGCTAGGTAACATGGGCAAGATAAGGGGTGTTTAAGGATCCCTTGAGGTGGCAATCTAATGCATTCGCTGTCTGTTACAGAGTTTAAAGGTTGTGATGATATGGCAAAAAGATAATCCAGATCAGACTTTTCTAAAGGAAAGTCTGATCTGTGCTGTCACTATTTGCCACCTAAACATTACCTTTTAAAACAACTTATCTTACCTGAGGAAATAGAATAACACAGTTCAGATCACTCTTAGAGGAACAGTCTGATCTGTTTTACACTATTCTTCTTCGGCAAGGTAAGGTGGGCAAGATAAGGTGTGTCAAAGGCTTCCATTGAGGTGGCAAAGAGTATAAACACTGATCAGACTGCTCTTTTAAGTAAGTCTCCTCTGTGTTTACAATATTTGCCATTTTAACAATACCTTCTCAACACCTTATAGTGCCTGAGCAAATAGTTAACGCGCATTGGACCGTTCCTGATGGACAGTATGATCAATGTTTTCACTATTGGCCATTTTAATACTTCCAGATTAGCACCTTATCATGCTTATGCAAATAAATGCAAACCCAGATCAGACCCCTCCTTAAGGAATGGTCTGATCAATGTTTACATTATTTGCTCAAACATGATGAGTTGTGTGAAAGATAGTCTTTATATGGCAAATAGTGTAAACAATGGTCAGAATGCTCTTGATGGAATGGTCTTATCTAAGTTAGCACTATATGCTGCTATATGCTTAGGATAAATGCAATCTATTTCATTCGCTGTCCAATGTAGAGCTTAAAGATAGTGATGATATGGCAAATGGATAACCCAGATCAGAAAATCTGATCTGTGTTGTCACTATTTGCCACCTTAACATTACCTTTAATAACAACTTATCTTACCTGAGGAAATAGAATAACACAGATCAGACCACTCCTGAAGGAACAGTCTGATCTGTTTTACACTATTCTTCTCCAGCAAGGTAAGGTGGGCAGGATAGGTGTTTAAATGGTTTCCCTTGGGGTGGCAAAGAGTATAAACACTGATCAGACTGCTCTTTAAGTAATTCTCCTCTGTGTTTACAAAATATTTGCCATTTCAACAATACCTTTTCAACACCATATAGTGCCTGAGCAAATAGTTAACGCAGATGGGACTGTTCCTGATGGATAGTATGATCAGTGTGTTCACTATTTGCCATTTTAATACTACCATATAAGCACCTTATTATGCCTATGCAAATAAATGCAAACCCAGATCAGACCCCTCCTAAAGGAATGGTCTGATTAATGTTTTCATTATTTGTTCAAACATGATGAGTTGTGTGAACGATAGTCTTTATATGACAAATAGTGTAAACAATGGCCAGAATGCTCTTGATGGAATGGTCTGATCTAAGTTAGCACTATATGCTCAGGAAAATTGCCTTCTATTGCATTCGCTGTCTGATACAGAGTTTAAAGTAAGTGATGATTGGGCAAAAAGATAATCCAGATCAGACGGCTCCTGAAGGAAAGTCTGATCTGTGCTGTCACTATTTGCCACCTTAACATTACCTTTTAAAACACCTTATCCTGTCTGAGGAAATAGAATAACACAGATCAGACCACTCCTGAAGGAACAGTCTGATCTGTTTTTACACTATTCTTCTCCGACAAGGTAAGGTGGGCAGAATAAGGTGTGTAAAAGGTTTCCCTTGAGGTGGCAAAGAGTATAAACACTGATCAGACTGCTCTTTTAAGTAAGTCTCCTCTGTGTTTACAATATTTGCCATTTTAACAATACCTTCTTAACACCTTGTAGTGCCTGAGCAAAATGTTAACGCAGATTGGACAGTTCCTGATGGATAGTATGATCAGTGTTTTCACTATTGGCCATTTTAATAGTACCAGATAAGCACCTTATTATGCTTATGCAAATAAAAGCAAACCCAGATCAGACCCCTCCTTAAGGAATGGTCTGATCAATGTTTTCATTATTTGCTCAAACATGATGAGTTGTGTGAAAGATAGTCTTTATATGTCAAATAGTGTAAACAATGGTCAGAATGCTCTTGATGGAATGGTCTGATCTAAGTTAGCACTATATGCTCAGGAAAATTGCCATCTATTGCATTTGCTGTCTAATACAGAGTTGAAAGGTAGTGATGATATGGCAAAAAGATAATCCAGGTCAGACTTTTCTGAAGGAAAGTCTGATCTGTGCTGTCACTATTTGCCACCTTAACATTAACTTTTAAAACAACTTATCTTACCTGAGGAAATAGAATAACACAGTTCAGACCACTCCTGAAGGAACAGTCTGATCTGTTTTTACACTATTTTTCTTAAGCAAGGTAATGTGGGCAAGATAAGGTGTGTAAAAGGTTTCCATTGAGGTGGCAAAAAGTATAAACACTGATCAGACTGCTCTTTAAGTAAGTCTCCTCTGTGTTTAAAATATTTGCCATTTCAACAATACCATCGAAACACCTTATAGTGCCTGAGCAAATAGTAAACCCAGATGGGACTGTTCCTGATGGATAGTATGATCAGTGTTTTCACTATTGGCCATTTGAATACTACCAGATAAGCACCTTATTATGTCTATGCAAATAAATGCAAACCGAGATCAGACCCCTCCTAAAGGAATGGTCTGATCAATGTTTTCATTATTTGCTCAAACATGATGAGTTGTGTGAAAGATAGTCTTGTTATGGCAAATAGTGTAAACAATGGACAGAATGCTCTTGATGGAATGGTCTGATCTAAGTTAGCACGATATGCTCAGTAAAATTGCAATCTAATGCATTCGCTGTCTGATACAGAGTTTAAAGGTTGTGATGATATGGCAAAAAGATAACCCAGAACAGACAGCTCCTGAAGGAAAATCTGATCTGTGTTGTCACTATTTGCCACCATAACATTACCTTTGAAAACAACTTATCTTACCTGAGGAAATAGAATAACACAGTTCAGACCACTCCTGAAGGAACAGTCTGATCTGTTTTTACACTATTATTCTCAGGCAAGGTAAGGTGGGCAAGATAAGGTGTATAAAAGGTTTCCCTTGAGGTGGCAAAGAGTATAAACACTGATCAGACTGCTCTTTTAAGTAAGTCTCCTCTGTTTTAACAATATTTGCCATTTTACCAATACCTTCTAAACACCTTATAGTGCCTGAGCAAATAGTTAAGGCAGATTAGACCGTTCCTGATGGATAGTATGATCAGTGTTTTCACTATTGGCCATTTTAATACTACCAGATAAGCACCTTATTATGCTAATGCAAATAAATGCAAACCCAGATCAGACCCCTCCTTAAGCAATGGTCTGATCAGTGTTACATTATTTGCTCAAACATGATGAGCTGTGAGAAAGATAGTCTTTATATGGCAAATAGTGTAAACAATGGTCAGAATGCTCTTGATGGAATGGTCTGATCTAGGTTTGCACTTTATGCTCAGGAAAGTTGCCATCTATTGCATTCGCTGTCTAATACAGAGTTAAAAGGTAGTGATGATATGGCAAAAAGATAATCCAGATCAGACTTTTCTGAAGGAAAGTCTGATCTGTGCTGTCACTATATGCCACCTTAACATTACCTTTTAAAACAACTTATCTTACCTGAGGAAATAGAATAACACAGTTCAGACCACTCCTGAAGGAACAGTCTGATCTGCTTTTACACTATTCTTCTTAGGCAAGGTAAGGGGGGCAAGATAAGGTGTGTAAAAGGTTTCCATTTAGGTGGCAAAGAGTAAAAACACTGATCAGACTGCTCTTTAAGTAAGTCTCCTCTGTGTTTAAAATATTTGCCATTTCTACATTACCATCTACACACATTATAGTGCCTGAGCAAATAGTAAACCCTGATGGGACTGTTCCTGATGGATAGTATGATCAGTGTTTTCACTATTGGCCATTTTAATACTACCAGATAAGCACCTTATTATGCCTATGCAAATAAATGCAAACCCAGATCAGACCCCTCCAAAAGGAATGGTCTGATCAATGTTTTCATTATTTGCTCAAACATGATGAGCTGTGAGAAAGATAGTCTTTATATGGCAAATAGTGTAAACAATGGTCAGAATGCTCTTGATGGAATGGTCTGATCTAAGTTAGCACTATATGCTCAGGAAAATTGCCATCTATTGCATTCGCTGTCTGATACAGAGTTTAAAGGTTGTGATGATATGGCAAAAAGATAACCCAGAACAGACAGCTCCGGAAGAAAAATCTAATCTGTGTTGTCACTATTTGCCACCATAACATTACCTTTGAAAACAACTTATCCTGTCTGAGGAAATAGAATAACACATATCAGACCACTCCTGAAGGAACAGTCTGATCTGTTTTTACACTATTATTCTCCGGCAAGGTAAGGTGGGCAAGATAAGGTGTGTAAAAGGTTTCCCTTGAGGTGGCAAAGAGTATAAACACTGATCAGACTGCTCTTTTAAGTAAGTCTCCTCTGTGTTTACAATATTTGCCATTTTAACAATACCTTCTAAACACCTTATAGTGCCTGAGCAAATAGTTAAGGCAGATTGGACCGTTCCTGATGGCTAGTATAATCAGTGTTTTCACTATTGGCCATTTTAATACTACCAGATAAGCACCTTATTATGCTTATGCAAATAAATGCAAACCCAGATCAGACCCCTCCTTAAGGAATGTTCTGATCAATGTTTACAGTATTTGCTCAAACATGATGAGCTGTGAGAAAGATAGTCTTTATATGACAAATAGTGTAAACAATGGTCAGAATGCTCTTGATGGAATGGTCCGATCTAAGTTAGCACTATATGCTCAGGAAAATTGCAATCTATTGCATTCGCTGTCTGATACAGAGTTGAAAGGTAGTGATGATATGGCAAAAAGATAATCCAGTTCAGAATTTTCTTAAGGAAAGTCTGATCTGTGCTGTAACTATTTGCCACCTTAACATTACCTTTTAAAACAACTTATCTTACCTGAGCAAATAGAATAACACAGTTCAGACCACTCCTGAAGGAACAGTCTGATCTGTTTTTACACTATTCTTCTCCGGCAAGGTAATGTGGGCAAGATAAGGTGTGTAAAAGTTTTCCCTTGAGGTGGCAAAGAGTATAAACACTGATCAGACTGCTCTTTTAAGTAAGTCTCCTCTGTGTTTACAATATTTGCCATTTTAACAATACCTTCTAAACACCTTATAGTGCCTGAGCAAATAGTTCACGCAGATTTGACCGTTCCTGATGGATAGTATGATCAATGTTTTTACTATTGGCCATTTTAATACTACCAGATAAGCACCTTATTATGCTTATGCAAATTAATGCAAACCCAGATCAGACCCCTCCTTAAGGAATGGTCTGATCAATGTTTACATTATTTGCTCAAACATGATGAGTTGTGTGAAAGATAGTCTTTATATGGCAAATAGTGTAAACAAGGATTGGAATGCTCTTGTCGGACTGGTCTAATCTAAGTTAGCACTATATGCTGCTATATGCTCAGGATAATTGCTATCTATTTTGTTCGCTGTCCGATGTAGAGTTTAAAGATAGTGATGATATGGCAAATGGATAATCCAGATCAGAAATTCTGATCTGTGTTGTCACTATTTGCCACCTTAACGTTACCTTTAATAACATCTTACCTGAGGAAATAGAATAACACAGATCAGACCACTCCTGAAGGAACAGTCTGATCTGTTTTTACACTATTCTTCTTTAGCAAGGTAAGGTGGGCAAGATAAGGTGTGTAAAAGGTTTCCGTTGAGGCGGCAAAGAGTATAAACACTGATCAGACTGCTCTTTAAGTAAGTCTCCTCTGTGTTTACAATATTTGCCATTTCAACAATACCTTCTTAACACCTTATAGTGCCTGGGCAAATAGTTAACGCAGATTGGACTGTTCCTGATTGATAAAATGTTCAGTGTTTTCACTATTGGCCATTTTAATACTACCAGATAAGCACCTTATTATGCCTATGCAAATAAATGCAAACCCAGATCAGACCCCTCCTTATGAATGGTCTGATCAATGTTTTCATTTTTTGTTCAAACATGATGAGTTGTGTGAAAGATAGTCTTTATATGGCAAATAGTGCAAAACCTGGTCAAAATGCTCTTGATGGAATGGTAGGATCTTAGTTAGCACAATATGCTCAGGAAAAATTGCCATCTATTGCGTTCGCTGTCCGATGTAGAGTTTAAAGGTAGTGATGATATGGCAAAAAGATAATCGAGATCAGACAGCTTCTGAAGGAAAGTCTGATCTGTCTTTTACTATTTGCAATTTTAACACTACCTTTGTAGCGCTTTGTTATGTTTGTACAAATAGACTAAACACAGACCGGATTACTCCTAAAGGAACAGTCCGATTAGTGTTTACATTATTTACTCGGGCATAATGAGGTGTGTGCAAAAGTCTTTGGATTGGAAATAGTGTAAACAATGATCAGACAGCTCCTCCCGGAATTGTCTTGTCTGGGTATGCACTATTTGCTCATGCCTCTATTTGCTCATGCAAATTGACAATTCCTGCATCCACTGTCCGTCAAATTTCTGTGTCTGCTGTCTGTTAGAGTCTCCTGCAAGAGGCTCAATTCCTGCATCCACTGTCCGCTAATTTTCCGTGTCTGCTGTCTGTTAGAGTCTCCTGCAAGGGGCTCAATTCCTGCATCAACTGTCCGCTAATTTTCCGTGTCTGCTGTCTGTTAGAGTCTCCTGCAAGGGGCTCAATTCCTGCATCCACTGTCCGCTAATTTTCCGTGTCTGCTGTCTGTTAGAGTCTCCTGCAAGGGGCTCGATTCCTGCATCCACTGTCCGCTAATTTTCCGTGTCTGCTGTCTGTTATAGTCTCCTGCAAGAGGCTCGATTCCTGCATCCACTGTCCGCTAATTTTCCGTGTCTGCTATCTGTTAGAGTCTCCTGCAAGAGGCTCGATTCCTGCATCCACTGTCCGCTAATTTTCCGTGTCTGCTGTCTGTTAGAGTCTCCTGCAAGAGGCTCAATTCCTGCATCCACTGTCCGCTAATTTTCCGTGTCTGCTGTCTGCGAGAGTCTCCGGCAAGAGGCTCAATTCCTGCATCCACTGTCTGCTAATTTTCCGTGTCTGCTGTCTGCTACAGTCTCCTGCAAGAGGCTCAATTCCTGCATCCACTGTCCGCTAATTTTCCGTGTCTGCTGTCTGCGAGAGTCTCCTGCAAGAGGCTCAATTCCTGCATCCACTGTCCGCTAATTTTCCGTGTCTGCTGTCTGTTAGAGTCTCCTGCAAGGGGCTCAATTCCTGCATCCACTGTCCGCTTATTTTCCGTGTCTGCTGTCTGTTAGAGTCTCCTGCAAGGGGCTCAATTCCTGCATCCACTGTCCGCAAATTTATGTGTCTGCTGTCTGTTAGAGTCTCCTGCAAGGGGCTCAATTCCTGCATCCACTGTCCGCTAATTTTCCGTGTCTGCTGTCTGTTAGAGTCTCCTGCAAGGGGCTCAATTCCTGCATCCACTGTCCGCTAATTTTCCGTGTCTGCTGTCTGTAAGAGTCTCCTGCAAGGGGCTCAATTCCTGCATCCACTGTCCGCTAATTTTCCGTGTCTGCTGTCTGTGAGAGTCTCCTGCAAGAGGCTCAATTCCTGCATCCACTGTCCGCTAATTTTCCGTGTCTGCTGTCTGTGAGAGTCTCCTGCAAGAGGCTCAATTCCTGCATCCACTGTTCGCTTATTTGCCGTGTCTGCTGTCTGTTAGAGTCTCCTGCAAGAGGCTCAATTCCTGCATCCACTGTCCGCTAATTTTCGGTGTCTGCTGTCTGTAAGAGTCTCCTGCAAGAGGCTCAATTCCTGCATCCACTGTCCGCTAATTTTCCGTGTCTGCTGTCTGTTTGAGTCTCCTGCAAGGGGCTCAATTCCTGCATCCACTGTCCGCTAAATTTCCGTGTCTGCTGTCTGTTAGAGTCTCCTGCAAGGGGCTCAATTCCTGCATCCACTGTCCGCTCATTTTCCGTGTCTGTTAGAGTCTCCTTCAAGGGGCTCAATTCCTGCATCCACTGTCCGCTAATTTTCCGTGTCTGCTGTCAGTTAGAGTCTCCTGCAAGGGGCTCAATTCCTGCATCAACTGTCCGCTAATTTCCGTGTCTGCTGTCTGTTAGAGTCTCCTGCAAGGGGCTCAATTCCTGCATCCACTGTCCGCTAATTTTCCGTGTCTGCTGTCTTTTAGAGTCTCCTGCAAGAGGCTCAATTCCTGCATCCACTGTCCGCTAATTTTCCGTGTCTGCTGTCTGTAAAAGTCTCCTGCAAGAGGCTTAATTCCTGCATCCACTGTCCGCTAATTTTCCGTGTCTGCTGTCTGTAAGAGTCTCCTGCAAGAGGCTCAATTCCTGCATCCACTGTCCGCTAATTTTCCGTGTCTGCTGTCTGTTAGAGTCTCCTGCAAGGGGCTCAATTCCTGCATCCACTGTACGCTAAATTTCCGTGTCTGCTGTCTGTTAGAGTTTCCTGCAAGTGGCTCAATTCCTGCATCCACTGTCCGCTAATTTTCCGTGTCTGCTGTCTGTTAGAGTCTCCTGCAAGGGGCTCAATTCCTGCATCCACTGTCCGCTAATTTTCCGTGTCTGCTGTCTGTTAGAGTCTCCTGCAAGGGGCTCAATTCCTGCATCCACTGTCCGCTAAAGAACTTCTAGCGATAAGGTGTATATTTTCCCAAGTTGACATGATTACAAACACCAAATTTTCAAATTGCCCTAATGTTTTTAAAAATTGTGTAGTTTGGCAGTAAAGTATGCATAGTAGGCAACAAAATACGTTTTAAAGCGATTCGCTTTTTACAATATGGTGTAAACGTGCACTTTCTACCCCCACCCCTCATTTAACGCCTTTATACTGGGTGCCGTTTAGACCAGATTTTGAGTTAACCCATTGCGAATTTTAAAAAAACAAAAGTGCTAAACTGTTAAGGATATAAGTGCTCTTCATTTCCAAAACCTTACCATATTCCTTCTGCGCATGCGTACAAAATACACCTAAATTGTGACGTTTGTCATTGGAAAGATGAAACTGGTGTCTTTCAGTTTATTTTTAGATGCTTTGCCCCCCTAGACCCAAGATGCCCTTTGGACAACGACATGTCGCTATAAACATTTACAACATATGTAAAGGGCATCTTGGGTCTAGGGGGGCAAAGCATCTAAAAATAAACTGAAAGACACCAGTTTCATCTATCCAATGACAAACGTCACACTTTTAGGTGTATTTCGTACGCATGCGCAGAAGGAATACGGTAATGTTTTGGAAATAAAGAGCACTTATATCCTTAACATTTTAGCACTTTTATTTTTTTTTTAAATTCGCAATGCATTTACTCAAAATCTGGTCTAAACGGCACCCAGTATAAAGGCGTTAAATGAGGGGTGGGGTAAAAAGTGCACATTTACACGATATTGTAAATGGTGAATCGCTTTGAAACATATTTTGTTGCCTACTATGCATATTTTACTGCCAAACTACACCAATTTCAAAAACATTAGGGCAATTTGAAAATTTGGTGTTTGTAATCATGTCAACTAGGGAAAATGTACGCCTTATCGCTAGATGTTCTTTCCGTGTCTGCTGTCTGTTAGAGTCTCCTGCAAGAGGCTCAATTCCTGCATCCACTGTCCGCTAATTTTCTGTGTCTGCTGTCTGTTAGAGTCTCCTGCAAGAGGCTCGATTCCTGCATCCACTGTCCGCTAATTTTCCGTGTCTGCTGTCTGTTAGAGTCTCCTGCAAGAGGCTCAATTCCTGCATCCACTGTCCGCTAATTTTCCGTGTCTGCTGTCTGTTAGAGTCTCCTGCAAGGGGCTCAATTCCTGCATCCACTGTCCGCTTACTTTCCGTGCCTGCTGTCTGTTAGAGTCTCCTGCAAGGGGCTCAATTCCTGCATCCACTGTCCGCTAATTTTCCGTGTCTGCTGTCTGTAAGAGTCTCCAGCAAGAGGCTCGATTCCTGCATCCACTGTTCGCTAATTTTCCGTGTCTGCTGTCTGTTAGAGTCTCCTGCAAGAGGCTCGATTCCTTCATCCACTGTTCGCTAATTTTCCGTGTCTGCTGTCTGTTAGAGTCTCCTGCAAGGGGCTCGATTCCTGCATCCACTGTCTGCTAATTTTCCGCGTCTGCTGTCTTTTAGAGTCTCCTGCAAGGGGCTCAATTCCTGCATCCACTGTCCGCTAATTTTCCGTGTCTGCTGTCTTTTAGAGTCTCCTGCAAGGGGCTCAATTCCTGCATCCACTGTCCGCTAATTTTCCGTGTCTGCTGTCTGTTAGAGTCTCCTGCAAGGGGCTCAATTCCTGCATCCACTGTCCGCTAATTTTCCGTGTCTGCTGTCTGTTAGTCTCCTGCAAGGGGCTCAATTCCTGCATCCAATGTCCGCTAATTTTCCGTGTCTGCTGTCTGTTAGAGTCTCCTGCAAGGGGCTCGATTACTGCATCCACTGTCCGCTAAATTTCCGTGTCTGCTGTCTGTTAGAGTCTCCTGCAAGAGGCTCAATTCCTGCATCCACTGTCCGCTAATTTTCCGTGTCTGCTGTCTGTAAGAGTCTCCTGCAAGAGGCTCAATTTCTGCATCCACTGTCGGCTAATTTTCCGTGTCTGCTGTCTGTTGGAGTCTCCTGCAAGGGGCTCAATTCCTGCATCCACTGTCCGCTAATTTTCCGTGTCTGCTGTCTGTTTGAGTCTCCTGCAAGGGGCTCAATTCCTGCATCCACTGTCCGCTAAATTTCCGTGTCTGCTGTCTGTTAGAGTCTCCTGCAAGGGGCTCAATTCCTGCATCCACTGTCCTCTCATTTTCCGTGTCTGTTAGAGTCTCCTTCAAGGGGCTCAATTCCTGCATCCACTGTCCGCTAATTTTCCGTGTCTGCTGTCAGTTAGAGTCTCCTGCAAGGGGCTCAATTCCTGCATCAACTGTCCGCTAATTTTCCGTGTCTGCTGTCTGTTAGAGTCTCCTGCAAGGGGCTCAATTCCTGCATCCACTGTCCGCTAATTTTCCGTGTCTGCTGTCTTTTAGAGTCTCCTGCAAGAGGCTCAATTCCTGCATCCACTGTCCGCTAATTTTCCGTGTCTGCTGTCTGTAAAAGTCTCCTGCAAGAGGCTTAATTCCTGCATCCACTGTCCGCTAATTTTCCGTGTCTGCTGTCTGTAAGAGTCTCCTGCAAGAGGCTCAATTCCTGCATCCACTGTCCGCTAATTTTCCGTGTCTGCTGTCTGTTAGAGTCTCCTGCAAGGGGCTCAATTCCTGCATCCACTGTCCGCTAAATTTCTGTGTCTGCTGTCTGTTAGAGTCTCCTGCAAGGGGCTCAATTCCTGCATCCACTGTCCGCTAATTTTCTGTGTCTGCTGTCTGTTAGAGTCTCCTGCAAGGGGCTCAATTCCTGCATCCACTGTCCGCTTATTTTCCGTGTCTGCTGTCTGTTAGAGTCTCCTGCAAGAGGCTCAATTCCTGCATCCACTGTCCGCTAATTTTCAGTGTGTGCTGTCTGTTAGAGTCTCCTGCAAGGGGCTCATTTCCTGCATCCACTGTCCGCTTAAGAACTTCTAGCGATAAGGCGTATATTTTCCCTAGTTGACATGATTACAAACACCAAATTTTCAAATTGCCCTAATGTTTTTAAAAATTATGTAGTTTTGCAGTAAAGTATGCATAGTAGGCAACAAAATACGTTTTAAAGCGATTGGCTATTTACAATACGGTGTAAATGTGCACTTTCTACCCCCACCCCTCATTTAACGCCTTTATACTGGGTGCCGTTTAGACCAGATTTTGAGTTAACGCATTGCGAATTTTAAAAAAATAAAAGTGCTAAACTGTTAAGGATATAAGTGCTCTTCATTTCCAAAAACCTTACCGTATTCCTTCTTCGCATGCATACAAAATACACCTAAATTGTGACGTTTGTCATTGGAAAGATGAAACTGGTGTCTTTCAGTTTATTTTTAGATGCTTTACCCCCCTAGACCCAAGATGCCCTTTGGACAACGACATGTCGCTATAAACATTAACAACATATGTAAAGGGCATCTTGGGTCTAGGGGGGCAAAGCATCTAAAAATAAACTGAAAGACACCAGTTTCATCTATCCAATGACAAACGTCACACTTTTAGGTGTATTTCGTACGCATGCGCAGAAGGAATACGGTAATGTTTTGGAAATGAAGAGCACTTATATCCTTAACATTTTAGCACTTTTATTTTTTTTTAAATTCGCAATGCATTTACTCAAAATCTGGTCTAAACGGCACCCAGTATAAAGGCGTTAAATGAGGGGTGGGGTAAAAAGTGCACGTTTACACGATATTGTAAATGGTGAATCGCTTTGAAACATATTTTGTTGCCTACTATGCATATTTTAATGCCAAACTACACCAATTTCAAAAACATTAGGGCAATTTGAAAATTTGGTGTTTGTAATCATGTCAACTAGGGAAAATGTACGCCTTATCGCTAGATGTTCTTTCCGTGTCTGCTGTCTGTTAGAGTCTCCTGCAAGAGGCTCAATTCCTGCATCCACTGTCCGCTAATTTTCTGTGTCTGCTGTCTGTTAGAGTCTCCTGCAAGAGGCTCAATTCCTGCATCCACTGTCCGCTAATTTTCCGTGTCTGCTGTCTGTTAGAGTCTCCTGCAAGAGGCTCAATTCCTGCATCCACTGTCCGCTAATTTTCCGTGCTGCTGTCTGTTAGAGTCTCCTGCAAGGGGCTCAATTCCTGCATCAACTGTCCGCTAACTTTCCGTGCCTGCTGTCTGTTAGAGTCTCCTGCAAGAGGCTCAATTCCTGCATCCACTGTCCGCTAACTTTCCGTGTCTGCTGTCTGTTAGAGTCTCCTGCAAGAGGCTCGATTCCTGCATCCACTGTTCGCTAATTTTCCGTGTCTGCTGTCTGTTAGAGTCTCCTGCAAGAGGCTCGATTCCTGCATCCACTGTCCGCTAATTTTCCGTGTCTGCTGTCTTTTAGAGTCTCCTGCAAGAGGCTCAATTCCTGCATCCACTGTCCGCTAATTTTCCGTGTCTGCTGTCTTTTAGAGTCTCCTGCAAGGGGCACAATTCCTGCATCCACTGTCCGCTAATTTTCCGTGTCTGCTGTCTGTTAGAGTCTCCTGCAAGGGGCTCAATTCCTGCTTCCACTGTCCGCTAATTTTCTGTGTCTGCTGTCTGTTAGAGTCTCCTGCAAGGGGCTCAATTCCTGCATCCACTGTCCGCCAATTTTCCGTGTCTGCTGTCTGTTAGAGTCTCCTGCAAGGGGCTCAATTCCTGCATCCACTGTCCGCTAATTTTCCGTGTCTGCTGTCTGTTAGAGTCTCCTGCAAGGGGCTCAATTCCTGCATCCACTGTCCACTAATTTTCTGTGTCTGCTGTCTGTTAGAGTCTCCTGCAAGGGGCTCGATTCCTGCGTCCACTGTCCGCTAAATTTCGTGTCTGCTGTCTGTTAGAGTCTCCTGCAAGAGGCTCAATTCCTGCATCCACTGTCCGCTAATTTTCCGTGTCTGCTGTCTGTTAGAGTCTCCTGCAAGAGGCTCAATTCCTGCATCCACTGTCCGCTAATTTTCCGTGTCTGCTGTCTGTTAGAGTCTCCTGCAAGAGGCTCAATTCCTGCATCCACTGTCCGCTAATTTTCCATGTCTGCTGTCTGTAAGAGTCTCCTGCAAGGGGCTCAATTCCTGCATCCACTGTCCGCTAATTTTCAGTGTCTGCTGTCTGTTACAGTCTCCTGCAAGGGGCTCAATTCCTGCATCCACTGTCCGCTAAATTTCCGTGTCTGCTGTCTGTTAGAGTCTCCTGCAAGGGGCTCGATTCCTGCATCCACTGTCCGCTAATTTTCCGTGTCTGCTGTCTGTTAGAGTCTCCTGCAAGAGGCTCGATTCCTGCATCCACTGTCCGCTAATTTTCCGTGTCTGCTGTCTGTTAGAGTCTCCTGCAAGAGGCTCGATTCCTGCATCCACTGTCCGCTAATTTTCCGTGTCTGCTGTCTGTTAGAGTCTCCTGCAAGAGGCTCAATTCCTGCATCCACTGTCCGCTAATTTTCAGTGTCTGCTGTCTGTTAGAGTCTCCTGCAAGAGGCTCAATTCCTGCATCCACTGTCCGCTAATTTTCCGTGTCTGCTGTCTGTTAGAGTCTCCTGCAAGAGGCTCAATTCCTGCATCCACTGTCCGCTAATTTTCCGTGTCCGCTGTCTGTTAGAGTCTCCTGCAAGAGGCTCAATTCCAGCATCCACTGTCCGCTAATTTTCCATGTCTGCTGTCTGTTAGAGTCTCCTGCAAGAGGCTCAATTCCTGCATCCTTTGTCCGCTAATTTTCTGTGTCTGCTGTCTGTTAGAGTTCCCTGCAAGAGGCTCTCAACTTTCATTTCACTCCGTTTAGAGCCTAGTCCCTGACCCTCAATGGATGCTAAGAAGCTTTAAATTGAGTATACAAGTCAGCTCTGTATACTTCTGGGTGAAATGAAAGTGGTTTTCGTGTCTGATCGTAAAAGCAAACCAACACTTGCTGGTTGCATGTTGCTGTTATTATCAGACATTACAAAACCTGGTGACAAGGAGTCGGTTGGCATCCGATGATACCCCTGCCTCAGAGCAGCCAATACGGTTTCGACCGGGGGACCAGGTGCCTTGTAATTAAAACTGAATTCAGTCCAGCTTCAATGGCTCAAACTCGTCCGTTCGAGTTTGACCCATCAATGGGTTTGATCAATAACTGGTCTGACAATTTTCAAGGGAGTTACCTACTATATGTTTACCATGGATACCACGTTTTTATCGATCAAAGCTGCTAGTGCACGTGACATCTGTCATTTATGTCAATTTACCCCTTTGCACACTAGAGTTAAAATTATAAGCGACGGTTGTTTGCAGTTACGCATCTGCGGAAAGTAAATACCTTGATCAGCATGCACATGCTGATCAATGCATTTGCTATCCCACCTGCTATCACGATTTAGTTGTCTGGTTTGTTGTCTTGTGTGCGATGAAATACAAAATCGCCTGGATGTTTAAAACAAAGACGCAGATCAGACTGTATAGGTCAATTTTGACCTGAGACGGATCAAAGATCCGACGAGTCTACTTAGGAGCACAAGAAAGGTAAATAAGATTGTAACGGTTATTTCTCACTTAATACTTACTGCTCGTACTATTGATGTAACAAACTTTCCAACCTTGAATTGCAAATATTCCCTGGAATGTTGCAACGTTCGAATCCCAGAGTCCCAAGTACCTTTTTTTCATTAACATATATTTTTAGGGGGAGGGGGTAGGAATGGTAAATCTACTACCTTTGGGTATCACTGATATGACAATACTTTTTTTTAGTACATTGTAATTTTATTGTAGAAAAATTAATTGTATCTGATATTTTGTTTGTTTTAACGTATGATTTGATTCTTTATGTCCCATCAACAATCTTTCAGTTAAACAGGGACTGGTCTTCCTGGATTGAACCAGTAATAAGCTAGGATAATATCTTATATTTTAATAAATTATGAAAAAAAGTATATACCATGATGAAAATATATTGTTATTTATTGAGGAATAAATAGAGTTAATATGATACTTGTAACTATTCTGCAGCCCTAGGTACTAGGGTGTGCATTTGACATTCTGTCTCTATGACAAATTGTTATTTATAGAATTTATGCATCATCAGCTGTCCCAGACAAAATCTGGGCTCAGTTGTCATTTTGCTTGCTAGCTGTTTGCAGGACTGCATTTGGATACCCACCACCAACCCCTTTCTCCACCTTTGTTCAACATTTGGAAAGAAACAACCCAGAATATAGTTAGGAAATTGTAATTTACACTACTGGTACTTCCAGTAGTTTGAATTTACATTTTGATTTCAATGTAAATCTAGGGGGAATTTAATTTCTATCTGAAATCAACTCATTTCCTCCACATTGCAGGATCCGAATCATGCACTGAGCTACCTGCTTATACTTACACCCTTTAAGCCTTCAAGCTGTCTGTCTGATTAACCTGTTTCAGTCACAATTGGCTGGACCAAGTCCAACACAGACCAGCTCCTGTGCGGCACAGACAGTTCACCACCCTGACATGCAGGCTCATACTCTGACATACTTAGACCCTTTAAGCCTTCAAGCTGTCTGTCTGATTAACCTGTTTCAGTTAGGGGTCCGCAGACACAATTGGCTGGACCAAGTCCAACACAGACCGGCTTCTGTGCGGCACGGACAGTCCACCACCCTGACTTGCAGGCTCATACTCTGACATAGTGCTCCACTAGATGCTAGGGCAGACCCAGCCTGGCGACCTTGGTGACTCTAACTGTATCAGTCAGTTTTCTCTTCAGATATTCGTGGCTATGCAGGTCCACCATGTGCAGGGTCAAAGTCAGCTGGAATCCTATGTAGTGGCTTGTGCTATGCCAGACCGCATGTACTATGCCATGCTGCACCTTATTATCCTCTGAACAACATGTACTGGGCTTAAAGGTATAGCTGAGCCAATGCTGGCTGTCATTCATATCTGGGTTGGTTCTTCATGGCCAAAGTTATGTTGTAATAGAATGATGTTAGTTTAATAAATGTAGAATCTGACCAGCGTTTTATCTTGAGTTAAATCATATAATCAATAGAAAAAGAGCTGAAATGAGCACGCACGCACACGCACGCACACACTTGTATTGAAAGAATAAAAAGGCCCGACCGAGACTCGAACTCGCATTAAAGAAAAGAAATACTTGTACATTATTAGACTAACATTAATGTACTGTTGCTTACCTACGGAGCTACAGAGAAAGTTGAGTAAACAGTTGAAAGTTACCTATATAATCATGATAATGTATGATGTAACGCCTATGATACCGCTTTATAACGGTTTCTACCTGTTTCCCCTTTCACGTGCTGTAAATTCGAATCGTCTGATCTTTGATCCGTCTGAGGTTGAAATTCACCAATACACCCACACAGTCTGATGCCCATCTGAATCTAGTCAGCACACAGTGTTGGGGACACTATGGGCCCGCCAGTGAAACGTCATTCGAATGTTGTTGCGCTGGCGGGCTGATCATGGCCGCTTTTAGATGTTAAACAGGAAATAAGAACATATGCCCCAGGCCCTTGAAGGGTTTTACGGGATACAGGGATTGTGGCCAAAAACTTAAAGAGATATGGGATTTTTTGTAAATATGTCAATTTCCGTAGTCTGATACGGATGCACAACTTTGTGGCTACAGGTTTTGACGTATCAACCAAGGAATAGATAGGAAAGGAGCCTTTTGATGACATGAGCGATATTGTCTGTTACTGTCTAATACGGTCTATTATGGTCTAAATATAACAGTCTAAATATTACGGTCTAAATATTACGTCTATACCGTGGTCCACGGTTAAATACAGGAACTACACGGTTTAATACGGAACGACACGTCTTATGGCGTGTGCACTACGGATGAAGAACGGTTTGCTACGGTGCAAGTAAGGGCTAGCACAGATAAGAAGGGTCTAAAACCGATTGATACGAACCGCCACCGAGCAACACAGACCTATCATTATAACCAATTCGTACATATAACAACACCAAACTCTGCTCTGGACCTGCATCGCAGGTGCACATCGTCAATGTGTGAATAGTCGATATGAAAAGTTCAAATAAACAGGAATGAAATCATTACATCCAAATTTCGCAATGTAATCTACAGTAGGTGACGTAACGATTTCTTATTTGAACACTCAAAAATATATTATCAAATGTGCACAAATATAGGGTGTACATGTTCAATCATAATACAAAGTTTGAATATAAAGGAATTTAAACTGCTTGAGTTACAGATTACACAAACCAGAAACTACCTAAGCATTTCTAACGAAAAAATGTCTAAGTTCAAGACCACAAAAAATGAAAAAAATATTCGTAAAATTTGCATAAAATAGGAGGTGCACATCGTGAACAATCATTATGCAAAGTTTGAATATAAAGGAATGAATACTCTTGGAGTTCCAGATTACACTAACTAGGCATTTTGGAAGGAAAAAAATGTCTATGTTTAACATCTGTCAAAAATTAGAAAAAATATTTATTAAAAGTGCACAAAATGGGAGGTGCAAATCTTCAATGTGTCAACAATCATATGCAAAGTTTGAGTATATAGGAATAAATACTGTTGGAGTTACAGATTACACAAACTGAGGCACCCCCTAAGCATTGCGGATAGTAGTAATGGATGGCACTATGGGGACCGGGACTTTTAAGCCTGAAAAGAACTTAGTTTTTTTAAGGCTAAAATAGTCCCGGTCCCCATAGATGCCTATCCTGGTAAGCTTGAGTGACTAGCTGTGAATAACTTAGTTTATTTTTAGGAATATTTTGGTTGGATTTATGATTGTGATAGTTTCCTGGTCATATTCACTGGTTGGGCTGTGATTATGATAGTTTCCTGGGCTGTTGGGAAATAACTTAGTCATTTTTGAGGGAATAAAGGTTCTGCTGTGGTGATATATAAAATAACTTAGTTAATTTCAGCTTTGAAAATAACTTAGTCATTTTGAGGGGGACAAAGGTTCTGCTGTGGTGATATATAAAATAACTTCGTTAAATTCAGCTTTGAAGATAACTTAGTCATTTAGGGGTATAGTATGTGGTGATATATGGTGTGTGTAATAGTCAAGGCTACTAAGTACCATGCGTCTTAGAGTCTCTTGGTCAATCAAGACCTCAACTCCTAGAGGCATCACTCTGTAGCGTTAACTAGTGTATAGCTAGCCGTCTCAAGCTTACTACTACTGATTTTTTAATGAAAAGAACAACAAAGATTGGTGAACATTTCTATAACTTTATTGCCCCGCTAACTATAACTGATTACAATGACAGAGGATTAGGGCCGTCCCTCTGTTCATTGTTTACAATAGAACTCCTTAACATATTTACAACATATTATACATAGGATACTTCTTTGAAAGGTGATGTGAATAATTATGACATTTACAAGTCTGTATTCTGTGTTTGAATAAAAAGTCAGGAGGAGCCATGCGTCTTATTCCAATCTTGGATAGGATGACTCTGGCATAGTTATGGATGAACCACATCTCAATATCTCTGTCATTCTGGTATAAATCATCTCCAGTTCCATATAGTTCTTGATGAATGGCTGTGTTTAGATCTAGTCCTTTGTTGAGCTGGTGAATGATGTAGATACACCAAATTCCACATACTTTGCTCCATGGACTCTGTAAACATTCTTTGTTATGGATCCATCTTGAAGAGTTTCTTTCAATAAATGGTAGAACATATTGCTCATCTGGTGGTCTTCCATATGAATCGAAGTAGATAACTTGATCTCTTCTGAAGTAGATAGCCACCCAATGTTCTCCTGGATCTGTGGATATATCTGTATTTACAATGTAAGCCTTCATATCCAGTGGTTTCTTCTCTGGTAGTAAATCCTTGGCACATACTTCTCCTTTCACAGGTATATTGTTTATGACTTTGATTAGTTCAACAGTGTTCATTTTTATTCTGTTTCTGGGCTCTCGTTTTCTTCAGGTTCCTTTTCTTCATAGGATTCTATGAGTTTCTTTGCCCAGTACGTCTTCCACTGTTCTGTTAAGTCACTTTGATTTTTCTTGAAGTACTGCCAGTTTTTATAGGCTTCTTGATTTTCTTCTGGCGTCAGGTGATTGATCCCTGTTGTAAAGTCCATAGGGTGTCGCAAACTGTCGCCATACAGATAGTTCCAGATTCTATCGTCAAAGTCTTTCATCACATCGTAGATGTTTAGGCCCTCTAAGGCTGGATCATGACATCCATAATCTTCAATCCATTCTCTTGGAGAAGTCCATAGACAGATATCGTGGTATTTCTGACTTGGGTGGTTCATTTTGCATCCATGACATTCATGCTTCGCACAGTCTCCAACTGCCATCTTTAGACAAGTCAATATGGCTTGTTTTAGAAAAGTCTTCATAAGACAATCAATATCCTCATTGTCTTCTACTTCTTTCTGTAAGGTACTCTTCTCATCTGATGGCTGGACTGTTGCACTGTATGCATCTGTTTGGTACATCAAGTCCTGTTCAATGAAGTATCCTGCATTCATCTTTAGTAATCTGTGGTAACTTCTCTAAGTCCGTTGATTTCTATCAGGTTGTCAAACTCTGCATACACAAGCACGTTGATCGTCTTGTCAAGTGATGTTGCAAACTGAAGCTCCAATCTGAGGTTCCCAGTTTTATAGGGTGCAAATGAGACTGATCGGCTGCTTGATCTGGTGTCAAATCATATCCCCAAAAGCAGTAACCTCCTTTGTAATCTTCATAATCAATGTTGCAATTTTGGACCTGATTCTGACTTGCTAATGCTTGGTAAACAGATAGGAAAGACCTGAGATACTGATCATTTCCAAATCTAGGTTCAAATGGTTTTCCATAGACATTATGTCCAATACAAGTGACATCCATTTTACTTAGATTGAAATGTTGGAAAAAGAAAGGATTAGTTTCCAAAGTCCCATTAAATGCCTCATTTAATACTAAGCCAATAAAAACTCGTTTTGGAAGTTGACCAGTGAGAAGATGGTCTTCAATTTTAGATCTTGTGCCACTACTGATTGTAAAAGTTTTGACTTCAACTCTTCTGATTGGAAATTTAGCATTATGATGAGCAATAGTTTGATTCAGTTCATTGCTAATGGCTGGTAGAAGCTGTACATTTCGTACTCTCAAGATAGCAGTATCAATTTTGATTTTTGCAGGAGAATTGTCACTCATCAAACAAAACTGAGGAGATGATCGATTGAGTCTGAGTTTGAATTCTAAGCCATTAGGTAAATATTTTTCCTGCATAGCAAGATCCAAATGTAATTTACCCTGAAGCTCCACGGATTTGCTTCTTGCTACGCGTTTGCCACGATCAGTGATAGATGTATTTGTTATATCTTCAAAAGCTCCTGCTTCATCCTCAGACCAAAATTCTGCTGCTTTCAGTTGATTATCTTTGACATCAGAACCATAAGAAAACAAATTTTCAAGGTATGCTCTGTATGGATACGTGTCTGAATTATTCGTGATCAATTTATTGTTGATATACAAATCGATGCCACTGAACATACTGTGAAAAAAGTTGTTAATTGGAAATACTTTTGCACCAGTTTCAAGATCTTCACCCGTTTGCTGTAAGATTCTGAATTTGATATACAGATAGGCTTGAGATAAATCAGTGTAAAACTCGGTGTGAGGTGGAATTAGAAATTCAATGGGTGCATGATGACTATCGAGAGAAGCGATGGGATGATAATCATTCCACTGAGTGCCTTGCATGGTAGTCATGGTGGGTGGAATGGATTCCATATCCAATTCCGTTTTAGTGCAATCGCAAGAACCTTGTTGAATCATTTTTCGTCAAATATATCTCTTTCAAATACCAGACGTTTAATTGGATTAAACTTTTTTGCTCTGCTTTTAAAACCCCTCTTAACAGTTCGGTGTCTAGATTGAGACTGAGGCTTTTTGCGTTTTTGAGTTGAATTTATAGCCAACTGATTTATAGTAGACTGACCAAAAGATTTCAAAGCTGTTTTTCCTCTTTGTTTTAAAACTTTTTTTACATTTTCACCACCCACAATGTCTTTTAGAGCTTGAACCCCTTGATCTTTAGCTACTTTTTTCACGCTTTTTAAACTTGCTTTTGCGACAGGTTTTAAAATTGGAATCACTGTTCTCAATGCAGCTTTAAAAATGGATCCTAAACCATTGCCATATTGTCTTGAAACGCCTCTGTACACGGGAAAGTCTCCTTTCCCAGATTGAAGAGACATAATGCTTCTCGATTGTTTCAACATTATTCTTTCTGTCGAAAATGTAGTTTCACTAACGTTTTCCCAGAGATAAATGGCACATTTTCACCTGTATCACCTTTTATACTAATGTGCACCTGATCTATGAAAGATTTTGCCACTGGTACATAGTGTACATTGACAAATTCTTGATGTAAATGATTGTTTTCTCTTTTACTTTCAAATGGCAATACTCTCAAAATAGGTGCAGTAACATCACCAATAAAAGTATAACTTGCTAAATCAGAGTAAATGTAAAGTTGGTGAATTTTTGTATTTAAATCCACACCATATCTGAAAATGTATTTTTCATTTCCTAATGGTTTATCAAAATAATTTCTATCTACACCTAATATTTCTGCAATTGCCTTTGGAAAAATAATTTGGACTTTTGTAGGATCTTGAACATCAAGTTTGACTCGAGCACTGTTTTCACCATAAGTGATTGAAATGGTAGCATTGCTATTTTTCAGTGTCAGTCCATATCGAAAATTGATACTTTTTTGAATTTCTTCAACCAAATGGCGTGGAGAAGCATAATAACCATTTTGGATATAGATTTTTTGGTCAACATATGATACATACTTTGTACAATTATCAATGTCTTCACACATTTTTCTATCAGTAAATCTTAAAATCACATAATTGTTTTCCTTAGTGATATTATTTACTTCAGTTGGAGTTATGACTTCTACCAAACCTACTTCCCAATTATCTTTTTCAATTTGTATGGAATGATCTAATTTCACTTTAAAGTCACATTGCGTATTTTTTGAAAATGTACTGAGTGAACTATCACTCAAGAGTGTCAAATAAAAGTTGTTCATGGTTTGAGTTTGGGCGAATCTGTTTCGTCAGTAGAAATTGGATTAGTTTGTTTTCTAAATTTTAAACCTGTGGATGGTAGTATGTAACCGATAGAACTACTGAGTAAAATTAACCACAATTCTTTATCTGGACTTCTCAGACTGATTTGAACTAATGATGTGATAATGATCATGTAAACAACAATGATCTGAGCAAAAAAAGTGAACCGATTTTTAACAATTCGATCACGACCTTCTGCAGATTGTACTGAAGCAGTGTCACCACGTACAAATGATCCTCTGAGATCCATTTTCATGCTTTTATACAAGATCAGATTCTAAAATCCAACTGTCAAATTTTGAAGGATACCCTTTCCAGTGAACTTTAATTTCTTTCACCCACTTTTTTCCTATTTTACGTTTTCTGTGATCTAAAACAGAATCAATTTCGTAAATTTGCTCTTTCTCTACACGTTGTAACTCGTGTGAATAAAAAGTACCTTTGACCACTTCACCCTCAAGATCTTTTATTTTATAGGTGATAGGAGTCTGAGTTTTGACCACTGCTAAAATTTGAAATAATTCTTGTGTCCAGTTTGGTAAATAACCTTTATCAAATGTGCGTTTTGTTTTATTGATACGCACAAAATCACCCACTTTGAATTTTGGTTTGACTTTTTTAGAATTGGATTTTCCATATAAGTTTTCTGACACCTGTGGTTCATTTTTAAGAGTCACAGACACAGGTGCACATTTAATACTTCGATGATAAGCGTGATTGTAACCATGTACTAATTTGGGAAGAATGTCTACATATCTCAAAGTGCGATGATGAGTAAAATATTTCCACATGCGAGTTTTCAAAGTTCTTTGAAAACGCTCGACAATACTGGCTTTGGTTTCAGGATTTTCAGTAGTGAAGAAATGAATCTTCTTAGTTTTCAAGAAATTTTGAAATTCTTCATTTTTGAATTCAGTTCCTTTATCTGTTTGCAAACTTTTTGGACATCGTCCACTTTTTAGCACAGATTTGAAAGCAATTACTAAAGTTTTTCCAGTTTTATCTTTAATAGGTACCACCCATGCATATTTTGAAAAGACATCTATGATGCAAAGTAAATATCTATGCTTGTCATTGGACTTTGATAATTTTGATAAGTCTGCCAAATCTGCTTGCCACTGAGTATCAATTCCAGCCACTACCGTTTTGCGTCGCAAAAACTTTTTACGAATAGATTTATGTAAAGTATAAGTTTGTTGTTTTCTTAACCAGTCTCTAACATCTTGAAGTTTAACTTTTTTGGATGATTGTTTAGCAAGTTTGTACAAAGCTTGTTCACCTGCATACGCAGCAGGACTTTTAGGATTGTAATACAACTGTTCAAGCTTCATTGTAACTGAGCCATGGAGAAGAAAACTCTTCTTTTATACGTTTTTTGGTGGCAGATAAAAGTGCAGGGGATGAAAAATGGTCTTTGATACGTTTCCTAACACCCAAACTCTTTGCAGACCTGACAGAAACGGGAATACGACTTGCTGTTTTTCTGATAGTGCGTTTTTGTTTGGGAGTAATATAATCCGTTTCAGGAGTTTCTGGAGCACGATGCATCCAGTCCCACCTTTCCCTATTTCCAATCACATCTTGGGGAATATTCATGTCTCTTAAACCTTCTGCAAAAGCTTGCCAACCTGTAGGTTCACTGCCTTTACGATGTCTAATGACATCATTGACCAAATCAATAATATTAGACCCTGGAATAGATTTGCCATAAAGTTTGACTGTACCATCATCTTCCCAGGACACATTTGGGTTATTTTTTAGAAGTGAAACTAAAAGCTGAGCTTTACGTTTCATAGTGGAAGGCACACTATCTATAACCAATTGATTCATTTTGGAAGAACTAGGGTCAGATGGTGAAAAAAGAGATGTTTCTTTTAAAGCTTTTTGATGAGCCGTTTTAAATTTGTGTAAGGTCTGGCCATACAATTGAGATTTTTCAGCTTCAGACAAATCTTCATTGGCCATGACAGAAGATAAGTCTCTTTGAAGACTGGCTGTGGCAGATACATTAGGATTGGGAGGCAGTCTAGGCTTTTGAATTTGTTCCTCTTTCCAGCGTTTCATGTCTTCCAAAAGTTTAAATGGCACAACAGCCATTTTACGACCATCCATATTTTATTTTTTGATGATTTCACCCAAGACAGAACCTATGATAGGAGCAATTAATGGTTTTAATAATAATCCTAACAAGGCTCCACCTTTTTGATTAATAATTTTCTTTTTTGTGTCAAGTGGAACTTGCTTAGAACTCAGTAAGCGTATATGTTGCTTTCTAGCTCGTAACTGATTCTTTTGAGCATTTGTCAGACGTACATTGCCTTTTATAAGATTGATGCAACATTCCCCTACACAATCAATGACTTCTTTAGGAGATTCTTGAATCATTTTCTTACGACATTTATTGGATAAATGAGTCAATCCTTCCAAAAATGTACCATAAGTTTTAATCAGAGATTTTTTTCTCATTTTATTTTGCAATTTTCTACGACGTGTTGTTGTTACAGTCATGTTTATGAGTGTGTACAAACATTTGATGTACAGTCCTTTTATAGTTTTTTCTTAAAAATGAAGTCGTCGACGTTCAGAATGAGGTGGCGATGGATATTTGTTTGGATTTAACATGTGCATGGTAGCACCAAATCCATGTCTTTTTAACAAATCTTGTGCTCTCAAAGAAGTAAATCTTGCTAAATTTATGGACGATCGTCTTGCATTTGTGTTTGGAGAATCAAGACCTAAATTTTGCCATGAGGCAGGACTTTTACTTTTACGTTTTGTTACAAAACGATCATCAACCTTTCTTTTTTTCTGTTTTCTAGGTTTTTCACTGATTTTTTCTTAGGTTTTTTAGGTTTAGTTTTCTTGTTAAATTTTCTCATCAACTTATTTCCATCCCATCGAATCAGACTTCGAATGATCACACCACCAAAGAATCCACCACCTCCAGGTTTTAAAATGATACTGCGTTTGACTTCAGGGTCAACAATTGCACTTGCTAATTTTCAAAACATCATCCTGATGTCTATCCATAAATTTTTGAGTTTGTTTAGGTAATTTCATCTTACCCTGAACAATTTTTCGAGCTGCCAAAGAAAACCATTTGATCATTTCAATTAAACCTGCATTTAAGAGTGATTTTCTTTTATGACTATCATGTTCTCTGCTTAAATTATACAGAGCACGTATCAGATTAGCTGATGTTCGTTGAGCCATTTTGACACAAATGATGGATTTAAACTCAAACACACCTTTTTATACTCCTGGAAAATAGACAACAGGTCCTTGTTGATCTGATTTTGTAAACCAGTTTTGAAAAATTTGTGTTCTGAATCTGAGATAATCAGGTGTATTTGGTTTCAAATCGACCAATAAGTATCCGTGAGGTATAGATGTGGCATCATTAAACGCATGAATCATATGGGGAGCTTGAAGTTGATTGGCCAATACTTTAATTTGCATCTTATCTCTTGGACTTTGAAATAAAACTAAATAATGAGCATTCAAACTGATGGTGCGAGAAGATTTACTTTGTTGAAATAAATTTTGTGTGATGTACACCACACTTGCATTTCTATGATGTCCTTTTCTTGTAAACCATAACTTAATTTTTTCTTCATCTTTATCTCCTAACATGTCATCAAAAATCACCAAGTGCGTTGCACTGGGATCGGTGACAATCTCATCTTCATCATCGGGAATACCTTGAATAAATTTGATATTTGACCCCTCACGTTCTTGTAAGATATTATAAGATTTTTGCCATTCCTTGTAACACCAAACAATACGTTGGGGTAAAATATCAAATAAATCTTCTTTAAACTCAATCATCTTTTTAACAAATTCAGTTTTACCCGATCCACTTGGGCCAGAAATAAAAATATTAGAAGGGTGTTTAAAAAACAAACTTCCAATATCTTGATTTGAGTCCAACTGGTGTGTAGAAAGTGCCATGTCTAACTGTGAAAAAATTACAAAGACAACTTTATTTATACTCAAATTTTAATGAACATGAACCAACAGTTTAATACATAATTTAAAAAAGAAACAGTTTAATACATCAAAGAAACTGTACAATACATCTGACACAGTTCAATACATGTTTATCAGAAATAATACATGATCATCAGAACTACTCTATGCCAAATATCCATAAGGAACAGTATATCCATCTCCAATAATGACACGTTTAGTATAAGTGAACCGATACGTCTTGGATTGCAATTCAGTGGTCACAGTCTTGTCTTTATGTTTTCTGATCCGATGGTAGTTGACAGTTTCTCTAAAGTCTTTTGTATCTTCCTTCACCAAGTTCAGCATTCGATTAAAGTGAATGACTTGAGATGTATTGTAATCTAGAGTGAGTCCTTTCACTTTGCAAGTTGATTTCCTCTTTCCATCTTTGTCCACAAATTCATAGCCATAGTTCTTCGGTCCCATGCCAACAAATTTAACAATTCTAGCATTGGGTACTTCATCTGTCCATTCTCCAAGTCTGTTGTTGACAATAGTAGGATTCCATAAATGGGGTTTGAGATGATAGATGATAGAGTCTGTATCAAAGTAGAGTACACGTTCATTCAGCTTTTCCAAGATTCCATAGAGCTTCAATCTGGCTTGAGCAGTGACGAAGGCTGCCACAATCACATTACTGCAAGCATGTGGCTCCACACTAGATTCTGTATCGTCCCAGTTGACCAGTAGAAGATTTTCTCTGCAAATGTCCACATTCTTGACAATCTTGTTTGGATTCGTCACCAGATCAAAGAACTTGGAAGGTTCTGAGATATATTCTGTCTTGGTCATATTGTCTCGCTGTGCCAATTTTCCCCAGAGACTGTTTAACATGATCTTGGCAATAGCTCTCATTCCTTTATTCTTCTCAACATTCTCCAATCTGATTCCTTCAGCTTCAAAATAATCTTGCTTGAACTTGATCTTATCTTGCTCTGTCTTGCACCAATCAGGATAGCCACTTGATTCTTGTTTGATTCTCAGAAATGTATCGATATAGCCAGCAAAAATCCCTCCTTCTCCAGATGCTTTATCATATTGAGCTGTCTCTGAGAAATGCCAGACTTCATACACGTCCAATAACTTGTAACCCCTGTCCAAAGCCTCAAACAATTCGATGGTAACCCAAGTCCCTGTAAAACTTCTATCTTCTTCCTGTAAATGAGTACATCTCATATGAGGATCTGTCTTTTCAGCACAACTTCTACACAATGGAAACATCAATTTCTGACTGCATTTCTGAGGAAGTACTGGATGGTACAAATTGGTGGGTGGTAACACTTTACACTTGATCAATCCACAGTACTGTCTGATATTGTCTTTGTCAATATTCTCTTGAGAATAGATGGTGGGATGTCCAAGTGGAAACAGTCCGTACTTGCAAACATATGGGTAGAGTGAACACACATCGATGTACTTGATTTCTTCACTAGAGGATTCATCGATTTCCTGATAGAGTTTGGTCGAGTTAGTTCTTCCACCAAATAAAGCATCTCTTGGTCTCAAAGGGTCTAAGTTTGTAAATTCTGAGTCCACCAAAGATCTAAAGTCTGGATCTTCTTTGTATCTCTTGTCATAGTCACATTCCCAAAGTTCCACCACCTGATATCCTGCTTTTTGTAACTCTTCACTCTTGCCAATAGTCAAAATATACAACTGATGCATGGTCAAACACTGATGATGTTGAACTCTGTTTCTGTCTGGAAAATGAGTAGGACATCCATGCCAGTAACATCCATAGAATTCAAATACGGTTCGAGATTCTTCATGGTAGCCATCCACATAATGTCCATTGATTCTCTGCTCACCACCATTCAATGCATGTTTGATCTCAATACCACGTGTCTTAGCTTCACTTTGAATCCATCTTACAGCTTTGATAGAGTAGTTCTTTTGATTAGGATAGCCTTCAGGTGGGATGATGGCAATACTGTTTTCAGGCATATGATTTTTTCTCCATACTTTTGAACAAGCTTGAGCGATAGTGCAAGCTTCAGACAAAGGATTGAGTCCACTAATGTTGATCAATTCTCGTCTGAAACAAGCACATCCTCGTCTTAGAATATCAACATCACTACGACAGTATTCTTCCATCTCCTGTCTGAAGTCAAATATAGCACCACTCTCAATTTTCTCTTTATGCCAAGCTAAAAACACCTCACGATCCTTGACAGACATCTGACCAGGATTGTACATGTCCACAGGAAAGTAAGGTCCCACATACTTTTGGTTTGCCAGTGTATTTGCAAGATGAGGAAAGTAACCTTTCTTCATCTCTGTCAAGCCAAAGGTATCTGGGAAATTAGCCAGTCTCATATGCAAAAACTGATAAGAATCAAGGAATGTGACACGTCCTACTTTCATTCTAAGTATAGTATTTCCATTCATGATCACTTCAGGTTTCACTGTACCATATTCTAAGATATAGTGTAAGATGAACTGACCATCGTATCCTCCAAAATTATGTGCAATACATGTCACTCCTTTATTCTCATCTCCTAAAATCCAATTGCAAAATTGTGGTAAAGTATCTATGCCTTCAAAGATAAATTCTCTCAGACCTGTTTGTGTCGAAACAAGTCGGACAAAATGTATCTATGGGCAATTCCATGCAATCATCACACGCTTTATGAGCAACACAGAAATTCACTTGATGTGTACCAGTTTCTTGATTTGACTCGAAATCAAAGAAGATGAAACGAGATTTCTTAGGTTGAGAAACCTCTTCTTCTCCTTCATTTTCAGTCATCTCAGATTTACATTCATAACTTTGAATATAGCATTGATGATTGGGTCCAACAATTTCTTTACAATTCCTACATTTTCTCTGTCCTGGACATACATGATTTTTCTTATTGCCCACAATCCTTAAATTACATTTACCACAATTATACACAAGTTGACAAATAGATTTATGCTGCTTAGATTTCATTGCTTTATGCTTAGCAAAACAGTCTCTACTACGAAATGTTCTTTTACAGTCCATACAACGCGTTTTTTGTCCACGAATACAAGGAATGTCACTATAGCAATCTTCACATCCATCACCACATCTATGGGCACCTCTGTTTGTATATCCAACATCACAATACTCGCAGTAATAGCTAGCACCAAGAAATCCTGTCACCTTGGTAATTGCATCATAGTGATCTACTCCATTAAAGTAAATATGGATAACTCTCGTCTCAGGCTTCTTCTTGAATTGAAGTGGAAATATCAGCCCATCTTTAGGATACTGAGAATGGACTTTGATCAAGTACTTGGGAGCAAGTACAGATTGAATCTTCTTGTATTCCTCAATACCACAAGGTTTAGTATGAGGAATCTTGGCTTGATCCAATAACTTCATGGCTTCTCTGGTCTGCATAGATTTGGTTGACTTTCGTATATGTTCCCAATTCTTCTTCCAAGACTCTGATTCTTCTTTATCCGCATTACATTTGGCCACCACCACAGCTCTCGCCATACACATCACATCTTTGGTATTGTTGATCTGGATAATACTTCTTTTGTTGATACTCATATTTTCTGACTCAAAGTAGAGACCAGCATGTAATGGTTTACGTCCGCTGCCTACTGGAAGTCTCACCACTGTGACTTGAATAGTCATCTGTCCATCATTGATGCGAAAATTCTCATTGGACTGGAGCACTTTCATAATCTCTTCTAACACAGCTTCTCCAGTCATAGCTGAGACATCTCTCCATGTCACAAAGACACCCAGTTTCAATCCAGGATGAAGAATAGTCATCCGCATCTTGTCATTGGACTCCATCTGGCATCTTTCTTTGATGTCTTCAACCAGCCTATCAAACAATCTTGATATGAACTGATATGGCGAAACATTGTCAGGGAAAGTCTTGATGTTGAGTTGAAATTCTTTCCCTTGAGCTCGAAATAATCTAGACTTCTTCTCGTTGACTGCCTTGATAGTGAAATAAGAAGTCAAATCTTCATCATCTTCATCGTCTGAATACATAGTCATAGCTCTTCTTTTCCTTGGTGGTGGTCTAATATCATCTTCATCATCTGATCTCTCTGTGTCTGAATAATCCACCAATTTCGGTTTAGGCTCTTCATCATCAGAAGTGGGTGGGGTATTATCTCTCTGTCGTTTAACCATCTTGACTGTTCGAAGTTTAGTAGTGAAATGAGGCTGCAATGGGAATGCAAGCTCAATTTATACTGGAAAAACCCAGATTTTTTCTGCAATCATCAGTTGAAATTTCACAGTTGAGACTCAGTACCTGATTTTTTTCACATTGTGTCAGGCGAGACTACATGATTTTTACAGGACTCAGATTTGCAGGCGAGACTACATATTTTTAGCTAGGTCTAAAGTGCAGGCGAGACTACAATTTTTGAAAATTTGCAAGAAGTGTCAGGCACTGTATAAACAGCACCATTACTCCCCCAGTACTATCCTAACCTCGGAATCCCTGGCGATTGAAACTGTCTCAAATACAAGTCAAATTCCTGCATGTCTCTATGGACCAGAGAATTTGAGGCGGAGCCACTCCAACCCGAAGGCTGGCGCCCTTAAACAGCCGAAGCTGCTCTACCTTTTTAAATGCATATTCAACAGTTTCTGAAGCACAAAGCTTCTCTACAGGCCTCGGCGGATGTATAGAGTACCAGTGGTCAGTTATTTTTGTTCAAACACTATCTCTACTGACTTAATAGGCAAATATTTGCGATTCATATATATAGTTATCCTATCACAGAATAAGTTTGAAATGGTGTCTCAAATTTGCATACACCATCCCATTATAGTTTTCATGCCTTATAGTATGTAAAAATCAATAACTTGAAAATAAGAGCTATCTAATGGTAAAAATTTGAAGTCAATCGGATAAAAAATACCCGAGATATTACAAATTTTTACCGTTAAAATTTTCTTATTCAAGGGAGATAATTTATTGGCATGAAAAAGCAAGAATCGGATTTCTAAAAAGTAAAATCATATTTTCCCAATAACTTGAGTTTGCCTGGACCGATTTTCAAAATTTTTGCACCCTATAAAAGCTTAGAACAATTGCTATCTTATCACATTAGAAATAATTCATCTGCAGGTAACACATAAAGAGAGCAAATCAGTTATGGCATATCAACTACCGACAGAAATACAACATATGATATGGACTTATTCGATGTACAATTCAGCTAAAGGGTTAGGATTCAGGAAGCAAATTCAAGAAGGATGGTTTAAACTTAGGTTGAGACGCTTGTCAAATGCTTTAGAGACTAAATCTCAGGACATCTATCACCAAGAACTAGGCCAACTACTTCTAAGCATGGACGAATTACTAAATCTTCCTGGCGAGATGCGCTTAAGATTTCATACGGAGATGCTCAAGATACATTACTCCAAATTTCACAGTATTGATAAAGCTCGTGTTTGGGTTGTAAGAATGAAGAATTTGACAGTGGATAAACTTTACTCTATTCGTACTCGTGACACAGATATCAAGTATTTTTTGAATGGAATTATCTATGACAGTAATAAGTTTTATGGATGTTTGTACTTAAAGGAAGAAACTCCTAAACATCAGGTCCAATGGTTATTGTCTGCATGGAATACTCAAGATGTATCTTTATCTGTGGCATCTTTAACAGCTGCAGGGATTAACCACTTTATAACCAGTGAACTGATTAGGTATATAAACAGACCAGATTCATATAACGTTGCCATTGGACATTATACTCCAAGACAGATAGAACCACAAATTATTTTGAAGTTTCCAAGTCGTGAATCTGATTATCTGCTGAATAACTGAATATGTATATGATCACCAAAAGTCTACCCGTGTGCTTAGATCAAATTTTACATTTTGATGTCTACAAAATAACTTTAGACCACATCTTATCATTAGAACCATCCAGTGCCGAGTTTTTGAAAACGAGAGCAGGAATCAAGAACTGGTTAAACCGATTTGAGACATTTGATACATTCAGATTTTGGACTAAACGTAATGCTAGAGAGATGTTGAGAATCATTGATGACACTCCTGTCACCTATATGGATTGGGTAACTTATGTGGCAAACAGCGAAAGTGTGATTTCTCACATCGAAGCAGTATTGAAAGAAATTCAACAAGCCTCAGAAGAAGAAGATATGGATTATGAAGATCTCATTTCAAACATAGATAGCTTGATCACGATATAAAAAGAATGATCAAGTCGTTTTGATCATCATATCTGAGCTCAACATCATGGAAGAAGCAAGAGAGAAGAAATATTTGGAAATTCCACTTTCCAAGATATTGAAGTTCAGACCTTATAGAAGATTATTGTTCTGCATTTACATCTTGTTTTCTCATGATGAGATCACTTTAGAAGAGATTCAACAGAAACTCAATAGTCCTGAAACTTTTGAAGATTTCAAGAGACTTTGGTGGATCAGTATCAGTTATTTGATGGAAAAAGAGACACTGATCACATTTGAGAATTGGAAAAGATGTGTCGCTGACAATCCTAGTGTGATCGAATTTCTCTACAATCATAGAAGAGACAAAACTATTTCTGGACTATAAATAGGTGGACACCAGTGAGAGAGAATCATTTCACTTCTGACTTTCAAAGAGTAAAGATGGCAAACAGTAGAGATCCAAGGATGGCTAAAGTCTATGATAAGAAGAGCATCTACTATCATTGTGTATCATTGAAGAAACTTTTATCTCAAGAGGAACAAGCTTTGATGCAGCCATTAGAAGATAGTTTGAGACAACAAGACAAGTTGAGACCACCTTATGGAGAATGTCACCATTGTCATGATACGGGACATTGGATTGGAGATTGTCCAGAGGCTAAGAAATTAAGAGAACAACAGATGTCTACCGATAAGAAGAAGCCTGCATATGGACAATGTTTTATCTGTGGACTTGCAGATCATTGGGCTCCAAATTGTCCTAAGAGAGAAGAGGATTTTACATCTCAACAGTCTTCTATATCTACAGAGAAGCAACAGTCTTCAGTATCTACAGCGAAGCCTTCAAGGAAACGAAAGGCTCCTGAACCAGATATATCTGATATCAGTCCTAAGAGAAGACGCTTGGATACTCGTTCGACAGCTATCCGTACAAAGACAGGGAAGAAGCCATATTGTTTCATTTGTAAATCAGACTCTCACTCACCTCGATCCTGTACAGAGATGGTGGCGGAGAACTGGGATAAACCAATTTCTAGTGATGAACCAGACAGTGACTCTATAGTGCATATTCATTAAAGACTGGACTTAAAGGATTTATAGTGACGATCAGTTCTGTTTTTAAGATACATGTAAGTTGTAAATAAAATTACGGTGTTGAATTTGTGTTTGTTTTTTATTTATGTGGTTATTCTTTAACGAAACTAATTGAGTAGCCCTAAAAAGGACTGTTTGTTTTAAAGTCTCCTAAGTAACAAAATATTTCTTACTTAGAAGATTTTAAAATAGGTCGCACAATGGCTACAGGTTTTCTGGAACCAATCCCTCTACGAGCAAGAAATTGCTCTAATCCCAACTTATTTTGCTGTCTCTCCACCTCTTTCCAATCTTTTCGCTGCAAAGCAGCACACAACTTAGTCAAGCTGAATTTTTCAAAGAACTTCATTTTTTAAGAGAGACACAAAGTACGCTGGGTTATATAGTTGGATAAGTGGATTGACCTATATTCTACTCCTCCACTAGAGAGAGCAACTTTAATCTGATTGGTCCATTTAAAGATCACGCCATAATCACCCCATTACTGTGAACATGGTTAGGAAATACTACAATCACACATATCTTAGGCATAGCCTTACATACAAAACTAAGTGCAACATATTAAGTTATTCTTTCTTGAAGAAATGGGTGGCCCTGAAAAGGGCCGGTTTGGTGGTTATATTACCTCAAAGACTTTATTTTTAGGAGCAGGGGCATCTACTGGGGCGGCCACCACAGGCAGGGCATCGCACAGCCCACTGTTCTACAGTTATAGTTCTTCTCACTGGTATGTAGAAGGGTGGATGGTCTGCTTCCGCATCCCAATCCTCAGACACATGAGGTGTGGGGGGAGAATTATCTCCCCAATCTTCCTCCTCGTCACTGATAGTCTCCACCTTCACTTCCATTTTCGCATCATTAATCAAATTTTCTACCCTCCGACTCATCTCCAACATCTTCTGATGATTCTCAATCATCTGTAATAGAATTTCACCCGTATCCTTAACAGCATTCACCGTCTCCAGTAGCCTTCTAGTAGCATCAACCATAGCCTTGCCCTGCTCCTCCAAATCCTCCAAACGCGAATCCAAATTGCAAGCCATTTTGTTGTTGTTGTGTAACACAAGAACAGAATGAAGAATTTGAGTTTTGAAACGAGCTTTTATAGTTTTCAAAGGGATTGACCTACATTGAACTCCTACGCTAGAGAGAGCAACAATACACTGATTGGTCAGTTTATTTATTTTCACCCAATCAGAGTTGACTTGATTTCTTGAAACGCGGGAACTTTAAACTAGGTCAATCCGCTTGACAAGTATAAAAGGCTTGAACACACTACACTTTCACCATTCATAATCATGGAGCCATCACTGACAATAGATGATATGATCAACAACCCTGACCTTTTGCTATCAGCAGTGAATGAGACATTTGCTAGCGATACGACACAACAGTATTATACGCCGCAAACACCCTCAGCGTATATACCTCAACCTGTTCAACAGATGGTGCAAAAACAACAGTCAAAGACTCAAGTCATTGAAGTCTTACTCAAAGAACTAAATGAGTTAAGATCTAGAGTGAAGAACTTAGAAGAATTGTCTCAGCAACGTGCACAGCAGCAACCTTTAGAGATGCCATCCATCCAGATTCCCATTAGACTTGACATTACGACAAATGATCAAGACACCAGTCAAAACATAGGAGTTGGAAAAGCAACTAAGAAAATTAGAATTACTAAGAGGAAATGCTAAAAATCACCAAGACAATCAACAAACAGCCCTTTTCAGGGCTACCACTTCCCTAGAAAGAATACCACTAAACTTGCTAAATAATATATCCTAGTTAACGCTACAGAGTGATGCCTCTAGGAGTTGAGGTCTTGATTGACCAAGAGACTCTAAGACGCATGGTACTTAGTAGCCTTGACTATTACACACACCATATATCACCACATACTATACCCCCTAAAATGACTAAGTTATCTTCAAAGCTGAATTTAACGAAGTTATTTTATATATCACCACAGCAGAACCTTTATTCCCTCAAAAATGACTAAGTTATTTCCCAATAGCCCAGGAAACTATCATAATCACAGCCCAACCAGTGAATATGACCAGGAAACTATCACAATCATAGGCCCAACCAAAATACCCCTAAAAATAAACTAAGTTATTCACAGCTAGTCACTCAAGCTTACCAGGATAGGCATCTATGGGGACCGGGACTTTTTTAGCCTGAAAAAAACTAAGTTCTTTTCAGGCTTAAAAGTCCCGGTCCCCATAGTGCCATCCATTACTACTGCGGATGGAAAAAATGTCTAAGTTCAACGCTGCTCAAAAATGAGAAAAAATTATGAAATGTACACAAAATAGAAGGTGCACATCTTCAATATGTGAAAAATCATTTAATAGGCAAAGTTTGAATAAAAAGGAATGAAAAATTTTGGAATTACAGATTACACAAACTTGGCACCCTAAAATGTTGCAGACGGACGGACAGACTGGAAAATGTCTAAGTTCAACACCCATCAATAATGAGAGAGATTTTATGAAACATGCCCAAAAGAGGAGGTGCACATCTTCAATGAGTGAACAATCATTAGGCAAAGTTTGAATATAAAGGAATGAATACTGTTGGAGTTACAGATTACACAAACTAGGAACCACCTAAACATTTCAGATGGAAAAAATGTCTAAGTTCAACGACTGTCAAAAATGAGAAAATATTTATCAAATGTGCACAAAATGGAAGGTGCACATCTTCAATGAGTGAACAATCATTATGTAAAGTTTGAATATAAAGGAATGAATACTGTAGGAGTTTCAGATTACACAAGCTAGGCATCCCCTTAGCATTGCGGATGGAAAAAATGTCTAAGTTCAACACCGTCAAAAAATAAGAAAAAAATTATGAAACATGCACAAAATAGAAGGTGCAAATCTTCAATGTGTGAACAATCATTGTGCAAAGTTTGACTATAAAAGAATGAAAACTGTTGGAGTTACAGATTACACAAACCAGAGACCCCCTACGCATTTTGGATGGAAAATTTTTTAAGTCCAACAAACATAAAAAATGAGAAAATATTTATCAAATGTGCACAAAATGGGAGGTGCACATCTTCAATATGTGAACAATCATTATGCAAAGTTTAAATAAAAAGGAATGAAAGCTTTTGGAGTGACAGATTACACAAACTAGGCACCCCAAAAGTGTTGCGGACAGATGAACGTACGGACAGACGAACGGACGGACAGATGAACGGACGGACAGACGGACGGAGTGGACCCACTACTAGACCTGCTTTCGCTAAAGCGACGCAGGTAAAAACTGCCTACCTGGTTTAGAATTCAGGGGAGTGATCCAGGACAGCGTGAGCCTCTTGTTTTAGAACTTTACTGAAAGTAAAATGTTAGTTTGCACCGACAAAATTTGGTTATTTTCAGAAGGAATTGGCAATCTTGACAAATTGTGTTAAGAGATGATTGCGATTATTTACTGTCAGATGTAGTAAGAACCTGATCAGACTGCATCATATAATCAGTTTGAGCCGAGTCTAAACCGCTCCATTTCCGTCACAAATACAATGTAGTATTGGTTCAGGGAGGGGGTTATTGTAGAGTTTTCTTGCTACATAGGCTTGGCGCCAGCTACTGTTTACCCTGAAAGAATATCAAATTAAGAAAGGAGGCAAAGATCAGGAAATGATACAATAAGGCATACCCAAAACATATTTGAAATTTAAGCATATCCTTAAAGATTTTCCAATTCAGAATATTTACTTAAATAAGACCTTAATATGACTCACAAAAATGCGGCGACCTACAAAATTATCCACACAAAAAATTCACACACCCAAAAAACTCTGAAAAGCTCCAAAAATATCCAAATTCAAATTTTTGACCCCGAATAATAGCCAAGTCTATGTTTATAATATATATAAGAGTACACCCCAAACGTGTGGATACGTGTAATGATGATGGTCGTCTGTAAAATTAGTAATTGAGCGTGGCACTAGAAATATTGGAGCTAGAGCATAAATAAGTGATGCTTTGCTTAGATATAATTTGTTTATGTTTAGAACAACCGGTCTGGTTTAAAAATACATGCGATTCGTCCATCCCATTGCTAGATTTTTGTCACCTACGTGCATTTTTTCGAATAGTTACTCTGGACCCAGATTAGGTGTGACAAAATGTCAAGCCTGCTCTGGAATATAACTACTTGAAACTGCATGGTGGAATTCATGAAAGATTTAATTTAAAAGTGGATTTAAAAAAAATCGACAGGCAACAAAAAGGGACTCAAAAATAAATAAATAAATAAATAAATAGAGAAATAATTTAAATAAATAAAAAAGTAAATAAATAAAAAACTAATTAACTAATTAATCAATTAATTAATAAATAATTAGACTAGTAAATCTTCTAGTTCAGACTATCTCGAACTGTTTCAAGAGTTGAAAAAACACATTCTCTCGAGTCCAGCCCAAAGTACTTTTAAATGTATTGCAGAACGGAGAAAGTAAAAGAGGAGAAGAGAAAAGAGTAACATTGGTCAGAAAACAGAAGTTTGGTCCTTTAACCCTTTATGTTCTAATGGATTTTTTCATAGATATTGATAGAATTAAGATGGGATTGTCATATTATAGGTTCACAGGTCACATCTTTCAAAGTTTGATGTTTTATGTACCTAAAGATTAATTTTACCTTAACAAACAGTGCAGACCCTAATGAAATGCAACATTTTGTGGCATTGCATCTGGGTCTTCACTGTTTGTCAAAGTACTCATTTAGGAGTCAACGGTTTAACATCCATGTGCATGTATCCATTGTAGCACAAGGCTGGAGGGCAAGCAGAAAAGCTCTTTCTGGCATCCCCAAACTGAATCTCTTGGACTGTTTTTTATTCGATATACATTTGTAAACAGTTGTGAGCCGTTTTATTCCGTATTTTTCCTTGGGTATTACCTGGTAAATCCTAAAATAACGTGCGAAACCTTGCATATCCCTACCTATCCGTTATGAGCGTACCGTTCCGTAACAAATTTATAGCAAACCTTAGCTAATACGTGGTGTAACTGTAATAGTTCGTATTTAAACCGTAGAAATCCTTGGCGACTTTGGGACTACGAATAAGTAAGGACTAGTACATATTAAATATTGACTAAAGCGGATCAGTACCTTCTAACACAGTTTACTAAGGATGTGCTACGGTTGTTTGATCCATGGTCAAATTTTGAACATGTTCAAAACTTGTCAAGGATGGTCAAGGATGTATAAGTACTACTATATATGATTACAGATGCAATACGGAAATCTACAGACTAATACGGATTGCCACGGATGATGCCGGATGGTATCTGTGGCTAATCTCAAGTCCAATCTGTGAATGTGTGACCTGGGCATTACACGCCTTAAGAGTATTTAAATCATGGCTGATATATAAACGGTATCCTATAATTGCAGTTGCAGACATAGAATCATTTTGATTTACTGGCATAGAAAGTCTTTTAAAGTAATGTTTATAAATAAAGAGCCTCAATTTGATGCCATTGTACAAATGCAGTTGCAGATATCAATTTGTCTCTCTTCACAGCCACAGATCTACAACCATCCTCATAGTTTTGTCTGAGAAGAACCCAATCACCATTCATATATGATAGAAGCTACCACCTACTTGCATGTGTAGGAAAAGAAGCCACCTATACTAACAGACTCATATATAAAGTAAATTAAGCTCGACTTAAAGATAGGATGCCTCATAATATTATTAATTAAAACCAATTGAAATAACCTTACATCTGTGGCTGTAGGTGTAAGGTCACCTTTACCTACAGTTACAGATATATAATTGTCCTCAATGCTCTATGTCATTTTCCTAAAATCATTCAAGGCTCCAATAAATAGTCACATGTATATATCGCCGTCTGCAATGTAACTGAGACTTGTCAGGACCATCTTTGGGTTGCAGCTGCTGATAGTTGTTGCCTGACACTGCCTAACTCACAAGTTAAGCAGTACAGCCAAACCAGCTTGATTGCAGTTGCAGTTATTGCCCATGAGACATGATTACTTCAGTTGCAGGATAAAAACACTTTTCATTGCAGTCGCATATATAGAGGATCTTACATGAGTGCTCATGTTTTATTGAATTTATTAAACAAGTTGGGAAAAAGAGATAAAATGCGAGGCTTGCCGCAGCATTTTATCTCTTTCGCAACGAGTTTAATAAATTCAATAATACAGGAGCACGAATGTTAGATTCTATTTTTCATATGAGTATACTTTGAAATCTCATTTCTGGCATAAAAACGTTATAATTTTGTCATTATGTAAGCACCGTTGTTATGAACGTCATAACGTTTCACGTAAATCTATAAACCACTAGTGGTTTATCGATTTTATTGCATGGCGTTATTTCACTCCCAGACGCAATGTCATATGATAAATAGAGGATATTTACTTTTATGAGGTGAATACCAAATATATTTCATCGAGTGCCGTGAAAAAAAATCAGTATTTTTCACGAGTGCGTAGCACGAGTTAAAATGCTGATATTTTCATCGCACTAGATGAAATATATTTGGTATTTGCCGAAAAAAAGTAAATTTTCTTTTTTAATTTTATACTCAACGGAAATACAGAAATCAAAACCTAACTTTTTACTTGGTCGTTTCTCATTCCATTTGACTTTTGCAGTGTGTTTATTGGGTATAACATTGGGTGTAAACATAGTTTGCACCTAAAAAATGGCTTAGAATCATATTTTAACGAATGAAACGCAAGAAATCAGCATTTGAAGAAAGCTATTGAGTGTGCCTTAGGGAAGGCGTCACATGCAAACTGGCGCCACGCCAGGTCAAACAGTGATGTCATTATGTTTGATGTTGACGTCACAACATGCGTAGCATTATTTTGGACAAATATACTTCACTTAAAACCTTTTGTTAAAAAATCCAAGTCCCAAAATTGCCAAGAAAGCCTTGTTTTGCTACAGTTCTATTCTATTCTACAGTGAAAATATAAATCGTATCAGTCACTAGTAAAAAATACGACATTTTTTCACTGTAGAAAAAATACCAATTTTACTCACATTTGATATGCATTGAATTCACTGCTTGTGATAAAATAAAAACACTTTTCATTGCAGTCGCACATATAACATTGCGACCCACTCACATACTACAGAATAACATAATGAAATTAAAGGTTCTGTGCTTTAGATTTGCAAATATACAAAGACCAGCTTCATGTTACAACAAAGATAGATAGGTACATGTAGTTGATGAGGTTAATTACGTGTGTATGTGTGTGCGTATGTATGTCTTTGTTTTGTTTCCGACCAGTCGATAATCAATGTTTTGCTGACTTAATGCCCACGTCATATTTCTAACAGGTCTACTATCAGGGTGTAAACTATGTCTACAATTAGTTGTCAGGTAACAATCACCATACGAGACATTTCATCGATGTGCATGTATGTGTGGATGTGGGCACGTGTGTGTTTTCATTTACCTATTATTAGAATGGCTATTTAATGTTTACATTGTCATACGAAGTGCGATCTTTGTCTATCTCTCAGTATTTCTATATAGACTATGCTTAGGGCTTTTTAAAAAGTTTATTTTATTACCTCCCCTGAGGTCCCCTGAATCATTTTATGCAACTTACAGAGGGCCATGGCTCCTTGTTAAGAAATGGCCCCTTGTCTATCTCCAGACGACTAAAAAGGCCCTCAAATCCATATCAGTAGCACGGACGGACGGATAGAAGGAACAACGCCGAAACTATATCCCTTCGACTTCGTCGGGGGATAATAATGTAAGCTAATTTAAAAGATGCAGCAATGGCATTTTCAGACGAATATTTTACTTGATGAATATTAGCAAAATATCAGAGAACAACTCCAAAATGGCATATTATTTATTAACACAACGTTTCAGCCTACATTGGCCTTTATCAAGTGTAATATAAACAAATAGTCAGGAAGTGATATCGACGTCACCTGACGTCATTTACAACGACGTCAAAAAGAAACACATCAGTTGGCATAAAAATCAAAATAAAGGATCTTTACAAGATACAAATTACTGACAGAGATGCTATCGTCTTGCAAAAGAGATAGAAGTCAGTAAAAACTTTATGATGATTTACTTGATTCATATTACTTGATGAATAGGCACTTTATGGGTTAAAATATAGTGCTTGTTCTCATATTCCTTTTGATAAAGGAACACAAGCAACTTAAGAAAGAACTTTAAGAATACAGTGGAACGTCAGTGGTCGTAATATTTGATGATTCGGCTTTGTGTTGAGTTACAAGACATGAGTATTACAGCACCAACTGTTTCGAGCCAGATATAAGAGAAACATCATACGATAAAGTAATATACCAGGTTAATGACTTTATCATATGATGTTTCTCTTAAACAAGGTACATTACTTTATCATATGATGTTTCTCTTATACCAGGTATATGACTTTATCATATGATGTTTCTCTTAAACAAGGTACATTACTTTATCATATAATGTTTCTCTTATACCAGGTATATGACTTTATCATATGATGTTTCTCTTAAACAAGGTATATTACTTTATCATATGATGTTTCTCTTATACCAGGTATATGACTTTATCATATGATGTTTTTCTTATACCAGGTATATGACTTTATCATATGATGTTTCTCTTATACCAGGTATATGACTTTATCATATGATGTTTTTCTTATACCAGGTATATGATTTTATCATATGATGTTTCTCTTATACCAGGTATATGACTTTATCATATGATGTTTCTCTTATACCAGGTATATGACTTTATCATATGATGTTTCTCTTATACCAGGTATATGACTTTATCATATGATGTTTCTCTTATACCAGGTATATGATTTTATCATATGATGTTTCTCTTATACCAGGTATATGACTTTATCATATGATGTTTCTCTTATACCAGGTATATTACTTTATCATATGATGTTTCTCTTATACCAGGTATATTACTTTATCATATGATGTTTCTCTTATACCAGGTATATGACTTTATCATATGATGTTTTTCTTATACCAGGTATATAGCTTTATCATATGATGTTTCTCTTATACCAGGTATATGACTTTATCATATGATGTTTTTCTTATACCAGGTATATGACTTTATCATATGATGTTTCTCTTATACCAGGTATATGACTTTATCATATGATGTTTCTCTTATACCAGGTATATGACTTTATCATATGATGTTTCTCTTAAACCAGGTATATAACTTTATCATATGATGTTTCTCTTATACCAGGTATATGACTTTATCATATGATGTTTCTCTTATACCAGGTATATAACTTTATCATATGATGTTTCTCTTATACCAGGTATATGACTTTATCATATGATGTTTCTCTTATACCAGGTATATGACTTTATCATATGATGTTTTTCTTATACCAGGTATATGACTTTATCATATGATGTTTCTCTTATACCAGGTATATGACTTTATCATATGATGTTTCTCTTATACCAGGTATATGACTTTATCATATGATGTTTCTTTTAAACCAGGTATATGACTTTATCATATGATGTTTCTCTTATACCAGGTATATAACTTTATCATATGATGTTTCTCTTATACCAGGTATATGACTTTATCATATGATGTTTTTCTTATACCAGGTATATGACTTTATCATATGTTGTTTCTCTTAAACCAGGTATATAACTTTATCATATGATGTTTCTCTCATACCAGGTATATGACTTTATCATATGATGTTTTTCTTATACCAGGTATATGACTTTATCATATGATGTTGCTCTTATACCAGGTATATGACTTTATCATATGATGTTTTTCTTATACCAGGTATATTACTTTATCATATGATGTTTCTCTTATACCAGGTATATTACTTTATCATATGATGTTTCTCTAATAACAGGTATCTTTATCATATGATTTTTCTCATATACCAGGTATATTACTTTATCATATGATGTTTCTCTTATACCATGTAAATGACTTTATCATATGATGTTTCTCTTAGACCAGGTATATTACTTTATCATATGATGTTTCTCTTATACCAGGTATATGACTTTATCATATGATGTTTCTCTTATACCAGGTATATGACTTTATCATATGATGTTTCTCTTATACCAGATTTATCATATGATGTTCTCTTATACCAGGTATATTACTTTATCATATGATGTTTCTCTTATACCAGGTATTTGACTTTATCATATGAAGTTTCTCTTATACCAGGTATATTACTTTATCATATGATGTTTCTCTTATACCAGGTATATTACTTTATCATATGATGTTTCTCTTATTGGCTTGATGATGTCATTTCATATTTAGTGTTACAGGAACAGGTAATGTCATAACGGCGTCTATTACAACAATGCAAATTTGCATTGAAATAAATAAATCTTGAAGGCGATAAAATAGCATTTAAAGGTCATTTAAAGGTCATTTGATACACAGAATCTTACACTCGTTAAATGAATTTCATATAAAATGATCACTTGAGTAAGATCCTCTATATATCACTGCAAAGATCTGTTAGTCTTCATTTTAACTCCTCATATACAGGAGCTTGCCATTAGAATGTAAAAAAATGAAATTCCATTATTCTTATTCCATTCTAATGAAAACAGTTGGGATCTTAAGGATTTTTACTTCCACAATTTTATATTAATTTTGCACTTAGTGTATTTGAGACATAAAAGTTATGCAATTTAAGCAGAGACTGGGCACACCACAGGTGCTCGAATTTATGAAAATTTGCTACCTTTTCTGATGCTAAGAGGCCTTCTCTTTAATTCCATCCAAAAATTCGAGAAAATAACTGCCAATAAAAAAACGAAAATTTTGACCAAAGTGATTCATAGAAAAAGCATTTTTCTTATACTTGATTTGAACATTTTTTCAGATCTTTAAATAGTTGAACTTTTGACATTTTAAAGCATGTATCACGCTCCTCTAGGCCTAAAATCACTCAAAAATCATAACTTCAAGCCCCTGTGGGGCACACCCTCAACATTAATTGCAGCTATCTTGCCATGAAGTAATAGAATAATATACTTAAGTACTTTGAAAATGCATCACCCAGATTAAATCCTTTATTTCACAACGACTTAGAATGTCAGGGAGATAATTGCTATTGCATATCATAGTCTGACCAGCTTGTAATGTGTCCTAGAAAATTCATGGTTTTAAATTAACTTTAAAATATTGAAAAATTATCCGTTTTAAGACAGGGGTGGTCGATTTTGAAGGACACCAATTCAGCTGCACGATAACATGCGTTCGTTTTGATTCCTGACTCAACAGATTTGTGCCCTGGGCTTCTTTCATGATTGCACATTCATCATTGAACGATTCGAAATGAAATCACAGTACGGTATGCTCACATTTACAACCCTTTAAATATACCAACATACCCCACCCACCCTGATAACTATAGTCTAGTAATAAAATTCAACATCTTAGGCCTTTCAAAGTTTTGATTTTTTACATCCAGTTTTATTGGAAGAGGCTAAAAGCATACACAAATCACAGATTATGCGTACATTATGCTTGTATCATGTGTCTTTTGAATTGTGCAAGTGACGTTATTTTTAAGATGTTCTTGATCACATGACAGCATATCTCCTGCCATGATTTACATCAAAACGTCTTTCTTACATGATTGTCAGTGTATGTAGTCAATATCAGTAATGAAAGCGTGCATAAAGGTAACTTATGTAGATGTTTCTAAAAAAAGCTGTAAATTGGTGTTCCAATTTGACGTTTATTTTCGAAATATTGAAGTTATCAATTACATTTAATTAGAAAAAGTCGATAAACTGAGTTGCTGATATGGTATCATACATGTCACGGTTTAAACACAAAAATAATCAAAAAGCTTCGACTGACTGTGCAGAAAGGTGCTATATGCTGTATGTACCCATGTGACATCATCAGCAGCGTCGCATGATAGTGCAGTAAAATTAACGACTGATTCATACCAATTCTGGGTTGCACATTAAAATCTGCGAGTAACTTTTCAATGGCATATACGGTTTGCAAGAAAAGTGCAAAAATATGGTGATGCATTTTCAAAGTCCTCTAGTATAGTCTTGTAAAAAATGAACATTTTCAATGAGCTGCAGGTAACTTACTTACAACTTGGTAAATTGAAAAAGAAATATGAAATACAATAATCTTTATCTAGCTTTCCTATCATGCAAATCTACTGTGAGAACTGAAGTCCTGCATGGAATAAAATAGGAATTTCAAAAGTATAACACACTTATGGCAAGTCACTGTAGCTGTAAATTGACAAGGAACAAGTAGTTGAAAGTTCAGGTTTATCTATACTAATCACTATTTAGAAAATCATCATCTGGGTATAAAATTTAGCATGAATTTGAAATGCGAGCATTTCAATTAAAACAGTGTTTGATTTTATCACTTGAAGGGCCTATCAATACAAAAGTCTTATCCCGAGTCATCTACTGAAACATCTTGACCAACAGTATAGACCCAGATCTGACTGCTCCTGTAACAGCAATAACTGTTTGCCAGTTATAGTTACATTGATAAGTATGTTGGCAAGTATATGCAATAGTCGTCTGAAGCAGACACAAATTTGATAGTTTTATTTTGCTGCATTTTTGCAAGTCTTTGACTAAAATATTTTGATAGATCAAATGCTACAGTTTCCATGAAACGATGAAATTTGGGAGTTGTGTAGCTTTAACTTAGCCCTAACCAGTAAATTGAAAATTGCCATTTATTTTAAGAAATTATCAAATTACCAATATTTATCTGTTTTGTCTAACAATCATACAGTATCATATGGGCCTTGTCAAATCAAAGGTTTGCTTGTGGCAAGTCTAACTATAGTACATTCCAGTAAGCAGTTAACAAAGGTGCTGATCAGACTGTACGGATGCGCAGGCTGGTCTGCACCTTGGTTGTTCACAAACTCCCGAAGACAGGTTTTCTCGCGTCGAGGCCCATATGGGCTGTGACGTGAGAAAACCTGTATTTGGGGTTTCCGACAATGAGAGATTCATACCATCCTGTTAAGGTACAGAGACAATTTTGCTTGTAGCAAGTCTAGTTATGATACTTTCCAATAAGCGATAAACTAATGTGCTGATCAGACTGCTGGGTTGCACATGCTGATCTGCATCTCTGTTGATCGCAAACTCCCCAAATACAGGTTTAGTCGTGACAATGCCCATATTGTAAAAGTAAAAAAAGACCAGTTAGAGCATAAATCAATCAAACAATGCTAATGTAATTCTCACATTTCACATTTAAACTTAATCTAAAACCGAAATTTTAATATCTCATTGGAATTGCATCAATGTACTCAACAAGCTTGTGAGTCCACTAAATATGTGTTGCATATTATTTGTATAGCAGATCCTGAACATAAGCCAAATGTAGTTTAAAAGAAAAATAAATAAACAACTTAACAAGACAAACTCTTTCAATATGGGCCTGGACGCGAGAAAACCTGTCTTCAGGGGTTTGCGAGCAACAAAGGTGCTGACCAGTCTTTGCACCCGCGCAGGCTGATTAGAGCCTTTGTTATTCGCTTATTTGAAAGTATCATATCTAGACTTTCTACAACGACATTTCTGTTTTCTAGCCAGTCTCTGTAGCTGAGCAGGCTGGTTTGAGTCTAGATTAGTCAGAAATACTGAAGACATGCAATTTTTCTCGTGCCCAGGCCTATATGTTACATATATTAATTAAATATTTGATTGAAATGATTTTGAAGTACTTTCATGGTGGTTGAAAGCATGTGATCATGATTTTGAATGTAAATCAATATTTTATAAATAAATTTTATTTTCAACCTTTGGTTCATGAGTGGGCGGGGCTGAAAATTCCATGAAGTGCACAGTGCTCCATGTAGAATTTAAGAGACTACTAATATATTCATCACCTCATAAAGGTTGAAAAATGTGAATATTATACTCACACTTTAATTTTAAACTATACTGATGGACTTTAATTACGCAACACTAACTTCCCCTTATATCTTCCAAAAGACTGTTGAATATAAACTTCCTTTGCTTCGATAATGTCACCATGAGTTGGCTTCTTAAGCAAACACTTTAGTTTTAATTGTACAACTAAGCTGGCCGGCGTTATTTGCTCCGTATGAATTTAGCCATTTAAACATTTCTTAAGGAGAGGAGATTTTAAGCTATTGAATGAAAGGGTACACCCAGATAAACGTCATATACGCAAATAAGCTGTATCGCAGACCTGCTAATCAATATGAGAGTGATTCCTCGATGACTAACGAAGTCCATGATACAAATTTGATGCTTCTAGTGTTTCTTGATTTAAAGAAGTAGGGAATCTTTCATTCATAACATTTGGTCACCTGAAACAGTTGACCACTATCTCAAAAAGTTTACATTTTAATGCATTAAATTCATCGAAGTTAGACAAATTTTCTATGTTTTACTTACAAATGAATGCTCTTTAAGATACAATCAAAATTATTGTCCTGCCTTCTTTTTCGAGACATAAATTAAAGCTGTAATTCAAGTGTTGCGTTTTTAAAGTCCGTCAGTATATTTTTCAGTGTTATGCAAAAAGATTGGAAGTGAATGAAGCAAAAAAGGTGGCGCAGAAATGTTGTATATCATTACATTCTGACATGACCTTTAACAGCCCTTGCAATGATTTGATTCACTACAGGGAGATAGATGGCGCTGAAATTTATTTATTATCATGTTCCGGCATGACGTTCAACAGCCCTTGCCATGATGTGACATCTTTCGTAATCATGACATTTGTGTATTCGAATCGTCACTTACTCATTATAACAGGCCACTTCATACATGCTGTCAATTTTATCCTGCTCAATTTCATTCTTAATTGAGTCTCCTTTACCTTCTAGCATCATCATTGTGAACAGTTTGGATCCATATCAGGCTCAACAAAATGCTGGGCCTGATCTTGACCACACTGTTTAACACTCTGATGGTATTCCGTGAAGGCTTTGGCAAGAAAGTTGATTTAGGAAAAAAGCATGCAAAATTTTAGATCAGATGTTATTATATGTCATCTCAGCTATGACAGATCTGGTAAGTGGCCAAGCTGAAGAAACTCTCATAAACCTTAGAATTTTGCAATTTATTTTTGTATAATGTGGGTGATGTCATGAGAAAAACTGACTTTGTTGCATGCAAATAGCAAAGACCCAGGCAAGACAGTGCATCTGCACAGTCTTATCAGGGTATTTGTTATTTGCACTCGTGATAGTAGTTAAAGTTGCTACCGTACAAACCAAATTACAATTTTTTCACTAGTCCTTGTGGCTGAGCAGATTGATATTAGTCATAGAGGACAGACCCTTTACAACACACCTGTTTTCAAAAATGTTGAAAACAAGTAGGCTGAAGGAGCCCTGGATTGCTCACTTCAGGTCCCAAGGTAATAAAAAAAATATCATGCCCAACTCATATGAGCATGAAATTTATCCCGCTTTTAAATGTTAAAATGACAACAATTGTAGGAATTTTAACAATTATTAGCAAAATAAATACAACATCTGAGAGACTGATAGCAAAACACTTCTTTATGAGTCTGTATTTTAGTTTTAATGAGCAGTTGAAATCTTGTGCTCAGTTGAGTTTAGCATGAAAAAACCTGTATAACCTCGAGGCCAGTCATGGATGCTGAGAAGATGGTGTTAAAGACATAGAAATTTGAGCAATAATACTGGTACCACTCATTATGACTCTCTCCAGGGGTCATACAGGGCAGATCAAAAGGACAGTCATAATGCAGTGATTATTACAATAAAGTGGTCCCATGAAGGAATTAGGTAATTTATGATAAAACTGATATTTATCTAAGTGAAAGATATTGTTTTGTATACAGTTAAGTCCCCTCTTGAGGCCCCTTTAATTTTGTGAGATACTGAAACTGTCCCTTTATCAGTTAATCCTTTAATGATCTCTATTGGACAGAAATATATGTCTTTAAAAACAAATTTATTTGTAGCTCCAGCAGCAATTATCAGATTAAAAAGTTAATGCCAGACAACCTACATAAGACCGACCACAATAGATTACCAACTTCCCAGCATGCATAGCTGTAATGGAAGAGAAGGTATCAGTTCAATTTTGTGTTAAATTATGTAGAACAGTCAAAGCTACTAGTTATTTAAGAGTATTAATTGCACATGGAAAGTTATTTATCACATGACGATGGGTCGTCTGGGAGTGATTATAATGCCATGCAATAAAATCGATAAACTTCTAGTGGTTTACAGATATGACAACGTTGTGTACATAATGATAAAAAGATTATGCCAGAAATGAGGTTTCAAAGTAATGCTAATGTCATATAAATAGAACCTAACATTTGTGCTCCTGTGTTGTTGAATCTATTAAACTTGTTGCGAAAATGCGATAAAATGAAATAAAATGCTCGACAAGCCTCACATTTTATCCCTTTTCTCCACCTCGTTTTATAATTTTAATTAAACAGGAGCACTCATGTGGGATACTCTCTATTCATGTACATATGAATTGAGAAAAAAAATTTTTTTATAAGATATAGAGGAATTAACATGAGTGCTTAATTTTTATGGTTTTCATGCAATGATGCATTTCAAACAAAATGAAAGAATTTGAGGCTGGTGTATAATAGACATTTCCAAACCATGCCCATAATGTCACTTGTAAGTCACCTGAAGGACATAAAGCAGCAAAACAAACAAATCATCAAACTGATCCAATGCAATGATTATTTAGCAGGTGACATAGATTGTATCAAAAACAAAATTGCATGTGAACTTTCTCCAACAATTAATCTGAGGTTTATCTTACAGCTAGTGGATTTAACTCTTTGCTTGCTGTGTAATTTTTCATGTTTTTTGTCAGCTGAAAGATTTCCAAACTCATATCATTTGTATAATTTTTTCAGGAATACCCCAGGCTGCCACTGGAATGTCAAACATTTTGGATCCCGATCAGGCCTGACATGATGTCCAGCCTTATCTTGATCCAAACTATTTGCAAATTTGAACTGTGAGTGAGCAGATGACTATAGTGAACTAAACAGAGTTAAATTAGGCTTGGCTTTCAGACTGGATAATACATTTTATAAAACAGAGACTTTTAAACGAATTATTATTTCATTTTAAAATTATTAAATGAGCGTGAACTGACTAGTTACATAATTAAGGGATAATTATATTCAAAAAATTCATTTGATGATTTGTTTGTTTGTTTTGCTGCTTTATGTCCCAAGTCAACAGCTATGGTCATGGTGGGACGGTCAGTTCACCTAACCACACTGTTTCCTGGGCAAGCTTGAAAAAGAGGTTAACCAGTACTGAGGATCTGGATGGGGTATAATGATAAGTGAATAATGGCCCTTTTTTATAATGAATAGTGAATAATGAGACAAAAAATAATGAATAATGAGGGCCTAGAAATTAATAAATTATCCTAATTTTCTAATGAATAGAAGAAAAAATTAATAAATAGTGAATAATCAGATTTCTTTGCCACATTTCTTACTTTTAACGAATAATTGGTCTTATTTTAATGAATAACCTAAAATTTTAATGAGATGAATAATGGGCTAAATTTTTAATGAATAGTGAATACCAGACCCCTCATGCAGACCCTCAGTACTTTGTGGGCATACTTTAGCTTGTAGCTTTAAACATCCCTTCTTGAATTATTCAGCGGAAGGTAGGAGAATGACGATAATTATTTCACAATCAATCTCGACAAAAGCATGGGACCGAGCCGGGATCAAACTCGCGACCCCTGGATCTGCAGTCAGACATGCATCTGTAGCCAGACACATTACTGACTGCTCTATGCGGCCCAGTATCATTTGTTGAGGTATATCTTCAGATTTAATTTTGGAAATTTAGTTTTCAGGGATGCTTCAATATGGTGACCTCGACTCTAATTTGCTTCTATAGGTAGACTTGGGAGCGCAGTGGCTCAGTGGTAGAGTGCTTGACTCGAGACCAAAGGGCCGCGGGTTCGAGCCTCACCGGCGTCACTGCGTTGTGTCCTTGAGCAAGAACATTAATCCTAGCTTAGTACTGGTTCAACCCAGGAAGACCCGTCCCTTTATAACTGAAAGATTGTTGATGGGACGTAAAGAATCAAATCAAACAAACAAACAAACAAAATAGGTAGACTTCAAATTAAAGTGTTGCCCAACGAAATATAAAGAAATTAATTACGTCAAACTATTTCCAACAGTATATCAGATGCTTTACTTTTGCAAATTTTGGATATTATCAAATCAGACGTAGCGTTACAAAGGTAACTTAAGTGCATCAGAATAAAATTCATCTGGTGTTCAACGTGTAACAGGGAACTTTAAATAAATTCTTGTGCATTCATTATTCTGAATAAAGAAACAATTATTCCTCCATATCTAACAAAATTGTTTCTATTTTCTTTTTTATTTTTTTCTGATATCTTTCTATTAATCCTTTGATTTTGTCATTTTCGAAATGTCCTTTCCCTTTCTTAAAATATTAATCACAACATGGTCTTCTTCTTGACCTATTCCATCTTCTGCTACAGCCTTCTTTGAAAGGTCCACAACAATTTCATTAGAAAGCCTGCACTTGGTTGATTCTGCAAGAAAAAGCACTTAAATTGGGAGACAGAGGATAGATATTTCACACCATTTGATGCAAAAACTTAAATGGAAAAACATTGATTTCTCTCCCTTTATATGTGGATGATAATAAGACCAAACACAAATGCTCCCTGAACATGTATTATTCAAAAGTAGGTCAATGTTATGTATTTTGATATGTCCAAAGATTAAACAAGGCCCCTTCAAAATGGAGTTATTATCTCAAGAGCAGTTCAAGAACAGTTCTTGAAATTTAACAAGAATTCTTGAACTGTTCATAACATTTGTACTTGAACTGTTCAAGAACAATAAATAGGAACAGTTCAAGACCTTTTTAAGAATTTGTAAAGTTCTTGATTTTTTGATAAACCATTCTTGAACATTTTAATGACTTTTCTTGAAAGATTTGTTGACTCCGGTTTTCTTGTATTATTGTTAAATGTAATCTTGATTATTTCAAAGACTTTTCATGAACAAAATGCATTCTTGAACTGTTCTTGACTCTTTCAAAGACTTTTCTTGAACATGATGTTTACTTGAACTTTGTTTAAATTTGTTCTTGATTATTTCAAAGACTTTTCTTGAACATAATGTGTTCTTGAACTGCTCTTACATTTGTACTGGAACTGTATTTACATTTGTTCTTGATTTTTATGAGAGACTTTTTCATAAACATAATGTGTATTTGAACTATTCCTTAATTTGTTCTAGATTATTTCAAAGACTTTACTTGAAAGCAATATGTCGAACTTAATTTATGGCACCTAAGTTGCAATATCTAAACTCGAATATTTATACCCCCCTCCCCCCACCCCCCCCCCCCCCCCCCCCCAACCCTGCAAACTTTGTGGAGGGGCTTTTGAACATATGCATGCAGGTTTTTAGTTTTAAAAAAATCATTTTTGACAAATGAAAGCTATGAGAACTTAGACCATTTTTCCCTTATATCGCTTTTGTATATGCATCAATAGGTCGATCAACTCCTACCACAGCTTTTGATGGAGCAAGGAGCTCTAGCGATAAGGCGTATATTTTCCCTAGTTGACATGATAACAAAACCTAAATTTTCAAATTGCCCTAATGTTTTTAAAATTGGTCTATTTCGGTAGTAAAACATGTATAGAAAGTATCAAAATAGGTTTCAAAGCGATTCATCATTTGCAAAGCCGTGAAAACTTGCACCTTCTACTCCCACCCCCATTTTACGTCTTTAGACTGGGTACCGTTTAGACGAGAGTTTTAGTAAATCCTTTGCAGGTTTTCAAAAAGTAAAAGTGCTAAAATATATATTAAGGATATAAGTGCCCTTCATTTCCAAAACTCTGCGGTATTCCTTCTGCGCATGCGTACGAAATATACTTTAAATTGTGACGTTTGTCATTGAAAATATGAAACTGGCGTCTTTCAGTTTGTTTTTAGATGCTTTCCCCCCCTAGACCCAAGATGCCCTTTGGACAATTAAATGTCGCTATACAAATATATAACATATGTAAAAGGCGTCTTGGGTCTAGGGGGGGAAAGAGGTTGTATAAGCGAAAGAAGACATCACATATCTGACAAATATAGACCACTTTGCAAGATTGTCGTTTTTATTGTACATCAACTGTATAAATAGTTTTACTGTACATAGCGTGATAGGACGACTGTTTACCCTTGTTTAACGGTCTGGTTCCCATATATGTTACTGAATAACAAGTACAGTTGATGATCGAAATAAATTATCATTCAATAAGAAGTAGAGTTATTACATGCATTAAAGAAACACCGTTTTAAATATACAAATTCGGGGGCAATGGTGCATCGACGGCTCGTCTATATATATTTGTTGAATGTGCCTAGTTTCTCAAGTCGTTATTTCAACAAAATAAAACGAACGTCTCGTTTAGGGAGATTGCTCGCCTTATCGCTAGAAATTCTTTGATACTTTGCCTATACAATGTAGACACATTTAGCAGATGCATTTGATACTTTGCCTATACAATGTAGAAACATTAAACATATGCATGAAGGACTTTAATTCTAAAAAAAATCGACAAAATGACAGCTATGAGAATTTAGACACTTTTCCCCTTATATCCCTTTTTTTTTTTTCATAGATATTGCCTTCATAGGCGGATCAACTCCTACCACAGCTTTTGAAGGAGCAATATACAAAGTAGACACATTAAACATATACATGAAGGAGTTTAGTAAAAGAAAGCTATGAGAACTTGGACAATTTTTCCCTAATATTGATTTTGTATATATACTCAACTACAAAAGAAACCAATCAGTCGCTTCTCCGGGCAATTATGAAAAACAGAATGAAGAAATGAAAATAGATTAATACCATATTCCTTAACAATCAGTTCTGCATCAATTCATTGAATAACAGTTTTACTTAAATCCGTTCATGCCATACGCCAGTGTATAGACCTGAGGCTATTTTCAAAAATTACAAGTTTTTCACTGGAGAATGAATATCTAGATCTCGTCCTATTCAGTTCACTTAAATTAAATTCTTCAAAAACGGACATGACTCCCTCCTGCGGCAATAAATGCATCATAACGAGGTCAAATTGAAAGCACGTAACGTCGCATAACATTCTTGGGAATCCAGGCCCATTCTTAATGGAGAGCAACCTGAAGCTGTCGAAGATTCCGAGATTGCACTGAACGATCCCGGATGCGTCGTCAGAGCTCATCCCACAGCTGCACTATCGGATTCAGATCCGGGCTTACTAAACTATCGCTGTTTGTTTCGGCTTCTAGGCACACTGAATGGCCTCGTCTCCGGATTTTGGACTAAGTGACTGATTTAGACGAGAACTCGAGTGAAAACCAATAGTCTGAAACTTGTCATTTTTAGAAATGACCCCTAGAAATGACCCCTTGTCTATTCCTTGGCGTACAGCATGAACAATTAAAGTAAAACTGTTACATTATTCAATAGTTTGAAGCATAATTGATAGTTAAAGCCATATGGTATAGAATTTATTTTCATTTCTTAATTATTTTTCTATCATTGCCAAAAAACGTAACTGATGGGTTTCTTTTGTAGTTGAGTATACATAGATAGTGCCTTCATGGGCTGATCAACTCCTACCGCAGCTTTTGATTGAACTAATTTGATACTATATCTTCACAATGGTGACACATTGAACATATGCATGAAAGTCTTTGGTCCCAAAAAAATGATTTTGACAAAATGGCAGCTATGAAAACGTAGACAATTTTCCGATAGAAGCTTAAATATATAGAACTTTGGGAACTGACCCAGGATACAGATGGGAAAGTGACAGCTTCACAATTAGACTTCACGAACAAGAGCCATGTTGCAGACTTCCACTCTCGCAATAAACTTATAATTCTGACCTTCTTTAACAAGGTTTTCTGTACATGTATCATGAACTTTGCAGAACTTTTTCTAAGATTTGTTACTGATACTATGACTTGATATCTAAATTCCATCTCAGAATTAAATCTCTTTTGCCCGAGTCTGAGTAATCTGCGAGTTGCGAGTTGCAAGTTGCGAGTTGCAAGTTGCAAGTTGCGAGTTGCGAGTTGCAAATTACACATTTAATGCTTGCAAGTTGCAATATACACTTAAGATATCTAGCTTCAAAACAGAAATGGAAAACAAACTCTTTAATGTTAAATAACTTAGGATCTTATTGAAATGGGAGCATGCAAGGTGAAAGGTAAATTAAGTTCAATGCCCAGCAATCATTAACATCTGTGCTTATGAGAGATACTTCTGCCCAGATGTACCATGGAAGTTTGTGTCAGAAATTAATGATCATTAAGCTTTCTAAAATGGGGGTTAGTAACGGTTAGTGTTAAACACTCAGACCCTGCTGGACTCACATAATACTGACATTAACGTTTTGCCTACTAATGGCGACTTTTGCCGTCTGCTTATAACCTTTGCAAACAGTCTGGGCCCAGCTTAGCACCGTCAGAACATTGGTCCTGATCTGGATCCTAATCGTTTGACACTCAGATAATGTTCTTTTTAGATTTTTTTAAAGTTATTTTGAAAAAAAGTCAGCAGACGACACCAAAAGCATGAAAAATGTTATCCTGCATGCGAAGAGTTAAAGCAGCGTCATAACCGAACTGACCAGTAAAATGCCTATTAGACACCCATTGTGCAAATTAAAAAAAATGGCAATCTGGATCTAAGATGCCAGCATCTGAAAGCCTTATATATTCTTGTAGATAGGCCCACAGCCACAGTATTAGGGATGCAACGATACAGTTGCCTCACGATACGATATGTATCACGATATTTGCCTCACGATACGATACATATCGCGATACATTTTTGACAACTTTAAAACCAACATAGATCTATGAAATTAGGAGAAGTAAATACTCAAATATTAACCTTTGTCATGCTGGATGTTTTTATGTACTAGACTCTTCCCCAGTTTTTATCAATTCTTTTAAAATATTTCAATTATTAGCATGTATTTACAAGCAGAGCTGAAATCTGTGTAGATTAAGTTCAGCTGGATTCTCAAAAGCCAGCTGATCTTGTTATACATTGTTTCAAAACAGGATATATCAAGTGTTTAGCATGGAAAAGGGTTAACTGATTAAAGCAAGACAATTAAAAGGGAAAATGGTAACATTCCTTTTGGACAAAAACATATATTTTTAAAATTCATATCTAATATATAACACCAAGTGCTGTATCGTTAGGGTATCGTGAGATGACCTCACGATACGATACGAGTATCGTCAGAAAACGTATCACGATACGATACGATTTCAGTGAATCGTTGCCGCTCTACTAAGTATAGCATTTAGCGTACAGTCCAGCACAGTCCAACTGCTGTGTCTTATCGTCTGCAAACAATCTAAAGGAGCTGTACGATAAGATAAATCGTGTAACTAAAAAGCAATCTAAGTGTTGAAAATGATTGAAAGTATATGTTGTGATATAGACTGGCTCAAGTCCTTAAAACAATTTTTCATCAATGTGTCATATCATATACTTGTAGCCAGTCTTACTCTGGCTCTGTTTTAAAACAGAGCCATCAGAGTAAGACTGGCTAAAAGTATATGATATGACACATTGATGAAAAATAGTTTTAAGGACTGGAGCCAGTCTAGTTGTGATATAATGTTAGCTTTTGCAACTCGCAACTTGCAACTCGCAACTTGCAACTCGCAACTCGCACTTTACCTTGTCCCCTTTTGCCCCAGGCACTTTCAAAACCAGAGTTTCATGCGCACTAATAATAACTGACCTTTTATCTCAGCAGCTAGTGCTATTCTGCTTATGACCTTTGCATACAGGTTGGACTCGGATCAGGCTTGATCAATGTTGAGTCTGATGTGCATGCAAATTGTTAGACATTCTGAAAACATTGTGTTTGAAAAAATCAGCACACAACAAGACTGCATGTAGAATTATGCCTTAGGCAAAGAGTAAGACTACATGTTTGCAGGTGCATTATAGATCACATGCATGATGTCTGAATATAGGGGTGTTTAGACGGTTTATTTGTCCTGTCATGTATGATTTGTCTGTTTATACGGCATGAAAATTTCATGTGTGATTTCTTTAAACAATGAGGAAAACTGGCTTGTCACCTTTTGGTATCTCATCATGCTCTACATCGTTTCATTGTTATAGCTAAGCAAATGTGCTAAAACTCATTCCTCCAAGTCATGACTTTTGTCATCTGATATTTCATCTGCTTATGTTATTAGGTATTCTTTATGGGGAATAATATGGACCCAGATCAGACTGCGCCCTGGGATCGGAAAAAATAACATTTGTATCACTTGTGTTTTTAATGGCTTTAAGTATATTTTTACATTGTGGCTATGTATGTTGTCTAATGCAAATGATTGTAGCATTTCTTGGTTATTGTGTATTTTATAACCATTGCTTTTATTAAATAGTAGTAACCTGCATATTTCATGAGCTTTTCAGCATGAGCTGGATATGTGTCTTGGGCATTTTGCCAAGACACCGATCCAGTCTCTTTTATAAAAACTCTCGTCGCAGCTTCTTTCTGTTTCTCAATTGCCAACCAAGTGCAGGCTTTTGCAAGTGATTCCATCACTGCCATCTTGAGTGTAATGTGTCTGGTATCTTCCGTTTCTGCCTGTAATTGTTTGACTAGCTGAAACAGAATAAAATTTTATTTTCTAATAATTCCAACTCAATGTTTTTATCGTTTTTTCGGCGATTTTGATTGGTCCGTTGGTAAAATTAAATGGTTTTTACACTTCAATAAAAACCCGTGCGTATGAATATTTGATATCTGCCTTGATTTCACAGCGCTAATAATGAACTGTACATAAAACTTCGAACACGAGTGACAAGTAGGGTACCCTATTGTTGTGTCAGAGATAAAACATTCACCAGTTTAAAATATAGTTAAACATGTTGAAAGCTCATTTGAAAACCCTTACACCGTATGAGGTTGCATCTTCAAAGCAACAGGAGGAACTCTAAGAAATGAATCCGATGACTTGGTTATATGACGTCACTTAACACAAACAGTCACGTCATCGAAGATAATCTGCATCAAAACAATGCATACATCAACAACAAAATGTTTCAATACAGTTTGACAGCGTCAAAGCGATCTTTTTAGGTTACCGATTAGGGCCAACTAGGCCTAATGTGGGGATTTTAGGCAGGGACTTGTGAAGGTAAACTTGTGCTTTATAAACCTGTCATTCCGTTGAAGGGCCTTAATCTTAATGCTCTTCAATGAGTCCAGCAAGCTAAAGAAAACAATTCCAAACTAAATGGAGTTGTTTTTGACCTCATACTCATATACTTGCTCCAAATAGAGTGCAATTTTAATCATTATCTAGCATAACAAAGTTTTGAACTGACATAATTTTCAAGTTGGCTGCCCCATCTTTCATAAGCAGCTGTTACGAACTATTTTCCTTCAGTGGGCTTTTAAATTTGAAATGTTGTCAACAACCCTTTACAAATGTGCTGTTTTGTTCTAAAGTTGGAATTATAAGGAATGAAATTTAATTTTTTGGTTTTTATTGATGTGTAAACTCCGGCGAATCACTGACAAATTTAACATAAAGCCCTTTGGGCTTTATTCAATTTGTGAGTGATTCGCCGGAGTTTACACATCAATAAAAACAAAAAAAAAAAAATTTCATTCCTATACTGACATCTTAAAACTTTCTTAGCAAAAATGCATGCTGCGAACTGTGGCAAATGTTTCAGCCCTAAATCAAACAGAGAAAACATGCCCAAATATGACCAGTTGCTCAAATAACTGCAATTATTCTATAAATGAACAAGAGGGCTGGTTGCCCTGGAATTTTAATAAAAGTAAAGTAAGTAAGGGTGCAAAGATCAGGAATCGATACAATCAAGTACCACACCTGACCCAGGATACCAAGTTCAGAGTTGTTGCCTTTGATTTATGCTGAAAATGTGTTTCCATGCTCTATCTTGGGCATTTTTAGCAGATTCTCTTCAAACTTTTTATTGAAGTTGATATTGGGCAGGACTGGTTCGGATTGAAGATAGGTAGATTTTGTCAAATGTTTATTTATAAATGTTGAAAATTGGTTTCTGTGCCTCATGGGCATTTTTTGGCCAATCTTCTTCAAGCTTTGTATACAATTTGATATTGGGGAGGAGTGGTTTGGGATTATAGATGGTTAAATTTTGTCAAATAATTATGCACAGAGTTATTGCCCTTTATTTATGTTGAAAAATGTTTTTGGTGCTCTATCTTGAGCATTATTGTTTTTAGAAAAAGGCTGTATAGAACCTAATTTTAAATTGGAAACTTGAGCTGCGACATGTGATTTCCAACAATGAGCTATGTGCCACCAGCAAAGGCTCAGACCAGCCTGCGTATACGTGCAGTCTGATCAGAGCATTTGCTAGTCGCTTGAATATTAAATGAATATTAAGCTACTGACTGAACAACATTTGGAGTTTCTAAGCTTAAAATGAGGCTGCACAGGATGGTCTGAGTCTACACTTGTCAAAATGCCACATTGTTGGAAATCACATGTCACGGCTCACTTATTTTAACAGCTGTTTTAAATATTGTACATGAAATGCCACAGATAATGTTCTGGTTGAAGCAAAATTGCCTTGTTTGCTTAGATTCGTGCTCGCAGTGGTTTGTTGCTTAACATATCACTGGCTGCTTGTCAGTCGTTAAAGTGAACTAAAAATTGTGTTTATGAAACACTGTGCATATGCTTGTCCATAAGAATGATCTCACCAGGTAATCTACTCACCATCCTGTATCAACTGACCAAATCTGAGGCTACTATCTGTACATAATGGTTTTCAAGATTTATCATTGTTTCAAGTTTTCTATGTGCAAACTTGCAAAGGGCAATAACCGGTAAAATGCAAAAGGCAATTTCTCGAAAAAATTAAAATATATCCTTTTCTTAAATTTTCACCAGGTAATCTACTCATTATCCTCTATCAGCTGTTCGAGTTTGAAGCTCCTAGGTGTAGTAATTTTTGAGATATCAAGCTTTCTATGTCAAAATTTTCAAAGGGCAATAACTCAAAAAAATGAAATAACTTTTTTCTAATTTTCACCAGATAATCTGCTTATTACCCTCTATCTGCAATCTAAGTTTGAAGCTCCTAGCTGTTATACTTTTTGAGATATATTGATTACAAACTTTCATTACAACCAGAGGGACTGATGGAAAGCATAAAGCAATATGCCCCTTCAACTGTTTCAAAGTTGGGGGCATAATAAATCATGAGTGTGAAGTGCGAGAGATTTATCTACTTATGACTGACTGAGAGACAATGAGATATTAAGCAACAAATCACTGACAGTGTGAATCTCTTTTGACTCTTAATTCATTATATATAAATAGATTAAAATATGAATGAAGCCTTCAGAATCTGTTACAATTCTGCCATCTTGATAAGAGTGTTAGAAATTCCCGTAACCCTTGTTTGGATTGAAACACGTATTCTAACACACCTTGCCTATATAGCCAATGGATTAACTCAGTTTTTTATTGGTTGATAAATCACTGCACGGACAGGGCACAGACCAATGTGACATCATTCGGTCGCCAGTTTGAATTTTCATGACGTCATCTTTCACATACAACATTGTTACGTTGACAATAGATGGCATAACGTCATTTTTACAACTGCTTGACGTTCAAAATGAATGTAAAAATATGCATTCCAGTCTAAATAAGAGTTGCGGGAAATTCTGACAGTCTGTTCATGATGGCAGAACTGTTATAGACTACGAGGACTTCGTTCATATTTTTAATCTTTTTGTGTGTTAGAATCGAAATAGATTCATGCTAGCAGTGATATGTTGCTTTAGATATCATTGTCTGTAGGTAAGTCGTAAGTGGATAAATCATTCGCGATGCGCGCTCATGATTTATTCACTTTAACGACTGACCTCCAGCCAGTGATATCACAGGGGGTTAAGTCAGTCACAGTGCGGGGTGATTCTTTATGACAGTTGTCAATGATGCTTTATGAAAAGGGTTACAGGTTCTTTACTTTGGGTCAATGATTCTTTACAAGTTTCTATGCTCATGCCAAACGCAGGGTGAAAATGGTAATATTCGACAGTTTTAGAGTCAAATTTTGTTAATAGACATATAAGCAGCATGTTTCATGATAGTCTATGCATTTATCATACAGTTTAGCTGTCCAACAATTCACCAGTTACACTAGAGATGCTAAGTTGCAACAAATGCCATATGTGCATATTTCATGGTTTTATCGAGCCAAAAACGCTTGGAAACGAACCATTATATTATAAATTTGGTATCTGAAGCTTAAATTTTTCCTTTGATATACGTTTTAGCCTATTTCAACATTTTTCGAAGTTAATGGTTCTTTATGAAAGGTTACAAATGCTTTATGAGCCTAAAATTCGGGTTACAGGTTCTTTTAGAAAGTTATAACATATTCTTTATGAAAGAAGTTACAAGTTCTTTATGAGACAAATGCAATTTCGTCCTGATATACAGCCGTAATGTATTTTTTGCCCCAATAAATGGGCCGCTGGTATGTGCGACCAACAAAGGCTCAGACCAGCCTGAACATATGCGCAGTCTGATCTGAGCCTTTGCTAGTCGCTTAACTATTATATGACTGTTAAGCTATTGACCGATTAGCATTTGTAGTTTCTATGCTTAAAAGGAGGCCGCACAGGCTCGTCTGAGTCTATTCGTGCCAAAATGCCACATTGCTGGAAGTTTCTTGTCCCGGCTCAAAAGTCTTTGTTGGTTTGTGTTGCTGTTCAGAAAAAGTTGAATTTTGACCTATTGACCCTATCCTCAGGGTCGTGGTGGGGGGGGGGGGGGGGGGGGGGGGGGGGGGGGGGGGGGGGTAGGAGAGGACGGGATACGAGAGGGGTAAGTCAACAATTTTTCCGTCATATTACAGCATCCCACACTTTACTGGGCAAGCTTAGCTAAGGAGGTAATGCCCTATTCCACACGGACCACGAATCCCCAGAATCATATAGAATCGATAAATGTTAGGATTCGTGGAGAATTGTATAATTTTCAACCCATACGTGATGTTCTACGATTCAGTGGAAATACTGCAATAAGTTAAAGAATCGACCACGAATTAGTTGAGAATATTCCGAATGCAGCACGAATTGGGCATGAATTAACAGAAATCCGCGGCGATTCGTGATGATTCGCGAGATTTTCCCTCACGACAGTTATAAAAAAAGGTCCATCCATGCTTAGGGGGCATCAGTTCCAAAATGAATGATCCTCGTATGTCAGCTGTAATATTTGTCAATTCGTGGGATTCGGGCCCTGTGTTAAATAGGGGTATAAAACAGTACTTTTTGCACATACTTTCACTTGAAACTGACAAGAACCCTTATTGAATCAGCGGATGTTGGTGAATGAACGTATATTCGTTTTCATGACCAATCTCCAGGTAATAGTGGACTTTAGGAGGGTCGCAATGAACTTACGAACCCTAGATGAACCACTGGGCTTGCCTCCGACTGTGCTACAGGACCCAATAAAAAATTATACTCTCATACGAATATTACCGATAGCATGAAGGTGTACCACTAGACTGATATCCGTCATAGATGCTAATATTTCCCTTATGAATCCATACCAACCGCTACCATTCCAAGGGAGTGATGTGGCTCAGTGATAGAGTGCTTGACTCGGAACCGAGTGGTTGCGGATTCGAGCCTCACCAGCGTCACTGCGTTGTGTCCTTGAGCAAGACACATTCATCATTGCTTAATACTGGTTCAACCCAATAAGACCCGTCCTGGCATAACTGAAAGATTGTTGACTGGGACATAAAGAATCCACTCAGCCACCATCTCACAAGTTCAAGGTAACAACTTCAACTCAGATGTCTGTCCATAGATCATACATGCTTCGTGCCCCCTAGCTCTGTATCTCATTACAGTTTAAGATATCCTCATGAAACAGATATCAAGTCAACAGCTAAGGTCATTGCGGGACGGTCAGTTCACCTAACCACACTTTTTCCTGGGCAGGCTTGAACAAGCGGTTAACCAGTAATTCGTGCACATACTTTCGCTTGTAACTGACAACAACCCTTCTTGAATGAATCAGCGGAAGGGAGAAGAATGGCCGTAGAAATCATTTCATGATCAATCTCCACGAAAGTATTGGACCGGACCAGGATCGAACTCGCCACCCCTGGATCTGCAGTCAGACACGCATCTGTAGCCAGACACGTTACCGACTGCGCTACGCGGCCCGGCCCAAGATACAGTATATTTCAAAAAAAAATATCTATTAAAAGGTGCACAACACGTGTACTGATCAGCCTGTGCTTCTGACCAGTTTGATACACTAAAACATATATCAAACAAGAATGTGTACATGAGACAAGGATGCCCCTGCTGATGCAAAATTTGTATATCTTTCAGAAGCCAAAAAATGACTTTTTAGATGAACAAAGGGCAATAACTCTTGAAGGCATGATGTGATACTGACCATCATGAGACATTATGTTACTAATCAATGTGACCCAAGTTTCATAAAATTCTGATAAAAAATACTGGACTTATAGACTAGACACCATAAAGAATGATGCATATTCATAACCCATTCAAGCCGAAAGGAATTTCCCACTGTTTTCAATCGGACAAGTCCATTCATTTTAAGGGTTGTTGGGTTGTATTTTTTAATTTTATTCAAATTTCAATAGAAAATTCTGAAAGCAAACAGTGGAGACCCTGATCAGAGGCCGCGTTCTGCAGCGTCTGATCGGGGTCTGTGCTGTTTGCCTATGTCCCACAATAAGGACGCTAGGCTTATATGGGTTAACAAAGGACCATAATTCCTGAAGACATAGAGCATTGAACTGGTACTAAACAATGTGGCCAATTTTCGTAAAATTCTGATCAAAAAGAGCGGACATCATTGGTGTGACGTGCGGACAGATGCACGGACGGACAGACGTATGTACGGACAGACAGACAGAGGTAATACTTAATGTCCAGGCCATTGTCATGGTGGGCGCATAATGAAAGGAAACACACACAGTACAACTTATCAATTTTCTGAAGGATCACAAGTGATTGGACAATTTCGCTTACATAGCAGTAACTTCTTTTTAAACATGTCAAAACTGTATTCAAGAAAATCTGTAAGTTATTAGATGAAGTCCATTTTTTAAGTTATACAAGCATAAGCTTTATAGAAATGTTTGGTCTACCTTAAGCATACTATAAAAACTATTATTCTAGACTAGTAATTTATTACCCGAACAGAAGAATATGTTTTTGGCAGACAGATATACATTGAGGTACCAATGAAGCTTGGCTTTTATTGGTCAAAACTTTAGATATGCCGTAAGCGTAGCCTATGCCGTAAGCGTAGCCTTAAAGGCTTATGCACCAGTCATTTGTATCCACGCCACCCCCCCCACACCTACGGGGATAGCGGTGGGCTATGGTGCAGTGCAAGTACTTTTTGATTGTCCCCGCAGTACCGGGGAACTGCGGGGGTTTTAACATTGGGACACTTACCCCTGTGAGATTTTCTGTAGTGTAGGGCGGGGCTAAGAGTAGGGTTGTTGCCATCAGCTTGTCCCCACAGGACTCTGAAAAGGGAAAAGTCACTATCCCTGCCCATCCCCGTAGGTGAGGGAGCAGTGGATACAAATGACTGGTGCATTAAGGGAGCAGTGGATACAAATAACTGGTGCATTAAGTGAGGATTATCGCCCGTATAGGCTTTATCACACCGGGTAGGCTCTGCAGTCAGACACGCATCGGTAACGTGTCTGGCTACAGATGCGTGTCTGACTGCAGATCCAGGGGTCGCGAGTTCGATCCCGACCCGGTACCATACTTTCGTGGAGATTGATCATGAAATAATTTCTACGGTCATTCTCCTCCTTCCGCTGATTTATTCAAGAAGGGTTGTTGTCAGTTACAAGCGAAAGTATGTGCACAAATTACTGGTTAACCGCTTGCTCAAGCCTGCCCAGGAAAAAGTCTGGTTAAGTGAACTGACCGTCCCGCAATGACCATAGCTGTTGACATGGGACGTAAAGCAACAAAAACAAACAAACAAACACCGGGTAGGCGGCAATCGAAAACGTTAATACTATCGACAGAGGTAGATCAAAAATCGATTGCCGCCTACCCGGTATGTTTCTCATATTGCACCAGCTTTGTGCATTGTTAAATGTTGCACGGAATACAATAACTAATACTACCGACTGAAAGCTCTGTTTTCGTCTTCAAATTATGAGAAAACAACTCCACCGAAGAGAACTATAACTGCAACTGCAGGTACCCAGGACGAGAAATCTGGCTTCTGGGTTCACAAGTAGTCTGCCTTTTATAGGTTGATTGTTAGATTCTAATGATTGGATATATCAATAGGCGAGGTAAGTTTGTGAATGTTGAAAAAAAACTCATTTGTATTTCTTTTGGGACGGGTACTCAAAAGAACCGTCTAAATGAGACGTTTCTTTTGAGAATCCAAACATGTAAATCGTTGTTGTCTGCATGTCTCTTTTTGTTAATCAAGAGTAGAATATCAAGTAAGATAAAAGTTATTATGGACAATGTTTGCCTTAATCTTCAATGCCTGTGTGGGGCGCAGTGGCTCAATAGAAGGGTTGCTATTTTGAGACTCAGAGACGACAGAGTCAGTGTTTTACCCGATCCTTTAGTACTGGATCCACCAAGGTAGACCCATCCCGACAAGACTGAAAGATTGTTGACTCGGACGTAAAGAACCAAGACAAGCAAACGAAAAACCAAATGCTGCTATTTTGACCTGTCAGGCTCAACTCACTAATTCATGTTAAGTGCCCGCCTATTGGGACGTTCAAAATACGCTGAGCCACCCCGTCCCCATCAATCCACCACATGCTCCTATTGGGAGTTTCAAAAAAGACATATTGATGTCTCGGATACAGTACGGGATACAGTACTGGATACTGAAAGCAGGGTTTGGATGTTAACGATGCATGGGAGGATCCAGAAAATTCTGTCTTGGGGGTTGGGTGTCCTGAGATCTTTATTTTAGTTTTTTTTTCATTTCACAGAGGGCAGTGCGGACCTGACCTCCTTTTCGAAGCAATTGGGCCCACGGGTCCTACTTCTTCCCGAGGTTGTCAATAACAGTATTTCTAAGGAAACATATAACAACTTTTGATCTTCCAGCTGGGGTGCAAACCCTCTGTCCCCCACCCTTGGGACACGCGACACATGCGATGCTTAGCTAACAATCTGGACTCTGTAGCTCGGTCAGTTGCCTATCTGCTTAATATGCAAGCAGACAAGAGATCGCACCCAGCATATTTTTCACGGAGAATTGTTTCTTCTCCTGATGTTTCAAGAGGACCAAGTTGCCAGTAACTTGTATAAGAATGAGCAAAAGTAATGGTAAACTGCCCTACAGTAGGCTTGCATAGGAACATTGTAGTTATGATAAACACAGCTGTTTACCATAGACAGCCAATCAAATCAAATAACAATTAAATGAAACGAATTCAGAGGTTATGTCTCGGCATCACTGATATGATATTGAAATAAATATTAACCTTAATCGTAATGATAGGGCGTGATTTGCTTGACTTGGGGGAAATTTGGATGGGATTGGGCCCTTTTAGTCTCTCCCTGTCTCTTGGAGGAGTCCCATCATGACAGAAATATTGTTGACTGGGACTTTAAGTCTTAACTCAATCAATAAACAAGCCAGGGCTGTAGTAATAGGTCTAATTGCCCTGATATTTGATCCTAAAACCATTAACATATTTGCCAATTCTTTCATAAAGCATCCGAACCCTTTCATAAAGAACCAGTTATCCATCATTGGAACTGGTAAAGAACCTGTAACCAAAATGTGTTAATGATTCTTTATGACCAGTTTTTAGCTTGTCATAATTAATCATTTAAAATAAACTCTTTATAGTTTTACATGAGGAGACAATTGATTTTTCAAAGACATTTAGATTGAACTTGAAGTTGTATGCTAAATATCTTTGATGGAGTATGTACTTTGATAAAAATACTGAATTTATTATGGGTTTTATCATTATCTTAATTAAACCGCCAATTAAACCGCCAATCAATCCCCGACACATAAACCGTCATCGCAAAGACTGAAAGAGTAAAACCTTTAGCTTTTCAAATAAATGAATTAACAGAAATAAAATACTTTCGGGCTTCGAAAATCTTAAGTTTAATGCCGTTTCCCATCACCTACCTTATACTGATTAAGGAAATCATAAAGCACCCGTAACCATTTCATAAAGCATCATTGACAACTGTCATAAAGAATCACCCCGCACTGTGACTGAGTTAACCCCCTGTGGATATATTAAGCAACAAATCACTGCTAGCGTGAATCTATTTCTTAATTTTTACTTATGCCAGCCCATGCCCAGTCCATGCAGTGATTTATCAACCAATAAATCACTGAATTTAAACATCGGCTATAGAACCAAAATTTTCCTTTAAATACTGGATCCAACAATTTTATGTTTGTCTAGTTAGCTTTCTAACAAAAAGCCTGTAGTGAAAATATTAACAAACTTTTTATGATGTATTTCAGAGTTCTGTTTTTAAGAAATCCCTGTCTTGTAAGCTATTAGGCAAAATACTTCAGTTGTTATAGCGAACAAGTCTTATATCTACTGCTGACAATTCATTTTTCTAAATTTATACATCCACAAATAAGTGAGTATGATTAGAAAATGCCAAAATCTCAGATCAAAGGCTGACTCAATGAAAAATTTAGTGTGCATTGCTGACCTTTCACCAAATAGTTATATAGCTTGTATCTCAGGCTGGTAATTATCAGGCTCATTTCGCTTGATTGATTTAAGAAAAAGAGAAGGCATTGAAATAAGTCCCTTAAGCATAGCTTACCTTTTGGTTTATAGATTTTGCTAACCAAAATTTAGTCTCCCAATCATCTGCTATTTGGGAGAACATCTCAAAGTTTCTTTGGCTGTATCTTGCCACACTTAATAACGTGCTGATACTGTCTCTGATTTCCTGTTAAAAATGAAAGATTATAGTCAATTTATTGAACAGCAACTTATCAAATTTGAAGGTCAGAAGCTTGTTTGAGTCTGTGCCCTAAGTATACTTTTGGAAATCCATTTATAATAGCTTTTTTTTTTTTAAATCTGGCAGCCATTTTGTTATGGGGAGCAGAATCACTTTTAGAACTATAGGTACCAGGCCTATTGAGCAACATTTGTGTGAAATTATTTTCAATTTATGCCAAAAATTCAGATATTCTTTATTCATTTCTCAACTTTTACCTATGTTGGCCATTTTGTGGTTTTAGCAATTTTGGTAGAATGAAGGTCATAATACAGCACCATTCAAATGTCTTTACGTCTGGTTAACATCTAGTTAACTAGGAGCCCCTTAATAACTAGGAGCCCCTTATACAATATATATATATAGGAAATTAATACAATCAAGTACCACACCTAACCCAGGACACCACATGATAAAGTAGCAAAAACACAAGAAAACATCATATACAAATGAGCCAAGAGGTTAGACCCTTCCCAGCAGGTGACCACAATGCTGCAATGAACAGACAAGAAACCATGACAAACAAAAGATAAATAAAAAAAAGGATTCACAAAAGAAGCACCGCCTTGGAAGGGTCAGTAAAATCATTGTTTCTAGAGGGCTTAAACTTAGTGAAATCACCAAGTTTATAAAAATTTTCGTGCTCACCTCGAATGAGCACGCAAATCCAACTTCTCATTAAACTAAAATACCGACAAAGGAAGAAATTTCTTGCTTTGAATATCTCCGATGTTGTATTTATCATGATGATTTTCTGACAAATATCAATTTGCCAGCAATTGTTGGCATTTTAACATTTATGAGCAGGATAAATTTCTTGCTCAGCCGAGTTGAGCTGTGATGGAGAAAGTTATATAACCTCGGTCTTGAGAGTATGATAGCAGGGAAAGTATTTATTTTTTACATTTTCAAACATGTTCATGAGCAGCTTCACTGACACTGAAATTTATCAAGAATGTAAATGTTAAAATTACATCAATTAAGAATTCACTAAAGTTAACTTCCTATTTGACATATCTCACCAGTGTAGTTGACTATAAGTTAACCAGGTATTTAATGAAGTTGACATGTAACTCACTCTAGGGTAAAAGGAATGGACAGATTATATGATTTTTTGGCTGTTTGTCAGGGTATCTCTTTAAAGAAAAAGTTTATGATGGTTATTCAAAAAAGTGAGTTCAACCAAATACATACCACAGACCAACCTAGGACACTGAGGAAAATATACAGATCAAGAGCAGCCACAAGACAGCAGGAAAACAGTGAAAGTGAAGTATCAAGCTCTCTCTTCTTCAGTGAGATGCTAGTAAAACTAAAAAGGACTATACATACAAGGACAATACATGAAAAAACCCACAAACATACCAAATAGTAAGGCTCTATTGCCTTGTGGTTAATTATCACGTTTTCCCTATAGAAGCCTATGTAAAACCTGTGTCCCACAGGGTGCGTCTATTTTTGGACCCAATGGCATCATTTGAACAATATTGGTAGAGGTACACTAGATGATAACACATACCAAATATCAAGGTTCTAGGCCTTGCAGTTTCAGAAAAAAAGATTTTTTCATGGATTTTCTATACATAAGCCTATAGATGGAAAATAAGTGCCCCATGTACGGGCCCGTTTTTTGCCCAAGGGGCATAATTAGAAAGAACTTGGAAGAGGTCGACTAGATGATGCTACATATCAAGGCTCTAGGTCCTATGGTTTCAGACAAGATTTTAAAAGGTTTTATTTCGAAAATCAATTTCTAGCCTGTGTGACCTAGATACACAACAGACAACAGAAATCCAAATATCACAATAACTCATAATGAGCCATTGGTTCAGGTGAGCTAAAATGAATCAACAAGACAGAATGGACATACAATAATGAACAGCAGCCAAAGCTACTTGGAGTGATGGGGATGGGGGTTGGGGGGTAGTTAGGGTGGCTCTGAAGCCACTTGGCAGTTTCACAATAAAGTGCACATTAGGAAGCTGTCTTTGTTATAGTGGTTGTTCTATGTTATATGTGCATAATTTACAGCCAAAATACTTTAGTTTCACCAACAAGTCATTACTTGACCCTTCAAAATGGTATATGACATACTTATATATGTTCAATTGCCACAAGAAGCCAAAATGATGCCAAATAAAACCCATTTTTCCACGTTAAGCTGTAACATTGAAAAAACACTAATTTTCACAAGGTTATTTCAAATATTTATAAGCATCATTTTATAAATTTTTAAAATCATAACGATAGCATGTTTCAGTATCTTTTAGATGCTTTATACCGCTTGCAATTCGGAAAGAAAAAAAGAGATTTACGCCAAATTGTATGAATGGCATGCTCCGTTATAAGTTTTACATTTTGTCCAACAGCTTTTATAGAATACATTCTAGATGTACAAAAATAGCATTGAATATTACTTAACATTTGTTAGTACCTGCATGTGATATTGAAGAATAATAACAACAATTCAGACAAGTATTATATCTGATATGGTTTCTTAAACTGTTCATATTGGAGCCCGAAATTTCTACGAAAATTTGTGTAGTGTCCGCAACGCATACAAATGCTTGTCTGGTTCTACTATTTCTTAGCTGATGATGTTTTCACTTTTCCTATGGAGACTGCTTATTGTCCTTTATAACTGGCGAAAAATATTGGACACTTCTGCTTTTGACTTAGAAAACAGGAGCAGAAAATGTCTGATGTAGTGTCCGCAACATTCTGAAGTGTCCGCATTGATACTCCTTTTAGATTAATGAAAATCTATTATTAGCGGTTAAGTTAGGTATTAGCATGTATTAACCAGTAAGTTATTCTAACTGCTTTCTAGTAAGATGATTATTTATCTAAGTATCTTAGTATCAAGCTTTAAATACCTTTTATAGAGATATAACTTAGTGCACTGATAAAATATGTGTTGGAGATGAGGTGATTTTACATTTAAGATATATTAATGTTCCTTGTTTGGCATTAAACCTTACATAGCAAAACAAAGAAATGTAAATATGCCTTTTTGCATTTTGTTTATTCATTGGTAGGCTATTATTGATACAAAAACCGTTGCGGACACTACAAATTTTGCACTAGTTGAAGATTTTTCTCTAGTTTGACAAACATATTCTAGAGCTGAGGTAACAATGGTAAAACCAAGGTTCCAAAGAGTCAGGGTATCTAAGGGCTTAGTATTGCCTGTAAATTGGTATTAACTCCTTTTCATGAATTTGATATACACCATGACCTTCCTGAATGAAGAATACATCCCCTGTCCCCACCTCAGGAGTCTACCGTAAGTGTAAGTGCCTCTTATTTGCTTACATATTGATCTAATTTTCTATCCTTTTAATTTGAGCATTGTGACCTCTTTCTGTAAAAGATGAACTTTAATCCTGGCTCAATTGAAGGAAATAATGGACCATTTAAGGGGTTTCGGTGCTTCAGTTGATTCAATCTGGTATGCAACATGACCACATTCTGTGATGTGGGAGAGGGCTCAAAGCAAGCATTTTTAGTAAGCAGTTGTGTTGGACATCAAAGTCAGTGGACTGAAGAGTAACATTTAGCCAAATAAAGCACAATTATATCCCTTACACACACCACTGGTCTCATTGATTAAGCCAATTGTGAAAAGTTATCTTATTAAAAAATTTAAGAAGTAGATATTATACAATTATTGACTTCACTGAGGTAGACATAAGGATTTATCTACCCAAAAAAGTGATAATTCACCGAGGCCGCTAGGCCGAGGTGAATATCACCTTTAAGGGTAGATAAATCCTCATGTCTACCGAAATTGAAGTCAATAACTTTTGTTATATGACTTTTCAGAATGAAAATTTTCTACTTTCACTTTTGTTGTTGAAGTCAACCTTCAACCTAAGGACTTTCTAGCAAGTTTTATCAACTGTTATTAAAATATTTTAATGTAGGATTTTGCAATTTGAAATATATATATATTAATTCTCTGAATGTGAAATGTAAAATTTAATCATAAAACTTTTTTTACATTTTGTTTATTCAAACAAAGATAAATGAACAAACAAAACATAACAAAACAGTTGTTGAAATTCATGAAAGTCTTTAGTTTACCTGTTGGGATGTGAAACAGCAAATCATGTCAATTTCATGCAGCACATGCTAGTTTTATACTCATCATGCTATTTTTAGCTCTCTAGAGGGTGATATTGCAGAAGTGTCAAAAATATTAACTTCTGAAAACTAGTTTGAGCTGGATTTCATCCTATATCACCTTCTGAGCCAGTTTAGACCAGTTTTCAGGTAGACATAGAGATTTATGAAAACAAATTGGGCCAATCAGGAGACAGGATTCTCTCCAGTCATATGACAAAACAATTTTATGTTCTAAAAAATTTAAGAAGCCAATGATCATTGAGCTACAATGGACAGGTGACTGGTCAAAACAGATTCAGAAAAGGGTTTAGATTGAGCAGTGAGTTGTCTCTACGGTGCAAGTTTATCATAATCATCCATTAATTAGCAACTTAAATTCCAATCCCTTGATACCGATATATATATTTTTTACTATCTTTGATTTGTCAAACAGAAGGTTTCCATATTACTTTCAATGTTTTACTCTTCAAAATGCAAACTATCAACAGATTAATTATAAAGAAAGAGCATTACTTTATGACAAACATGAACTTCAACGCAAGGCTTTAGAAAGGCAATATGTGTGAATAATAAAATCTGAAACTAAAAATCCTCAGTTAGGTCTTCTTTATAGTGCCAGGCACTATGCCATGCACCATTGATCAGCACTTTTAGTATAAACATTTTAAAATGATTTGGGGATGATGCCCTTAGTCTTTGTAAACCAGCAAAACAATTCTAACCAATTCTCAAATATGAATCTTACTGTAGTGTCCGCAACAGAACTGACAAATGACCTTTAGCATAAAACAGAATCGTTTTCGAGATCCGATCAACACACTTTTCTTCATTGCAAGTCCTTTTGTCTGATAAAGTTATTAACTGAGGTTTTTCATTGAACTTAATTGTTCATCATTCATTTGTAAAACCTTGTTTAACAACCAGCTGTTTATGCTATTTTGACAAATTTCAGCACATTTTTATTATATGCATACTTTAAATCACATTTCTATTGAAATTCAGTTCAGTATTCTATTCAGTATTAAGGAAGATATGTACATAAACGCATTTCATTGCTAAATTATAAAGTTTGATAAATACATATAATGGATTTGACTTTATTGTAGTGTCCGCAACGAAAATGGTGCAAATTTAAAAGCTCAAATATGATGATTTTAACGCAACGTGTCTACAAGAAATAAGTTTCAGTTCATATAGTGTTACTATGTTTTCAATATATGATAAAAAAAATGACTGTCTCCATGTATATTACTCAGTTTTAAAGCAATGTCAAAGTATGAGAATAGTTAAAGCTTTGTGAAAATTGAAGCAAAGTAAGTAAGAGTGCAAAGATCAGGAATCGATACAATCAAGTACCACACCCAACCCAGGATACCAATGGGAAAGTGACAAACTCACAGTAAGACACCACAAACGAGAGCCAAGAGGTCAGCCCTTTCCCAGCAGGTGACCACAAAGCACAATTAAACAGACGCGCACAAAGACATAGCAAACACAAGACAGAACAAAAACATAAAAGATCCACAAAAGAAGTACCGCCTTGGAACGGTCAGTAAAATATTTTACTGGAGGGCTTAAACCGGTTTAACGGCGCGCAAACCTCACCCTTAATTCAGATGTGGGTCAAGACACATAGATATTTGGTTTGCATGAAAGACCCCTAACTTATCAATGCATCATCTCCTAAAACATATAAATCAAGATATTACAAGGAGATAAAGCAAAGATAAGGACTCAACAGTAAATAAAACTGAATACCGGAGCAAAAGAAATCCAACAGGTAAACCCCTGTGGGCCCGACAAACAGCCAAAGCATCAGGCCCCTACCATCTCATCAATAGATAAGTCTTTAAGTCGGAACCATCGTGCAATTAAAGAGGAAAGCAAAGTTGCCAACCGTGATTAGGTCGACCACCAAGCATGCAGTCTGTTGCAATACATTAATGTTATAGCCAATTTTTTTATAATGGGAAATTATTTTAATGAACTGCGCTGAAAAATTATCAGAGCCAACAATCTTCTTCAATTTATACACCAAGTCACCATAGAAATCAGGTTCCGAAAACTAAAATTTCACAAAGTTTTCTAAAAGTATACCATAAAATCTTATTTGAAAATCTATATTGGTACATCAGCTATACAATAAACAAATATTTTCTCTATGGAGGTGTATTTTGGCTCATATTTTGAAATATAACACATTTTTATTCAATTTGGAATTATTAACATGCATCTAATGATTGTAGCCAATATTTTCAAAAAGGTGAGGTAATAGTGGGAGATTTTTTAGGATTCAATGTGTCAGGTACAGTAGTTTCTTAAAATAATAATGATTTTCAAAAATAACCACTTTGAATTTTTGCCATATTTGTTACACTTGTGTGCACTTTATTGTAAAACTGCCGACTATTAATCAAATAAGTTAACCTGTCTTGTTATGTGTTAGTTTTTACTCTAAGTTCCATTAACTGTACAGGTAAATAGAACAAATTACCAACACCTGATTTATAGTTGTTAATAAATTTTATCATTCCCATATGGGATATTTGATAAATATAGCAACCTACTTTCATTTCAATCTCTCCTAGAATGTCCTTAATATCTGATGAAGAAAAGCCATTCGCTGAACTTTGAATAAGCCTCCTTGCTAACTTCACCTTGTCCTAAAATATAGATAGAATCTGACAGATCTTGACAGTCATTCAACTAATTGTTATAAGTAAGCAAAGACTTTGTTTTTTGAGGGTTACAACATTTGCACATACATCAATACAAATATGAGCCGCAACATGACATTTCCAACAATGTGGTTTGTGCGACCAGCAAAGCCTCAGATCAGCCTGCACATATGCACGGTCTAATCAGAGCCTTTGCTAGTTGCTTGAATATTCTATGAGTGTCAAAATGCCACATTGTTGGAAATCACATGTTGTGGCTCATATCTGTAATGGGGCCCTCAATATATATATATACATTTATAAATATAATACACAGTGCTTTGCTATAACTGTATAATAGGGACTTTTGCTCACTTTAAAGGTAACTTTCATATCTGGGCCTGGTTTGGCTATTTCATCTGCTTAGAAAACAAAATCAGGTTTTTATTGGTAATTCGTAATTTGGTGAATAGTTAATAAGTTGAGCAGCGTAAACTTGCGTGTGTTTCATGAATACTCAAAATCATTAACCCTTAAAGGGCCAATCAAAACAAGTCATCTTCTTTCATCGTCTACAGAAATGTGTCTGACGCCTCTTCAACAAACATTGTAGATCCAGATGAGACTGCTCATGCAGGAGCTAAGTCCACACTGTTTGTTTATATTCTTATGATAACCAAAAACTGGCATTTTTGTTGGCGTTTTAAAGGTTCAATAATATGTTTTGTGTCTGTGCTGAGATGTTATCTGGCAAGGTGATACAGTTACTTTGAATAAAATCATGTCAGCTTTTACCAATGTCTAAGGTAGACCAGTCCTAATCACGCATTCACGAGGTGCCGCCTTTACATAGACCGAAAAGTTCTATAATGACACCCAATCATGCATCTCTCTGCAGTATCCTAACTGCAAAAAGACACCTAACTAGCTGTACAATCACAATGACAATATGTTTTAAGCCAGTAGTTATGGAAATATTGAAAACATGAAAACTACACAAAATTAAGTGTAATTATTAACCCTTGCCATGCAGAATATTTATTTTATGCATCACACTCCTTGTTACGACATAAAGCCGGTCAGGAAGGAAGAGGGGAAATCTTATTGGAAAATTCCTCTTTGCGATGACGATGCTACCAGGGAAAAATAATGCACACAACTAGCAAAAACTTTTCAGTACTTTATGTACTAAGAAAACATCAACAACACATTAATATACAATGACACCACCTACGCTGTTATTTCTGGCTAATTGACCATCCTATACTAGAGCAAGTTGCCACTCCAAGATCGTTTCAATCAGAACCAATCTTGGACTGTCCTGTTCTAGATGTACGTCAACTAGTCAGAAATAAGAGACGTAAAGAATATGATTAACATATAACTTAAGAAAAAAAAAACAATTGGATCCTTTAATATTTAAGTTCTCGTATTGACGAGAAATCTCGAGATTATACGCGTCTCGCGAACACTATGTCTTCTAAGCTGCACGTGTGTCTATTTCAGACCATCGGCGCTGAGGTGATCGAACCTGTACTTTGGCCGTCACTGGATTCACGTATTCGTGTTATCTGTTACGCGTACTACTGATCGTTACTCAAGACGTCAGTATTAATTTATGTCCTCCTGATCATATCCCACGTTGGGACGTCAGATTTTTCATATAACCATTCGAGCCGGTTGGCTTCCCATTTTGTTGCACTACGTTGTAACGATTGGGGCTTTGATCCACGCTGGTCGTGGCCTAAGGGGACAACTATTATGTGCCCTCAGGTACTTATCAATGGCTCACCAACTTTCAGCCTCCAACGTAGGAGGGGACACAAGAGATGATTCTGCAAAAAACAATCTATATTTAGAATCTCAGAATCACTCTTTTGCGTCGATAAAGGGGTTGTTCGTTCGAAGTTCACAAAAATAGAAATAATTTTCAGTGGTCTTACTCTTTTAAATTACAGCCTAACCCCATAAGCGCGCGATTAGCCCACACCCGTGGGTGTATGGCTAACGGCTCTCATGCGGTTAGGATGGATCGGCTCTTCTAAATACCCACACTTAAACTTATATAATAGAGAAGTATTTTTTTAGTGACTGGCCTATGTCAGCGCTAAACAATACCTCTTATGCCAAACGAACAAACCCATACGTAACAAACTCTTCTATACACTGTCGTAACGTCACCCTGGTTGAGACGCTATCGCAGCCGAAACATCAAGATCCTGTGGCCTTTTTTCCCTTCAAGGTCACGTTATCTAGATAGTTTCGAGGTTTACACATACTGATACCAATTCTCTTAAAATTCCAGGAAAAAGGTTGAACAGTGTGGTGCCGACGTAACGTTTGGACGTTTACGTCGGACATCACCCTGCCCACGCACTAATTTCGTACATGTATAACGTATCAGTTGTAAACAACTAATTATGACCTCTCGGCAAAATATATAAATCAATATTGAGAGATTACATTCTGCTGTTTTATGTGTGTAAAACCGTACAATGCTTTCTTACATTTATTTTGGTGTAACACCAAAATGCTTTACATTTACTTTGGTGTAACAAAAATATCTTACATTTACTTTGGTGTAACAAAAAATATCTTACATTTACTTTGGTGTAACAAAAAATATCTTACATTTACTTTGGTGTAACATTACACCTACCTTATCTCTAAACATACATGTCAGCTATCACCTTATTTATGTAAGTGTGTTGTAGTGTATGCACCTAACCCTTATTCTTATATGCGTCAGATATAACTCGAGGTGACACAGACAGGTCGCTACAGAAAGTCGATTATCACTGGCAGTTAAATCGTCTTTCCAGCAACGCCGTACAAATCACAACAATTTAAAATCTAGCTGCTAAAATTGTTTTTCACCTATCGGTCCCTGGTAAATCTTTTAGCATGCCATTATAGTTTTAGGTGCAGGCCCGACATGGCCTGTGACTACTTTTGTCCGAAATAACCCGACGAGTCCATTCGGACAGCTTTTACTATAGCCGCAAGAATGGTCCCAGCAGATTTTTAGGCAATACGCATGTGCGTAACTTCATACGCAAGTGCGTAACAATCGCTATTTTCACCAAAAAAACGGGACGCTATTGATAACACCCGAAAGAACACATACACGGAATGCTGGCCGATTCAACAGACGACAAAATAGAAAACGAGTGACTTATTATTTCAATACAATGTAACATGCTACCCTTGCCAAAATTAAATGCAGCTCTGTGTAAAAGCTGCGCAAAAGCCGGCTTTTCCGCAGCTTTTTTGAAAAAGCTGCGTAAAAGCTGCGTTTTTTTTCAGACCTGCGTTGAAGCTGTAGAAATGCTGCGTTTTTTTTCAGACCTGCGTATTAGCTGCGTAAAAGCTGTACTTTTTTGTGTGGGCTGCGCAGAAGCTGCGTATTTAAGTTGGTTTGTCTCAGAAAGCTGCGTATTTAATTCTTAAAGCTGCAGAAAAGGTGAATATTCTGTTTTATCAAACAAATGAATCATTAAGGTAAAATCTGCAGTTACTGAGAGCTGCAGAAAAGCTGCGTATTACTTATATTTAAGTCCAAACAGCCTAAAAACATAAAGACACAGCTTTTCTACAGATATTTAAAGCTGCGTAATTAACTTTTTTAACTGTCCTGCTTCACCTGAGATTGCTTTGTTTCAGTAATCTAGCTAGTCTCAGTAGCTGAGCAGACTGGTTTGTGTCTTACTAGGTCAGAAACCTGGAAGACATGGTTTTTCGTGATGAGGCCCATTTATTGACTTGTTCCCCAAGCCAAGACTGATCCAGGGACTGATCAGCCTGGGCAGCCAATTTAATATCCAACTTGGCAAATTCTTCTATTGGACTAAATTACCAACAAGCAGGGGCTAACCTATGCAATGTATTAGCACAGGGAAACAGCCAAATCAGTTAACAAACTGTAATGAAATAAAAGAAAATGGCTGTCAACTCAGGCTGTCAATACTTAAGAAAATCCCAAGAAAACTCCAACTGACTATATAGACCTCCGCCCTATATCCCCACCCACCCAAAATGCCCCAAACCCTACCCCCTCCTCACCTCTACCATAAACTTACCTACCAATGCTTACTTAAACCAACCTGTATCTATCCACCCACCCAGGACCCCACCAGCCATACTACCTAGTCTCACCAAGAATCCCTCCCCCAATGCTACCTATCTTACCCTACCCTACCCTAACCAAACCTAACCTAACCTCCCTCCCTCCCACCACCCATCTATCCACCTCCCACCTGTTGCCCACCTGTCACCCACCCACCTCCCTCCAGCCCACCCACCTATCCACCTCCCTCCATCTTACCCACCCACCTCCCTCCATCTCAACCACCCACCCACTAAGCTACCCTAACCCCTCCCCATACCTACCTGCCAATGGTTACCTATATTTATCCAACCACTCATCCTGACCCCCACCCTACCTACCTACCTACCTACCTACCTTAGGTAGGTAGGTAACTCTAGGTAGGTAGGTAGGTAGGTAGGTAGGTAGGTAGGTAGGTAACTGTAACCTACCTACCTACCTACCTGGTAAACATAGATTCAGCCTTGCAGCTAAAAAACAGATTTCTAAAGGGTGTTATCTATTTGGAGTCAAACTCCCCAACAGTGGAAACTTCCCTTCAGTAGAAATAGTTTTTAAAGGTCCCTGAACCAGAAGTGCACCATAGTGTGGGGAGTTTGATTTGGAGTGGTACACCACTGGGGAGTTGATTTGAAGTAGTTGGATTTTATCCCTTATTTGGAGGGATATTTGATATTTGAATTTCTAATATGGCTGTACAACAAGAGATAAACCCAAACACCAATTGAACCTTCATCTGCTGACCATGCAATCTACACATGCTTTCTTTGAGGGACACAATCAAATACAGTTTCTAGAAAAAGTGAGTGTAAAAAAGTGTGACTAGTTAGTTAATAAATGGATAAGAAAATTATTTTCTCTTCAAGCTAAATTCAATGGGTGGGGTAATATTTTTAAACTTAAACAACAATAGTAAGTTATCTAATGCTATGATATAAATGATTTGTATCATAAATATATTCATTTATAAGCACAATGAGTTATATTTCTATGAGAAAATTATATGTTTACGGACAGGTGTTCTTTTAGAAACAAGTATTGTCTTTTATAAAAAAAAAGTAAGCAGGTATTTCAACATCCTCGATTTTTGCTAGATTATTATGCTTTTATCATTTTCTTACATGCTAGTTTTGTCTTTGAGTCCTACTAGTGTAGATTGAGACATGTTAGCACTGGGAACAATTGGGGAAAGACTTCTGCTTGAAAGATGGAAACAAAGGCTAGGATTGACATATGTGCATCCTGTCTTTGAGGAAACGGTAGCAATGCTACCTTTTGTAATGACTGCTTACTGTGGATTCACAAGAAATGAAGTGGTACTACCTTCGTTCAAATATGTTCTTTGGGTCGTATAGTGCATTTGGTTTGGTTTTGTTTGGTTTGTCTCTTTATGTCCCAGTCAACAGCTATGCCCATGTGAGGACAATCAGTTAACCTAACCACACCTTATTTCCTGAGCAAGCTTGGCTTAGCAGTTAACCAGTACTTTCTGCACATACTCTTTAGCTTGAAACTGACAACAAACCCTTCTTAAATCAGTGGTAAGGAGAGAATGGCCATAGAAATTAATATTCCATGATCAATCTCCCTGAAAGTATGGGACCGGGCCGGGATCGAACTCACAACCCCTGGATCTGCAGTCAGACACATATCTGCTACCAGACAATTTAACGACTGTGCTGTGAGTCCCAGTATGCTACCAGACATTTTAATGACTGCTGTGCGTCCCAGTATGCGAGTCTGACTGGCGGTCCAGGGGTTGAAAGTATGAGTATATAATGACCCCCGCCTGGTCCCATACTTCTGTGGAGTTTGATTGTGAAATAAATTCTACCATCATTCTCTTTCCTCTGCTGATTCAAGAAGGGTTGTTGTCAGTTATAAGGGAAAGTATTTGCATGAAGTACTGGTTGACCACTTTAAGTCAAGCTTGTCCAGGAAAAAATTGTGGTTACAATGTAGTGAACTGACTGCCTCGATATCATTGACATGATCACAGCTGTTGACTGGGACGTAAACATCAAAAAACCAACCATTGCTGGACCCAGAGTGTAATTTGTAGGGATTCAGATCGCTGATCAACTGGGTTGCGAGTTCAATCCTCGTCTGGATCCATACTTTGGTGGTGTTTGATCATGAAATATTGGTCATGAAATATTTTCATAGGCCAGGTCATTCTCCTCCCGCTGATTAAAGAAGGGCTATTGTCAGTTATAAGCCAAAGTATGTGCAAATGAGTACTGGTTTAAGTCCCTTATTCTAAGCTTGTACAGGAAAACAGGTGTGGTTATACATGTACATGTACTAGGTTAATTAACCATCATGGCATGTCCATACGGCATAGTATTGTATTGTATGTGACCCAAAACCACAAACCAAAGCAAAACTCTTTGAGTTGCAACCAATGGAAGGTAAGGGAGGTGTCAAACTTGAAGTACCAGAGTGCCAGGAACTGCTGCCAGGTGACAGTATAATCACAGGATGCACCTTAATGATCTAGTTGAGCTATCTAAGTATTACGGGCAATGATAAAACACCTTGAACCTCCTACGGTACAATGATCCATTGGAAAATATGTTTCGAACTTACAAAAACACAGAGCAGATTATACGTCTAAGTGCTGCTAATGATTTTTCAACCTACGGTTTGGACATGTGATGCTGTTTAACATAACAGGCTTTTCTGGTATGAACAATGTATGTTTCATAACTTGGCCTTACTCATTAACACAAGACCAGTGAATATTTATGATATTCATATGTTTCAACCAGTAAAGACCAGAAGTCATTAGTCTACTCTATGCTTATAAGCCTTTGTTCTGACCAATTTTTTGTCCACATCCAGAACTTTTTAAAGACGCAGGTTTCTGGCAGATACGCAGCTTTTACGCAGGTTTGTTTATCAAGCAGTAGAAACGCAGCTTTTACGCAGCTTTGAATAAAAGCTGCGTTTCTGCAGCTTTTACGCAGCTTTGATGGAAGCTGCGTAAACGCAGCTATTACGCAGCTTTAAATTGAAGCTGCAGAAACGCAGCTTTTACGCAGCTTTTTGATAAAAGCTGCAGAAAAGCTGCGTTAGAGCTTCGTAATAGCTAGCGGTATTGGCACCTGCGCAAAAGCTGCATAAACGCAGCTTTTACGCAGCTTTCACTTGAAGCTGCATAAACGCAGCTTTTACGCAGCTTTGAAGTAAAGCTGCAGAAAAGCTGCGTTAAAGCTTCGTAAAAGCTAGCGGTATTGGCACCTGCGTAAAAGCTGCGTTTACGCAGCTTTTGCGAAGCTTTAACGCAGCTTTAAGTGAGTCTGCGCTAAAGCTGCATTAAAGCTTCGCAAAAGCTGCGTAAAAGCTTCGCAAAAGCTGCGTAAAAGCCGGCTTTTCTACAGCTCTTCGTTAAAGCTGCGTTAAAGCCGGCTTTTCTTCAGCTCTGCGTAAAAGCCGCGTTTCTGCAGCTAAATACGCAGGTGCCAATACCGCTAGCTTTTACGAAGCTTCTACGAAGCTTTGAAAGCTGCGCAGAAGCTGTAGAAAAGCTGGTTATTTTTCACAAGGGTAGAGACATCGCGATTCAATGCAATTACACGGATCGCCATCGCCCTATCATGTACAATATCAATACAGTAACGATATATATAACTTCACGTACCTTTTATAATAATGAATAGCATCTCTATATCGAACCTTTCATCGGTATGGTTAAAATGTCCCCTAACAAGAATGGGAAATTCCATCCTTTATATATTGAAAAACGCACAAGATTTCCGAGATATTCAAGAAGAATAAGGAAAACGTGCAAGCGTTGATAAATATAGATACAATGAATTCCATCTCAGACAAACCGACCTTTTATTGGGACTATCAAAAGAAAGAGTACCGTATCATGGTTCGAATAGGTGCCCAGGTGCATACCTAAACCACTGCGTATTTGTGCGTATACGCAACCATAGCTGATTCTGTTATTCCAGCCATTCTGTATCGTAACAAAGGCCCTTCCTTTTGGGAGAAAAAGGAATGACTTTTTCTTACGATACACGATGCAGAAAAGAAGGAATAATACAGAATAAATATATAATACAACATATATACACGTGCGACGTAAATGGCGGACTACCTGGAAAGATAGTCTGCCCCCACATTGTCTTGTCCTCGGATTGCCACAATCCTAAATCTGTATGGTTGGAGCTTTAATGCTCCAACATGATTATGGGGTTGTACCCCTTTAACTTCCTATGAAGTTTTATGTCAAATGACAATTAATATATAAGGCTTAATAGCCAATAACTTTTGCAAAGATCCATATGTTATATATCATTATGCCAAGTATACCTATCAATAACTTCCTCCATAATACAATCTTTGTGCAAAATAAATTAACGTGACTCTTCACGTTGCAGCCAACCTCTGTTGCAAAATTTTATTATCGTGACTTGCTCACGTCAACCGTCTACCGTCATACGTCATGACTAAAATAAATCTCCGTGACTCCTCACGTCAAAAGTACACCTACGTGACTACTACTATGCTATCATAGTTAAAATATAGGTCAACAATCCGAGACAATTGGGTCATTACACCATCGCACACCTTTAACATTTATGCTGACTACTGCTATCAGTCTCAGTCATATTGCGCCAATAATATGGTATTGGGCAACGTCTACCACTACCATATGAACGTCGTCGTTCTGTCTGGCTTTCAGTCCGTCTTGTACGGCTAACTATTGCCTCCTTAGAAGATATGTTTCTCTGGGGTACACTACAACAATGAGTCATTGCGACCTTTATATTGTGAGTTGTCCTTTGACAAATGGCACAAGATCTACAAAATTGAGTTACCTCCCTACAAACACCGGGCCAATAAAATTCATCTAAGACCTTAGATATAGTTTCCTTTCTGCCTCTATGATTTACCACCTTTCGTGATTCATGGGCTAAATTCATAACGCTATGCGTTAAACTAGAAGGAACTACTAATTGAAGTGAAACATTTGCATTTTTCTTAAAATGTCTATAAATTAAACCATTCCTACGAATGAACTTAGTTTCACCACTAGAGAAACCACGACTCATGGTCACGCTACCAGACTCTACCCTTCTTCTTATTTCTTCTAACTTACTATCTGACGCTTGCTTCATACATAATTCTTGCCTGTTCTGCCTAATAAACTTATCTGCCACCTTGACCTTTCTATTCTTTCTACTTTTCTTTGACCTCTTCTTATGGACTACCCCTGATGAAAAATGGGTAATATCGGGAAATTTAGACCCCTCGATATTACCAATAACTAAGTCATGTGCTGGGTCATCAATGCACAATGCATCCGTACTACCTCTAAAAAACGGACAATCAATATTAATACGGGCCACAGGACATCTCTGTTTATAATTGTTAATAAGAGTCACACCAGACTGCTTATTTAACGTCTGACCATCAGAAACTAAACTCCTCCTTACAACTACCCCCGTACAACCTGTATCTCTCAAAACTCTGATCTCTTTACCATTTACGGTACCAATCGCTGTCGGCAACCTTGAGCGTGGAAAATGACAAGTGCCCTTGCTATCCTTACGGGGTAAAACTTCTGATGAAGAACTTGGAAAACTAAACTTATCCTGGCCTTTTCCTACATCCGAATTAATTTTACAAAAATTGACCTGATGGTCGGTCCTGTAATTATTGTCATTATGACTATTATAATGATTGTCACGTTGGTCAACTCGACCACGGTTCCTATCCTGATCCCAATTTGAGTTATCTCCCCTATAAGTATACTGGGAATCAAATTCTGCACTAGATGCCACCCTCTTGTTATCGGGGTTGCTCCAACATTTATAGGTGGGGTGGGGCTTGCCACAAATCTTACATTTCACAACGGGCCGTTGATCTTGCTTGGGCTCTACCTTAGGCTGGGCTTGACCTACGACTTTACTTTCTTGCCACCCCTTAGTAATACACAAGGGAACACCCCCTTTGGCATCGGCGAACAAATCCGCCTCATGGGCTAACTCATCAATGGCTTTAAATGGCTTGGGCTTAAGATACAAATAGAGTTCATGACTGCAACAGTCAAGGAACTGGTCTCGGGCAAAAAAATCACAAACCGCCTCGTAGGTCTTTTCGACCTTAGCCAAACCTAGCCATTTATCAAGGTAACTCGCTAGCCTACCGCTAAATTGTCTGAAAGTTTCGGCTTTCTCGGGCCTACAATCCCTAAATTTCTTACGAAAAGATCGTTCGGTGAGGTCGAAATTGGTAAGCAGAGCCTCCTTAATCTGACCATAATCCGACTGGTCATCTCTGGAAAGCCTAACGAAGACTTCCAAAGCGCGTCCCTTTAATAAGGCACTTAAGTATGATGCCCACATAGACGGGTCCCATTTATTTGACAAAGCATAACTTTCGAACCTAGTTAAATAGCTATCCATCTTATCCGTATGTTCGTCAAAGTATGGAAGCTTGGGACTCCTAGGATTCGAACTTTTCTCTTTGGGCCCCCAGGGATGTGAAGTGGTCTCGGCCTCGATTTTTTTTAGTTCTACTTCGGCCTCAATTTTTTTTAGCGCAATTTCCTTTTCCATTTGCATTTCCTTATCCTTGCGCGCGGCCTCAATTTTCAATTTTTCCGCCTCAATCCTTAACTTTTCTAATTCCCGATCCTTATCTTTTTGCTCCCTTTCTTTCTCTTTTTGCTCCCTTTCTTTATCCTTTTGCTCCCTTTCTTTATCTTTTTGCTCGGCCTCCCTTTTCTCTTTTTCATATTCCCTTTGGGCTAACCTTTCCTCCCTTTCTAAATCTTGTTGCCTTTTAAGATAATCCCTTAGTTCTTGCCCTTCATATCCTAATTCCCTTGCTAATGAAATATGTTTATCCATTTTAGCCTATTGTTGGGAATGGTATGAGTCAACTATACTGTTGAAAATAAATAAGAGTTCGCTTTGTCCCTTTTAGATAGGTATGGGCTAACCAACGTTCGCGCTGGTAAACTAATAATTTTACTAGGGATTTTATGACGTTACATATGAGTAACGTAAAGTACAACGTATAAGAGATCACCACGGAAAGGTGCCTAGGATATATATCAACTTTAAATAGGCCTTCACTGAACGTTTTTAACTAAAAAACGTCATTCATTTCCTCGCATTTATGTCAAGAAATGTATACCTACGCGATATTAATATAAACGCGTTACAGTCAAGTCAACAGTCACTTGTCATAGCAAGACATAATAATTGACTAAAATAATCTTTCTATGGACTTCTTCTAATAATAGAAATCAGTTGAGTGGCGTCACACACTATGACGTCACTGAGGTGATTTAAATTATTAGTACCCTCAAACGATATGAAATTTTCCACATCAGTATCCTTAATTAATAGGAATACAGGGCATAAGCTAATACACAATGATATGGGTAAAATAAAGGTGGACAAGTCTAATAATAAAACTCTGACAAATTTTCCTTGGGTTTTATACCCTAATGGCAATCCACAGAACAAGAAAGTATGGGTCCCCTCAGAATGTTATGTGATGACTTATTAACATGTGTCGCACTTCATCACAGGGGAACGCATTCAATCAGTACTGTGTGTTGACACTCACCACCTTTCTTGTAAAGAAAACTACTAGTGTGCGCCCGTAGCAACATCACAGCAGAGAAATTTGCCAATAAAACCTCAAAAATCCCACTCTTCTGACACCATTGTTACGACATAAAGCCGGTCAGGAAGGAAGAGGGGAAATCTTATTGGAAAATTCCTCTTTGCGATGACGATGCTACCAGGGAAAAATAATGCACACAACTAGCAAAAACTTTTCAGTACTTTATGTACTAAGAAAACATCAACAACACATTAATATACAATGACACCACCTACGCTGTTATTTCTGGCTAATTGACCATCCTATACTAGAGCAAGTTGCCACTCCAAGATCGTTTCAATCAGAACCAATCTTGGACTGTCCTGTTCTAGATGTACGTCAACTAGTCAGAAATAAGAGACGTAAAGAATATGATTAACATATAACTTAAGAAAAAAAAAACAATTGGATCCTTTAATATTTAAGTTCTCGTATTGACGAGAAATCTCGAGATTATACGCGTCTCGCGAACACTATGTCTTCTAAGCTGCACGTGTGTCTATTTCAGACCATCGGCGCTGAGGTGATCGAACCTGTACTTTGGCCGTCACTGGATTCACGTATTCGTGTTATCTGTTACGCGTACTACTGATCGTTACTCAAGACGTCAGTATTAATTTATGTCCTCCTGATCATATCCCACGTTGGGACGTCAGATTTTTCATATAACCATTCGAGCCGGTTGGCTTCCCATTTTGTTGCACTACGTTGTAACGATTGGGGCTTTGATCCACGCTGGTCGTGGCCTAAGGGGACAACTATTATGTGCCCTCAGGTACTTATCAATGGCTCACCAACTTTCAGCCTCCAACGTAGGAGGGGACACAAGAGATGATTCTGCAAAAAACAATCTATATTTAGAATCTCAGAATCACTCTTTTGCGTCGATAAAGGGGTTGTTCGTTCGAAGTTCACAAAAATAGAAATAATTTTCAGTGGTCTTACTCTTTTAAATTACAGCCTAACCCCATAAGCGCGCGATTAGCCCACACCCGTGGGTGTATGGCTAACGGCTCTCATGCGGTTAGGATGGATCGGCTCTTCTAAATACCCACACTTAAACTTATATAATAGAGAAGTATTTTTTTAGTGACTGGCCTATGTCAGCGCTAAACAATACCTCTTATGCCAAACGAACAAACCCATACGTAACAAACTCTTCTATACACTGTCGTAACGTCACCCTGGTTGAGACGCTATCGCAGCCGAAACATCAAGATCCTGTGGCCTTTTTTCCCTTCAAGGTCACGTTATCTAGATAGTTTCGAGGTTTACACATACTGATACCAATTCTCTTAAAATTCCAGGAAAAAGGTTGAACAGTGTGGTGCCGACGTAACGTTTGGACGTTTACGTCGGACATCACCCTGCCCACGCACTAATTTCGTACATGTATAACGTATCAGTTGTAAACAACTAATTATGACCTCTCGGCAAAATATATAAATCAATATTGAGAGATTACATTCTGCTGTTTTATGTGTGTAAAACCGTACAATGCTTTCTTACATTTATTTTGGTGTAACACCAAAATGCTTTACATTTACTTTGGTGTAACGAAAATATCTTACATTTACTTTGGTGTAACAAAAAATATCTTACATTTACTTTGGTGTAACAAAAAATATCTTACATTTACTTTGGTGTAACATTACACCTACCTTATCTCTAAACATACATGTCAGCTATCACCTTATTTATGTAAGTGTGTTGTAGTGTATGCACCTAACCCTTATTCTTATATGCGTCAGATATAACTCGTGGTGACACAGACAGGTCGCTACAGAAAGTCGATTATCACTGGCAGTTAAATCGTCTTTCCAGCAACGCCGTACAAATCACAACAATTTAAAATCTAGCTGCTAAAATTGTTTTTCACCTATCGGTCCCTGGTAAATCTTTCAGCATGCCATTATAGTTTTAGGTGCAGGCCCGACATGGCCTGTGACTACTTTTGTCCGAAATAACCCGACGAGTCCATTCGGACAGCTTTTACTATAGCCGCAAGAATGGTCCCAGCAGATTTTTAGGCAATACGCATGTGCGTAACTTCATACGCAAGTGCGTAACAATCGCTATTTTCACCAAAAAAACGGGACGCTATTGATAACACCCGAAAGAACACATACACGGAATGCTGGCCGATTCAACAGACGACAAAATAGAAAACGAGTGACTTATTATTTCAATACAATGTAACATGCTAGAGACATCGCGATTCAATGCAATTACACGGATCGCCATCGCCCTATCATGTACAATATCAATACAGTAACGATATATATAACTTCACGTACCTTTTATAATAATGAATAGCATCTCTATATCGAACCTTTCATCGGTATGGTTAAAATGTCCCCTAACAAGAATGGGAAATTCCATCCTTTATATATTGAAAAACGCACAAGATTTCCGAGATATTCAAGAAGAATAAGGAAAACGTGCAAGCGTTGATAAATATAGATACAATGAATTCCATCTCAGACAAACCGACCTTTTATTGGGACTATCAAAAGAAAGAGTACCGTATCATGGTTCGAATAGGTGCCCAGGTGCATACCTAAACCACTGCGTATTTGTGCGTATACGCAACCATAGCTGATTCTGTTATTCCAGCCATTCTGTATCGTAACACTCCTCTCAAATTTTCATCTTGTTAACCTGCAATAATCCAGATATAACCATGGATATTCATTGTGGACAACAATATATATCCTGATCAGATGACTTGCCTAGATTTGCAGTTGAACTCACCACTGACTATGTTACAGAGCCTGGTGAAGTATTGCAGAATTTGAGGTGTTCTTACCTGAAAAGTTAAAGGGATTGCCTTCTGCTTGCTGTTGTGTTTGCTTGATATCCTTAGTGCCTCTTCTGTTGTTAGGTGATGGTAGACATGGCAAGTCATTTCCCTTTTAAAAAAAAATACAGAGAGGATCTTACACGAGTGCTCATGTTTTATTAAATTTACTAAATGAGCTGGGGAAAAGAGATAAAATGCGAGGCTTGCCGAGCAATTTATCTATTACGCAACAAGTTTAATAAATTCAATAATACAAGAGCACAATGTTAGATTCTATTTATCATATGAAATTAAGATTACTTTGAAGTCTCATTTCTGACGTGAAAATGTTATAATTTTGTCATTATGTATGCAACGTTGTTATGGACGTCATAACGTTTCCCGAAAATCAGTAAACCACTAGTGGTTTATTGATTTTATTGCATGGCGTTATTTCACTCCCAGACGCGACGTCATATGATAAATGTATATACATATATCCAAGAAGCAGAATTTATTAAACTTATGATCCTTACAGGATATTGTGAGTTACTGTTCAATGTATGCTTGACGTGGATAAATTGTTTTGATTACAGTGTGGATATGTATGCATGATAATGAAAAATCATAAGTTGACTAGGGTTTGGTTTTACATGATTATTGTAAAGATAGTTTAAAGACAGGCAGAAATTTTTTAATATCAAAGCTAAAAACTGCTTTGCCTAGTTTTTTATAAAGCATACGCTGATATGCTTTGGGAAGGACTTTCAAAAATTTACTAAACTATATGGCATTGACCATTGGCCTACTTTTGAAAATATTTAAGACAATGATTTAAGAAAGCTATGATGTGCTGTTGCTATGCTCACGAGGCATTTGTACTTGTTTCTTTCAGGTTAAACCAGTTATTGCTTGGGGGTAGTTTCATACCCGTCAGTGTTCACATATGTTTTGGATGCACAAAAGGACCAGCTCATTGAGACGGTTCTTTTGAGTACCATTTGTGAAATGGAAAAAAAAAACGGACTCAAGAGTATCAAGTATCAGTTTTGGCGGGATCAGCGGTGGGCAGACGGCTCTCCAAATTGTTATCGACTCGTCGCATTGGGGTTTGTGACCAGGTCACTCTCAAATCAGCCATATCAGCTAAGAGTACTAGCAAAATATTGCAAATTTTCATATGGCAACTTAGTCATTGAAAAATAATAATTTTATGACTGGAATTGGTAATTATCATAATTTTTCAGTAATTTTTCCACGTCGTACATGCAATTTTTCAAGCATAACCTGTCTTAGAAGTTTCCGACTAAGTGAGAACCAAACGAGTCTGTTCAGCTACAGAGACTCGCTGGAAACTTGAAATTTTCCATGTTGCAGGTGTACTAAGCAAGCGAGCGAATATGAAAGCCACATGCAACAAAACCAGGAAGGTTTTTCTGTCATATACTGTGGGTTTGAAAGCAGCAAAACCCCAATCGAGATTTTGCGCATGCACATGCTCATCAGAACCTTCGTTGCTCGCAGATGCGGTAATTATAAATTTCACAAACAAATCGTATTGTATGGTAAACTCTGCGACATAATGTGCTTTAATCATTTAATATACACGCAAAATGTTTGAAGATCTTCAAAGGAATGTCAAGCAAGCCGTCTTCCGTTTTTTTCTTCTTCTTCTGAATCAATTATGGGTATTCCTTAGAGTCGCCTCGCAATATATGTTCTAATGGAGAAATAAAATTGTACTTTAGATTTAATACTTCTTATTTGATTCTTTACGCCCCAGTCAACAATTTTTCAGTTACGGGACGGATCTTCCTGTGTAAAAACAGTTCTTAGCATGGATAGATGTGTCTTGCTCAAGGACACAACACAGTGACAGCGGTGAGGCTCCAACCGGCGGCACCTCGGCCTCAAGTCAAGCACTCTAACACTGAGCAACTGCGCTCCCTAAAAAGTGCATGCTCTAATAAAGCCAGGATAGTCCATTGTATATATGTAGGAAATCTTTGATTAGTTTTTTGTGATAGACATGAACGTTAGTGATAGCGCATGAGATTCCCGCAAGTTTCACTTATGTGCGAAGGACTCTTTTAACGCTCATACTGACATATGGTAATAAAAAATCTACACTTGTGACATTCAAGGTGGAGGGTCTGGTCATCAGCTTATTTTATGGGAAGGGGGTGGAGTTGCTTGTCGATGGGGTATGTTCCAGTACTGTAAATTCGGAAATTTTTGCCAGGGTTGTATTTTCGCGAAACTTCGCAATGATGATGTTTTGTCAATAGAAAGAATATGTGCAAGTTCGGGGCAGTAGTCTATATAACGTATTTTTAAGAATAGGCCATTGTTCATGGATATAACGTTCCATTACATACTCATTGCAGTGGAATTTGGATGTACATTAAATATCAAAACATTAAGTGTCTAAAATATATTTTTTTATTGCAAGTGACACCTGCTCGAATTTTGAAATAATTTAATCACCCCACATCACTACCATCACCACACACGCGAGCCTATTAATCATTGTACATATGAGCATTCGTATTACTTCTTTGTGTGATTTTCGTCACATTTATAGTGAAAAGAAAATTGGAGCTCGTTGTTTTTTCGTTGTCATGAGATCGTTGTCATCGTCTTTGTAGCAATAAATTGAAAATATCTTCATAGAATATAATTGTTTAGCAGGCAAACCTACCAACATATGGTCAATTATTTATACAGTCCCATGTTCACATATTGTAATGAAGCTACAATATGTAGGTAACTACTATATTTTACCAGCAGGATAGTAAAATCAGCACTGACTAGTCATTATAGATCTTGCATATCTCTTGTATACCTCAGCAGGGACATTTCCAGATATTGCAAATAAAATCCAGCATAATTAGTGGGGTACATAAGAGTATTGGAATAACTGAAAACCTTAGCATTTAGTGTAGATTAATAATTGAATGTACACTTATGGGTTCACACCTACAACTTTCCGCCATTTTTTCGTAACTTATATGTTAGATTTATGTAACCTATACGTTGTTTCTGGTGCCTGTGTGTAAAACTGACGGACCAGTGACGGACCAGTGTGAGATTTTTTCCTTAATTTGGTGCAAAGGATTAACTAGATATGGTAGGTCATACTATGGCATATGGGCCTCGACTTGAAATAACCTGTCTTCTGGGTTTGCGAACAACAAGGCGCAGAACAGCCTGTAGACTTGCTACTAGCAAAATTTCAATTTTCTAGCTAGTCTCTGCAGCTGAGGAGACTGGTTTGAGTCTCGCTTTGTTGGAAACCCTGAATAAAGGTTTTGTAGCGTCTAGGCCATTATATCAATGAAACAAAACAAACCAATACACAAAAACGCTCATTTAATGTTGAACAAAAGCGCCAACAAATTGTAATATTTAAGCTTGTTTCTCCTTTGATAAGTTCCTCGTCAATGGAACCCTTGGGAGGAAGGGGGTGGTAGCTACCTATATATGACATAGTACAGATGTGTGTTCCGAACAGCTCGCTTTTCTGATCTTGGTATAAGAGTGGCTCAAATTTTCTGACACCCATGTATATGCACGTAATTTTCGTATGAAAGGGTATATTCTTTATTTGTTTAATTTGTAGCTTTATGTCCCAAGTCAACAGCTATGGTCATGGTGGGATGGTCTGTTTACCTAACCACACTTTTTCCTGGGCAAGCTTGAACAAGCAGTTAATCAGTACTTCGTGCACATACTTTCATTTTAACTGACAACAATCCTTCTTGAATGATTCAGACGAAGGGAGAATGACCGTAAAAATTATTTCATAATCAATTTCCACGAAAGTACGGGACCAGGCCAGGATAGAACTCGCGACCCCTGGATCTGCAGTCAGACTCGCATCTGTTGCCAGACACGTTATCGACTGCGCTACGCGGCCCGGTAAAAGGGTATATTAATTCAAAGGACAGTACATATATATGAATATGTCATCTTTCTTTGAAATCAAGGATATGAAAGGGCTGTTTTTTAAGGCCAGGTATATGATTGGGGTTGGTTTCAAAATACTGGCTCGTACAGCCATACCAAAATTACCCCCCCCCCCCCCCCCACCTGAGTCCCCACCCACCCAAACCCCTAGAGATTGAACCATTTGTTTTTGGAAGTGTTTTAGTGTAACACTTTTGTTTCCGTATGCGAGAGCTTGTTTAATGAGCTTAATCGATTTGCCATCCCTGAAATCAATCATAACATACACATGCCTGCCCTCCGACAGCTATGCAACTTACCTTATACATAAAACAAGCTGTAGCCCTTAAGTCTTAATGAAACTGCTGATCCATCAAAATTCATAAGTGGATTTTGAGAGGAGATATGCTTTTTATACCTTTTAAACAGTCATTCTCAGGTGAGTTACCCAGGGCCCGAGGACCCGCCCCTCTTGTTACCAAATGGTATTCAGTATTCAGGATGATAGACACCAAATAGTATTCAGGGTGATTGACATGAAATAGTATTCAGGGTGAAAATTATTGAGTATTCAGGGGGGAGGGGGTTGGTTTCACTATATACACTGAGCTGCTTGAGCCTGCTTCTATCCTTAATTAGAGGTCATCATGGATATGTTAATAGCTCACCTGAGCCATTGGCTCATGGTGAGCTATTGTGATCATTGGAAGTCCCATGTGTGTTGTCCGTAATGTATAACCCGTTGTCAAAAATTGCTTCAAAGGAAATCTTATCCCTAACTACTGGCTGGATTTTAACCAAACTAAGCAGGAATGATCCTCATATGGCCTTCTGCCATGTTTGTTCAAATGGTTCTAGTCTGTTGCATATTTAGGTCACACAGGCTAAAAATAGATTGTCGAGATGAAAACTTTAAAAAAAAATTCTTGTTTGAAACCACAAGAGCCAGAGCCTTGATATTTGGTATGACATTATAGCATCATCTAGTGGGACTTCTACCAAGTTTATTAAAATTATGGCACTGGGGCCAAAAATGGGCCGGCCCCAGGGGTCACAAAGGCTTATAAAGGGAAAACATGAAAAAAATCTTCTGGCCAGAAACCACATGGCCGAGAGCCTTGATATTTGGTATGTAACATTATCTAGTGAGCCTCTACCAAGTTTGTTCAAATTATGGCCCGGTGGATCACATGTTCACAGCCACCAATCCAGCTCCTGCATCGTAAAATGCAATGATAATGAATTCATAAGAGGGACTTCCTACTGTGCAGAAGCGGGACTCCATTCGTGTAAGTAACAGCGTGTTTGACTCTACACTAATCAAGAATAAGGGCCTATCACATAATGAACACGTAAAACAAGGGGCAGTCTTATACATTTTGTTCAAAAAAGAGGGCCAATCTGAATAGAGGACCGACCGTGTCGCACAAGGGATGATCTGTAATACATCTCCCCCATCCCCACAGAAGGAAACCCTATCTCAATCTTGTAATGTAATAAGGGCATTATATGAGTTGAGGTGAGACATTTCAATCAATGCCTTTCTGCTTTTGAACATTGAAATGCAGTATTATTAAAGCCAAGAGCGATTCTTTTAGGATACACGGCCAAACAGTGCCTAAAACTGTGTGATCAACTTGATTCATCTTCAAACAAGCAAATTCAGAGAATTTATGTCCCCCGCCACAAGGTACCCACTATCCATTCACTTTGACAGTAAAAATGCCAGAAAAATGGCTAAGTTCGACTAGCGGAAAAAGTGATAAAAAGTAATCTGAGGATTATATCCAAACCACATGCATATCTTCAGACCATGTCCAAAACAACTGTGAAGTTGCGCACACAAGGTACCCACTATCTTTTCACTTTGATAGTAAAAACACTTAAAAATGACTAAGTTCAAATTGCAAAAAAAGTGACAAAAAATAATCTCAGGATAATATCCAAACCACATGCATATCTTCAGATCATGACAAAAACACCTGTAAAGTTTCAAAAGAATCGGCATAAAACTGTAGGAGGAGTTGCGCACACAAGGTACCCAGTATCCATTAACTTTGACAGTAAAAACGCCAGAAAAATGCCTAAGTTAAAATAGCAGAAAAAGTGATAAAAAATAATTTGAGGATTATATCCAAACCACATGCATATCTTCAGACTATGTCCAAAACACCTGTGAAGTTTCAAAAGAATCAATATAAAACTGTAGGAGGAGATGCGCACACAAGGTACCCACTATCCATTCACTTTGATAGTAAAAATGTCAGAAAAATGGCTAAGTTCAACTGGCGGAAAAAGTGTTAAAAAATAATCTGAGGAATATATCCAAACCACATGCATATCTTCAGACCATGTACAAAACACCTGTGAAGTTTCAAAAGAATCGATATAAAACTGTAGGAGGAGTTGCGCACACAAGGTACCCACTATCTTTTCACTTTGATAGTAAAAACGCCTAAAAATGACTAAGTTCAAATTGCGAAAAAAGTGACAAAAAATAATCTCAGGATAATATCCAAACCACATGCATATCTTCAGACCATGACTAAAACATCTGTAAAGTTTCGAAAGAATCGGCATAAAACTGTAGGAGGAGTTGCGCACACAAGGTACCTACTATATTAGGGGGACGGAAGGACGGAAGGACGGAAGGACGGAATGCCGAAAACTATGTCCCTCCGCTTTTCTTCGAAAAGGCGGGGGACAATAAACAACATTGACTTGTGACATATTTATTATTATATTATATCATTATTCATAATTAATTATAACAAAGTCTTAGAAATTATAAAAAGTTGATAAAGGGTTTTATGAGGTATGTTTATGCTGAAAATTTACAACACTACCTGAAAATAAACACTTTATACACTTCAACACTAATTTCAAAGCACAGCACATACTTCCAACAGATCTGCTGCAGTTATTTGATCTTATTTAAGTCATTGACCCATCGAATAGTCCTTCTCATGAATTTATTATTATTGTATTTTATGATACAGGAGCTGAATTGGTGGCCGTGATGCTTTACATAGGCTTAAAAATGAAATCTGCTTGTCTGAAACCACAAGGCCAGTGAGTAGAACCTTGATATTTGGTATGTAGAATCATCGAGCAAACTTCTACCAAGTTTGCTCATAGTATGCCCCTGGGACCAAAATGGGCCCACCCTGGGCCTGGGGTCACATGTTTTAAATGCGCGGATCCAGAAAGTTTTGTCAGAGGGGTTTTATTTTTGTTTAGTTGAGGGGATGGAGAGAGGATCGAAATGCCACTAAAAGTCGGCCATCATCAGCCCACCAGCAAAATGGCGTTTCGCAAATACATGTATTTAGTTACAGGTTAAAGTCGACAGGGCTACAGGTAGAGATGACAGTCTAATGGATTTACTGGCCATCTAAACTTCTAGTTCTTTTAATAAATGTTGATGCCTTTACATAATCATGTCAAGAAATACATACTGCATCCCCGAAAACGCATTTTAACAGTCATTTAGTCAGTGTTATTTTTGGAAAGAAAACAATTTCTCAATTGCATTGTTGAAAGAGGAAACATTTGGGGAATGCAGAAAGGTACATCGTAAATGATTCTGTGGACAGCTGATATGATCAGTATTTGTGAATTTTCTCTCACGTAGAGCATCTCTTGTCACTTTATAATCATATGCAATCTTAAAAATAGACTATTTAGTTGCATTGGCTGTGCTCTGAAAAAGCAAAGTAAGCATAATCATGTGACAATTATTTCATCAAGAACTCTGACAGCCCCTTTGATCAGTGGAGTGGAACCATTTGTAAAATTTTGAGAGAATGAATCATGAGGAACAATTCTGTGAAATTAATTTGAAATTGGGTCAGATGTTCAGGAGATGTAGTTTAAAAGATTTCTTATCTGGAGCTCTGGCAGCCCTCCTGTTGGTTGGAGCAGAACCATTTATGCAATTTTGAGAGAGGGCATCATGGGGACCATTCATGTGAAGTTATATGGAATTTGGACCAGTGGCTCGGAAGGAGATGTTGTTAGAAGACATTTCTTATCTAGAGCTCTGGCAGCTCCTTTGTTCAGCAGACAGGAACCATCTGTGCAATTTTAATAGAAGGCATCATGAGAAACAATTCTGTGAAATCATTTTGCTTTTGGACCAGTGGTTCAGAAGGAAATGCCATTTAAAGGTATTTCTTATCTGGAGCTCTGGCAGCCTTTTTGTTCAGCGGAGTGTAACCATTTGTGCAATTTTGGTAGAGGGTATTATGAGGAACAATTCTGTGTAATTATTTTGAATTTGGGTCAGTAGTTCAGGAGATGTAGTTTAACAAAAGATTTCTTATCTGGAGCTCTGGCCACCCTCCTGTTACCATTTATGCAATTTTGAAAGAGGTCATCATGGGGAAACATTCATGTGAAGTTATATAAATTTGGACCAGTGGTTCAGGAGGAGATGTCATTTAAAGACATTTCTTATCTTCTTATCTAGAGCTCTGGCAGCCCCTTTGTTGAGTGGACTGGAACCATTTGTGCAATTTTGGTAGAAGTTATCATGAGGAACAATCCTGTGAAATTATTTTGAATTTGGACCAGTGGTTCAGTAGGAAATGCTGTTTAAAGGTATTACTTATCTGGAGCTCTCAGCCTCTGGCAACCCTTTTTTTCTAGTTTTGCCATTACATAATACCTTTTAACAGGTAAAGTATTACTTTAAAACTTTAATACATCTATATAACCTTCTTGTCGGTTCTGGATTGATCTTGATACATGTTGGAACGCTTCTTGTCAGTAGTGCGGTAATAAAGCTGACGCTGCTGATTTGGCTGAAAAATCTGTTTAAATCTGAATCAAAGCGCTACTTTTGCAATTCTAGGATACAAAATAATTCCACCATTTATACTTCAAAATATAGTCCAAAGCTTCTCGTGGGTGTATGACTGATCTTAACTTTCTCTTGATGGTAGTTAATAATATGAGACCAGTTGTCAATGATGAGTCGGTTTGTTATTCGGTATATATCTGCTTCAAAGTTCTATTGCTGCAAAGGGGTACTTTCATCTGTGCCCACGCATGGATTTTCTTCAAACTTAGCATATTAATAGCTCATTATATACGAACTATGAAAATGTATTTATTGAATTAGATAGTTAATAATAAGGCTTAGGAAGCAACCCTGACGTACTCCACCTTTGAGGTGGTACCTATCTCCAAATTTCCATGTCCTAAACCTATAGTTTTGTTTATTTCTATGATTTGTCATCTAGATTGAATCCAAAATACCATAGACATTATTTTAATACCACAAAACCATTTGGATAAATTATGGTTTACGTTTACAGAAGAAGTGATTGTAAAATTGCAATATTTTTTTTCAAAAATTTACAAAACATTCAACATTCAATTCAAAAGATGGATATGTTCTAGTCTTTGTCAAGATATCATAATCTCACAAAAACATGTCATATTTATACTGCTGATCTGAGCCAAATAACATGAAAATCCAAAACCGGTAACTTTGTCATTTCCTACCTCTTATGGGTATAGGTCAGTTTTAGCAAAATTAATTATTTAGTTCAAATGAATCAATAACTATACAAAAGGAGGTTGTTTTTAATCTACTTCCACTTTTCTTAAAGAAAGACATGTTAAGACAATTTTAAATGATTCAATGGTCAGAAATGTTGAAGGTCATGGCCCTGTGTCATGTCACTATGGGGCCAAGACAATGTGTATCACTTCCTCAAGTCCTGCATGATATTATTTAAGAAACATAATATCCTAACAATAAACATGTGAAAATAAGAAGACTAAATATTTCCTTTACATCCCAACTGAACTAGAGGAACCACATTTTGGTGCCGTGACCAGGATAATGTGTGAGTCTTATCAAAGATATCATAAAACAGTGTTCTACACGAATAAGTGAGGTCCAGAAACAAAACTGTATGCCTAGAATATACAGCCAGCTAAAGTATAAATGTTGCTATTTGATAGAAATCAGCATCAGTTTCACATTACAGAATGAACAGAGAAGATTTAAGCATTAAATTAGCAATACCTTTAAATCCAAGAGTTATCTGTGACCAAAATGGTTAATTGTAACCAAAAGGTTTGACAGGGGGTTATTTTTGTGAAGCAGGTTTATTAATGAGTCTTACAATTATGAAAATCATAGATATAAGGTTCTTCTACTGTATGAACTGACTTGTCATAAGGTTTCTCTTCTGTATGAATTAAAATTCTTAATAATGTTACATATTAAGTGTAACATTTGCTAGATGTAGTTTTAATGTTAGAAACTAGATGTGTTAAGTACAGGTGTCAACATATTGTATCATTTTGGCTAATATTATTGTGTAAGCACTTCACTAAATCAGAATCGTGGCACTTAATATCAAAGAATATTGTTTTTTTTTTTCCTTTTTCCAATCCATAATAGGGGAAAACACTGAATATTTCAACTTCTACCAATAAACGTACTAGCATGATGATTCAAATTAAGCACGTATTCAAGTATGTTTTACACTGAAACATAATTATTGTATTTTTTACATTTCGATGAATTAGGGCCATGTGCTTACACCAAGTTAAAAAAATATGTTACCGGTCCTTGAATTTCATGAAATTTGGTCTACATATTCTTAACATATATGGATAGTTTATATGTTGAAATGGTATCTTGACAAAGACCAAAACCTGTAAAAATGTTAATTCCAAATTTGAGTGAATACAAAATATACAGTCAAAAATTAGGGTATCATGCTATAGAAATGTATGCCCACCCAATATCCAAATACATACAAAGCCACTTTAAGTAACAGCGAACTCATCAATGATATAGCTATTTAATAAAACATTTCTCCGCCCGTTACATGATATGTCAATTACTTTAGAAATGATTATATTTGGGTACCCTAAGGTATTATAGTGATATCATTCATGACGTCATAAATTAGCAATGGAATTGCATAAAAACTCAAACGCACCATAGATATTACAGTTATACCCCAGACAATTAAATAACATAATATTTTCAAAATCCAAGCGTGGGCAGACTCCCATGTTAATTTCCCATACCATGCAAGAGCCCCTTTTTTATATTTAAGAACCTATAAAACAATTTTTCAAACTACAAACTAGTGAATTAATATAAAAAATGCCTCTTGTCGGCACTTGACGGCTCTTGTCACTTCTTGTTGGTAATTAGGGTGACCCAATTAAAGATATAAAACATGTCTAAAGGAATTTTCATTCTGTCACCTGGATCATGCCTTGGTGGTTTGACTTGGGGGTGCTGAGGGTCAAAATCTTGAGAACGGGAATTTGAGATGGCGCCCCATCGACTGTGCTTTCTAGTTTAGGTTGATTTCTGACAACTTCGGCTAAAATTGTCGAAAATAGCTAAAAAGGGTATCTTGGTCTCTTGCTGATGTTCATAAAGACCTTTAAACTTACAATAAATATAACAATACAGTCTTAAAGGTATATATATTGAACCATTACTTTTTGAAGAAAAATCACAGATATGCAGAGAAATAATAGAGATACAGTTTATTCTCCAATAAAGAATCACTAAGGATTCTATTCTTTATAATTTGTGTTTGTAAATTCCAACTGATTTGAAACAATACACATGAAATACATCCATCATACCTCTTAAAACCCATGCAAGTTTAATATTAAAAAGCTTTTCATATACAGAATAGTGGCACATTATAACCTTATACAGTGTCTCCAGTAAAGAAACACATTCCCCAGTATAGGATCACCTGAAAATAGTCCAGTCACAAGGTGAAAATGGTTTAAGTACCACATAAAAAGATAGTGACCTAAAGTTTCACCCCTAAAGAACACATTCAAGTAGTTTATGTTATTCTTATAGAGTTTGGTTCAAATTTTATAATTGCTTATTATAAGCTACCATATTCGTATATATTTATAAGTTCTGACACCAGAAGTATATTTATGTTCAAGGTTCATTACAATCTGCTTTACTTGCTTTCAGGTAGTAGCAAACTTTTATTTGATGAGTAAGCTGTATGTTAGGATGCATGCGTTCATTCTCTGTCACCACCAACTCAGTTTAAGTCATCAGAAGACACATCCCAAAATAAGTGATTCTTTACTGGCAACTGTACAATGTCCAATATAATGCTGTCATCTGTAAAATTTCCTGGCAAATGGAAGTCAATTTTTTTTTATAAATTATGGAGTTCTGATATCATAGGGCATGTCCATGACAAAGGTTTGGAACCACCTTGTTTCTTTTCAACTGAATAATTATCAATGTTTTGAATTTTCAGCCAGCCAGAGAACAGTTTATCTTTTAATACCTAAACTGTGTCAAATACCTCTTTCCCAGCTTGTGACACCATAGCTGCTTGTGTGCTATTTTCATTGCCGCAGCAGTGTGTATATATTGGCTGACATTCTATTACTAGCTAAAAATTATACCATACAATAATTGATAGTGGTCCTAATGAAGCCTAGTTTTGACTTCAGACATTTATGTTTTTCTGTGAATGATGAAACCTTAATAAGCTTAATAGACTGATCTTCATATAAAATCATAAAAAACATATTAATTTTGGTTTTACTGTAGTATTTTTCTGGGACCATGATTACCCTAAGTCAATTTATGGGAATTCCAACATATTTGACATGGTTCCATTTGGCTCAAGGAGCCCATCTGGTATATTTCCAGATTTTAATTATCCTTATGTATTGATGAAGCCATGTACACAATTTAAATCCCCTATGGCGAGCCTTTACCACAAAGAAAACCCCGTGAGAACTGGTTCATGGACTGAAGTGACCCCCCTAATTGACTAACCTCTAATATTTTGAAATGTGAATATATCAGGGGTGTGAAAGAGCTTTGTTTGACAGATTTATGGTTAAACAAATAATTTTAGTCATTGAATGTTGTATGGGATATGTTAAAGCAGTGTATTTGATAGGGGTTCCCCAATGGGGTACCAAATCTATAAAAATGGAATAGTCATGTTTTTAAAGTGCAGTTCTGTTTGGCTCAAAAGATACATTGCAATTTTTTTCTATCATATGATCCTAATGCCTTTTTTGCATATCAGAATAAAATTTAAGGTAGGATTAGATAACTAATTAGTCCTTAATTATGACTTTTAATCAGACATCAGTTATTTGGAGTATCGACAAAAAGCAGCATACTGCTCTGACTCAGACATACAGGCTTCCCTCTGAATAATTTTTTAAGCATGCTTTTTTGTGGTCTGCTGATTTCTTTCAAAAAATTTCTGGAATACCATCAGAGTGATAAACAGTTTGGATCCAGGTTACTTGTAGGCTTTATCCTGCAATCCGGAGTGTACAAAGTACACTTGCCGATAATATTCAAAAGAGGGTCTGGCAGTATATAGAGAAAGAAAGAAAGACTATTCCGTTTTTCTTGCATCAATATATATGGGATAATTCATTGGAATGAAAATGCATGCTTTGGGATTCTTTTACTATTTATAATGAAATTGGGTGAACTCAATTATACTCCAATATTTCACTCTTATCAAAGCTGCTATTTATGTTGGGGGCGCTAGGATTTGTATTTTGCGGGAGAAGGTATCTCATTACATTTTAACACTTATAACTGGCTGACTGTATCAGTGTATGGTTATTTAAACAATTTATATGGGAATCTTTTTTTTCAATTGCCAAGATCACTTCCTAAGTTTTTAACTAGACTGCCTTTCTTTCCAGTACTTGTTTTGACAATCTTACTTGTATGAAAACCTGCTAATTGGGGTATTGTCATCAAAGTGATGTGTTAAAATTGCCTCAGGTAATTAGTGACCATTGATTAACACCCTGTAAAATATTGTAACAGCAGGTGTCTTCCTTGCTACTTCAGGCTTGAAACTGAAAAAAAATGTAACTTCCTTAGTTTTTGTCAGGTTTTCATGATTTTTTTACCAAAACGTAGGGCATTTTATGTACTTTTAGAAAAGGGCTTGGCGCTGGGAAAAAGGGCATGACACTAGAGAAAAGGGCATGGCGTGACGCCATGCTAAAACTGGCTAGGGGAAACACTAAAACTTCAACATAGGTCAGTTTTAAAGCTCAGCCACAAGCCAGTTAATGGTTCACCCATTTTTACTCTATTGTGTTTTCAATATTACCTCTATCTTTCTTGTTTCTTTTACTGTCAACCATTATTTTTCAACCTCGATATTTCTTATAAAACTTGCAAAAGTATTTTCCTGTTATTACTTTCGGTTTCATAATTGAGATATATACAAGAAAGAGCACTCATCCTGGAAAACATTGCTTAAGCTGCAACTGCAAGATTGGGATCGAAAACTTGACGTGCAGCCACGTCTGTCTGTCTATGATATCTGTCTGTCTATCTATTTATCTACCCATCCGTAAATCCATCAATCCCGAGGAACCAGAACCAGATAAAATCCAGGTCACTGGTAAGACTGAAGACGGGGCCCCAGGGGTTTTGGGGATCTGGGGAGAATGGCTATTTATTTTCAGGGAGCTGGGGAGCACTGGTAATTATTTTCAGGGATTTGCGGAGCAAGCTCATAGTCTTGGGGATTAAGGGAGCCCTGCAAAAATGTAAAAAAATCTCACCTTAAAAGAAATGGGCTATTATAAAAGGTATAATAATCCTCTGCTCCTCCATCTCGAAGAATCATATACCGAGGTTAAGATAGGGTCTACTAACGTCCCACATATTACGGTTGCTGACGACCTGGCACTTCTCTCAAGGAAAAAACCCACCATGCAAGTCATGATCTGGGATGCAGGCAAAATGCCAATAGAGAAAGATATTGTATACACCCATTGAAGAGTAGCAGTCTTATGTACTGTAGTGGCAGAAACACGGAGTGCACAAATTTTACACTGGCTGATCAGACAGTAACATCCGAAAATAGCACTGTGCATCTGGGGATTAAGAGGGATGTGTCAGGGAAAGTTAATGTGGAAGAAAAGGTCTCCTTGGGTCGTAGGACTGCTTACTCCTTGATGGGTGCTGGGTTCCATAGTGTCAATGGGCTGAAATCGAGTCAGAATGCACATATTTGGTCCACATTCGCAGTGCCTCGCATTGTTTATGGTTTGGAAGCGGTGCTACTAAGCCGTAAAGAATTCGAGTGCCTCGAGAAATTTCAAAGGCAGAGTCTCAGGCAGATACAAGGGTTACCTGATAAAACTCCAAATGGTATTACCTTAGCTCTTCTTGGTATTTTACCACTGGAAACAGTGATTCATAAAAATGCCTTGAATCTATTTATGAGCATAGCCCGGAACTGTGACACAATAGAATATGATATTACCATGAGACAGCTTGTAATGAAAAAAGAATGTGAAAAGAGCTGGTTCAACTATATTAAGAATCTTTTGGATCTGTATTGTTTACCCTCTGTATTTGAGCTCTTCAGTGCTCCTCCTTCAAAATCTGAATGGAAAGACCTCCTAAATAAGTCAGTAAACTCTGTTATTGAAGAGAAGTGGAGGAATGAAATTGAGCAAAAATCTTCACTGAAATATGTTAATCCAGAAGTAATTAAGGTCAACAAGTGTCACCCTATTTGGTCAACAGTACGGAACAGTGTAAATGATAGTAGCAGAGCTCAATTGAAATGCAAACTGTTAACCGGCACATATATTTTACAAGCAAACAGAGCTGTTTTTAACCAATATCAGGTGGACCCAACGTGTAAACTTTGTTCTGGGGCGCCAGAGACTAGACAGCACTTTGTCTCTGAATGCTCAGTGTTTGAAATTGAAAGAAATATATTCAAACAGAGGATGGCCAACTATACAGCATCATGCATAGATCAGCAAGACCCTGACACTTTTACAAGACTTGTATTAGACCCTTCAGCAATGGTTAAACCTACAATGGCTGATGAATTTGGACTTACACAGGTGGAACTGTACACCAGAGAGTACATACACGAGATTCACAAAAAAAGAGTCGCCAAATTAAAACATATTTTAACCAGCTAGAAATTTTAACTATGTGTAATAACATGAACAATGTAAATAGCACAGCTGTACATAAATACACCAGTTTTAACTTTAATTTTAAATTGAGCTCTTATCTTAAGGAACCCTCTTACACCGAACGGTGGTGGTCCGACAAATCAGCGGACGAACTTTAAGAAACAAAGAAGAAGAAGAATGCCTTCATTTCGTTTGATTTTTTTAAAAAAAATCTTCGGCTTCTGGGGGAAATGGGCGGAGAGCTTTGTTATTATTTAAATATATGTGCGTATTTTAAGCTTAAAACATCATTATTTTCAATTTTACCAGAGGAAAGTTCCATGTTTTTCGTCAATCCGTGAAACATCCGTGAGATTAACCATTATTTTTCCGTGACAAGTTCCGTGAGTCAGTGAAAGATATCCGTGATATGCCTAAAAATTCCGTGACATGTCCATTATTCCGTGATATATCCGAAATGAAGAAAAAATAGATGCCAGATGAATAATAATAATAATTGCATTTAACTAATAAAATATATACATGCATAGCATTTTACTTTTCATTTTGATCGACATTCCAGACATTTTTACAGTTCTTGAATGCTTCAACTGTCGAGCATTCAATTTGATCTCTTGGCAGTCTGGATGGTACCAACTCTAACATGTTGTACATTTGAACATTATATCGATCTCTGGCATCCTGCAAGAGCAGTATAGTGGGGCCGTATGGGCCTTTATAAAAATATTTTTTTATTGTTTCTGGCTTGCTTGGAAATTTTATGGAGGCATTTTAGAAGGTGTGACCTCATTATCGAGTTATCATAATGCAAATAAGCAGGCTTCTTGCAAAATGCCAGAGAGACAGCAAATGCTATGGCATAAACACCAGTCATTTGTGTTTGGTTGAATGTCATTGTTCATAAGTTTATTGCTGATTGAGTTCCGGTGAACGAAGCATATAACACACACTTATCTCTATATTGATGGAAACTCTCAGCATACAATCTGACAGCCCCAGGAACACAGTTCTCATATGTTGCGACAGTGACCCAACAACTACAAATACCATTTTAGAATTTATATTCCATCCTACTCCAGCAGACTGGAGGTGTGCCAGGGCTGCAGAAATTATACACAACCCAAGACAAGATGCATTAATGGACATAGCGTTAGCATATACCGCTGTGTTCCGTTTTATAAGAAGTATTAATTAATCCCGGTTATAAAACCACTTACTGTCAAGAGGTTAAAAAAATGTGATTCGCCCAAGTTTGGTCGGAGCACCAGCAGCACGGATTGTACTTACTGAACTAACTGTCAAATCTTCTTTTAGAAAAAAAATAACGCACTTGTCTCGTGTTGCAAAAAGCTTGTTAGATGTTATACTTTAAGAAAAACATAGCCTACAAAGATTCCCCTGGGGAAGCAAAAAAGTTAGTGAGTATGATCAGGAAATACCACAATCACAAACTGCAGACAACCCCGTGGCACCGCGAGGAAGAGCCGCTCAACCATCACAAGACACCAGGAAGACAAATTATGCAAAGCAATCAGCTCTCTCTTCCCCATCAAGATGATTGCAATACTAGAATGGACATAAAGTAACGTACAACAAAACAGAGAACAATTACAGACTCCCACAATGGGAGTAACAATAAACAAAAAGTCAACAACAACAGCAGAACCACCGCCTTAGAACGGACAGCAGCCTAAGCCACCGCGGGGGCTTAAATGCATTTTACACCAAATCTTCGCCCTAGATTCTGCTGTTGTTGAAGTACAAGAAATGTTCAGCTCGCATGGAGGCCATCTAACTAATGCAATGTATCATCATGGAAAACACTCTTATCAAATTAACACTCCATGATGAAACAAAGAAAAGGGCTCATGACTCACAGATAGTCAGAGCTAAAGAAAACCTCAAGTTGAGCCACGGTGGGTCCAGCTACAGATAAGCATCAGGCACCAACCCACCGATTAAAGCTTTACGTCAGAGCCGTCATAGAGTCTGAGGCCTGACCCACCGTCGTGCAATTAAAGAGGAAACCATAGCTATAAACCGTGATTGGGTTTAAAACTAGGCATGCAGACTGTCGCATGATATCCAAATTATATCCAACCCTTATATAACGTTTTACTATCTTTTTGAATTGATCACTAAATTTAGGTTTTCCAACAATTCGTTTGAATTTATAGACTAAATCACCATAAAATATAGGTTCTGATATGCCTTGTTGCAGAAGAGTTTTAACCCAATGTTGTATTTAGCAATTAACTCTGAGTGTCTGTAGTAGAATTTAGAAAATGCTTTTCGAATCTTATAATATCTATAACCTTGTTTTAATAATTTAGCAGTTAAAAATAAGTTTCTGTTGTTGAAGTCATCAACATTAGAGCACACTCTAGCAAAACAAATAAGCTGAGAAATATTTGCACCATAGGAAGGAGAGCGAGGAACATCTCCATCAAGAAAATGGGAAATTTACTATTTCAAAATTAAAATCATCCCGTTTATCATAAATTTTAGAAGAAACTATGCCATTTGTTATTGACAAGTTCAAGTCCAAAAACGGAGCTTCAGTATCAGAAGAATTCGCCTTATTTAACTGAAGTTCAGTCATCTAAATATCTGGAGGTAGAGTTAAAAGCTTCAATAATATCAGCTTGATTATTGTCTGACAGAGATAACATAAAGTCTCTCTCATAACAAAATAAAAACAAATCTGCAACAAGAGGAGCACAATTAGTACCCATTGGAATACCGGCAATTTGTCTATATAATTTAGAGCCAAATCTTATAAATATATTGTCCAAAAGATAATGGAGCGCATCACACATTTTCTGACATGTCCACAATTTATATCGTTTAGGTTGTTCAGAAGTAAAAAAGGCATTTTTATCATTACAAGCCAAATAAAGTGAGCCCTCTCTGTTAAATGTTTGTTCAATTAATTCTGTTAGTTTATCTTTTATTAGATTATGAGGCAATGTAGTATAGAGAGTAGAGAAATCATATGTAGACAAACCAGATGCTAGAAAACCTCTAGACTTCAATTTATTAAGAATTTCACCTGAGTTTTTAATAGACCAAAATAAATTTTTACCATTTCTTTCATAAACTATTGTGCAATATTTAATGACATGGTTTTTAATCGCAGTGAGGCAAGAAGTCAAAAGAATAGACAACTCAGTAATTGTACATGCACTAGAATTAGCAATAAAACGTGACTTATAGGGCCGTTTATGAAGTTTAGGTAACCAGTATAACGTAGGAAGCTTGCTATGGTCCTCATCAACAAACAACCCAAACTTAGCTTCCATATGGTATCGATGCCTATCAACGATAGACGTCTCATCATGCCTGTTATGCTCATATGTTTTGGCAGTGCTAAGTTCTTGCTTTAGGGTGTTAATATAGTATCTTTTTCAAACGACCACAACATTGTTAGCAGCCTTATCTGCGGGGGCCAAAACAAACTTCCTATGGAATTCCTGGATCCCTTTCTTCACGTGTCTAAAAGTGAATTTAGGTTAAGGTGGTAGAAGATCTAAATTGTTGCAATAAAATGAAATTCTACCATCAATAATTTTGAAAATATTAAGTTTCCAACTATTTAAGGCATTAGACTCAACATGCTCTCGTTTACACCAGCGATTACAAAATTCTTGTAAGGCTCCTGCAATTTCCTCACGACATGATTTGAAGTCTATTTGCACAGAAAACCTATATTTAGGTCCCTTACATATAATAGACCGAATTCTTGAATCAGTTATGATTTTTAAATCCCCTGTGACTATATGACCAGCAGCTTGATAGCAAATCTTAGAGTCTATGCAATCTCAGGAGTCAGGAATAGAATTTTCGATATCAAGTTCTGTTACTAATTTGTTATAGTTAAAAACAGTACTACGAATAGGTTTATTATACTTATAACAAATGATAGGGGATTCCTTATTTTCAAAATAGGTAGGAATAGAAGAGATAACAGATTTATCTTTAAATATACTGGGTAAGTTAATGAATTCAATCCCCTTGTTGATAAATTGAATTTTAATAAAATGTCTAATATGATTAATTTCTGAATCTTTATATGGCCAAAGAGCATGTTGAGTGTAACAGCGGGTAAGAATTGCTGCATCATAAAGTCGATGAGCTCTATCATAGAATTTATTAGGCTCAATATCCAAATTACGAAGTGAAGATATAGAAAGAGTTACTAAACGTGAAAGGGCCATATGTCGCCCAGAATGTTTTAAGATGATACTTAATTCTGAAAGAGTTAAAACATGTTTATTTTTGCGTTTTAAATTTCCATTTTTGCGTTTACCATGAGATTGGTTATTACGTTTACGGATATCTAAAAGAGAAAAAATATCAAAATCAGGTAATCTAGAAATGTTGCCCTCATGGTAAATATTATCATTAAAACCAAGTGGATGTGGTGTCTGTAACAATTTTATCCACTTTAATTCTAATTCATACCTAAGAATATTTCTATATCTTTTAGTGGAATTATCACCATATATTATCTTTTCAACAGGCTGAATTGAAATACTGCTAGTAGAGTGATTAGTTTGTTTGAAATGCCTATAAAGAAAATTATCAACTTTGCAAGGCTTTTTTGTTCGACGATAGTGCTCAGAAAATCTAGTTTTTAGAAATCTACAAGTTTGGCCAACATATTGCATGCCACAATTTTTCTCTTCTCAAGATAAAACATAAATAACATCAGTTGATTTTCAATCAAGATCAGAATTAGTAATTTCAGAAAACTGTCTTCCATTAACGTTAGATTTAATAGTTGATTTACAACATAAATATTTGCAACAGCTACACCTCTTGGCATTGCACTTAGAAATAGAGGGATACACTACACTTCTTCTATACTTACTCCTAGAGTTCCTGAGTACAGGTGACTTAAGAGGTGATAGACGAACTTTTAAGTGGTTTCTAAAAAGGGCAGAGTCAGAAACTCCATGTAAATTAATTTTAGTCGCCGAATGAAGTTTCAGAGGTGAAACGTAAACAGATGGTAACATAGAATTATATCTATTGGTGGACTGGGGAACCTGTTTGGAAGAAGCAGAATGTAACCAAAGAGGAGAAAGTAAAATTTTGACTGTTTTCAGGCTATTCATAATTGAGTTTTTAAGTTTATACCATACATTGAAAAGCAGCATTCATATCGGTTATTAATAGTAATATCCAGCTGCTGCATTTGAGAAATAGCTAAAGCTCCCAATATATAACTAAGTCTAATACAAGTACAAAGAAACACAGAGAAAGCAATAGTTATTAACGAGATACGAATGCTGGTCTACACTGCTCCTTAAATGAGGTATTTAAGTGATACCAATAGGGAAGTTAATGCAATGAATGATTGTCAAGTGTAAATCCTGACTATTGTAATAATAACGACAGTAAATGCAAGTACAGGGAAACTTTTAACAGTAACCACGCAGCACAAACACAAGAGTCGTGACATCAAAAATAGTAAGTGAGTATGATCAGGAAATACCACAATCACAAACTGCAGACAACCCCGTGGCACCGCGAGGAAGAGCCGCTCAACCATCACAAGACACCAGGAAGACAAATTAAGCAAAGCAATCAGCTCTCTCTCTTCCCCATCAAGATGATTGCAATACTAGAATGGACATAAAGTAACGTACAACAAAACATAGAACAATAACAGACTCCCACAACGGGAGTAACAATAAACAAAAAGTCAACAACAACAACAGAACCACCGCCTTAGAACGGACAGCAGCCTAAGCCACCGGGGGGGGGCTTAAATGCATTTTACACCAAATCTTCGCCCTAGATTCTGCTGTTGTTGAAGTACAAGAAATGTTCAGCTCGAATGGAGGCCATCTAACTAATGCAATGTATCATCATGGAAAACACTCTTATCAAATTAACACTCCATGATGAAACAAAGAAAAGGGCTCATGACTCACAGATAGTCAGAGCTAAAGAAAACCTCAAGTTGAGCCACGGTGGGTCCAGCTACAGATAAGCATCAGGCACCAACCCACCGATTAAAGCTTTACGTCAGAGCCGTCATAGAGTCTGAGGCCTGACCCACCGTCGTGCAATTAAAGAGGAAACCATAGCTATAAACCGTGATTGGGTTTAAAACTAGGCATGCAGACTGTCGCATGATATCCAAATTATATCCAACCCTTATATAACGTTTTACTATCTTTTTGAATTGATCACTAAATTTAGGTTTTCCAACAATTCGTTTGAATTTATAGACTAAATCACCATAAAATATAGGTTCTGATATGCCTTGTTGCAGAAGAGTTTTAACCCAATGTTGTATTTAGCAATTAACTCTGAGTGTCTGTAGTAGAATTTAGAAAATGCTTTTCGAATCTTATAATATCTATAACCTTGTTTTAATAATTTAGCAGTTAAAAATAAGTTTCTGTTGTTGAAGTCATCAACATTAGAGCACACTCTAGCAAAACAAATAAGCTGAGAAATATTTGCACCATAGGAAGGAGAGCGAGGAACATCTCCATCAAGAAAATGGGAAATTTACTATTTCAAAATTAAAATCATCCCGTTTATCATAAATTTTAGAAGAAACTATGCCATTTGTTATTGACAAGTTCAAGTCCAAAAACGGAGCTTCAGTATCAGAAGAATTCGCCTTATTTAACTGAAGTTCAGTGGGATATATCTGACCTACCATTTGTTCAAAATAAGGATTATCAATATTAAGTAAGTCATCTAAATATCTGGAGGTAGAGTTAAAAGCTTCAATAATATCAGCTTGATTATTGTCTGACAGAGATAACATAAAGTCTCTCTCATAACAAAACAAAAACAAATCTGCAACAAGAGGAGCACAATTAGTACCCATTGGAATACCGGCAATTTGTCTATATAATTTAGAGCCAAATCTTATAAATATATTGTCCAAAAGATAATGGAGCGCATCACACATTTTCTGACATGACCACAATTTATATCGTTTAGGTTGTTCAGAAGTAAAAAAGGCATTTTTATCATTACAAGCCAAATAAAGTGAGCCCTCTCTGTTAAATGTTTGTTCAATTAATTCTGTTAGTTTATCTTTTATTAGATTATGAGGCAATGTAGTATAGAGAGTAGAGAAATCATATGTAGACAAACCAGATGCTAGAAAACCTCTAGACTTCAATTTATTAAGAATTTCACCTGAGTTTTTAATAGACCAAAATAAATTTTTACCATTTCTTTCATAAACTATTGTGCAATATTTAATGACATGGTTTTTAATCGCAGTGAGGCAAGAAGTCAAAAGAATAGACAACTCAGTAATTGTACATGCACTAGAATTAGCAATAAAACGTGACTTATAGGGCCGTTTATGAAGTTTAGGTAACCAGTATAACGTAGGAAGCTTGCTATGGTCCTCATCAACAAACAACCCAAACTTAGCTGCCATATGGTATCGATGCCTATCAACGATAGACGTCTCATCATGCCTGTTATGCTCATATGTTTTGGCAGTGCTAAGTTCTTGCTTTAGGGTGTTAATATAGTATCTTTTTCAAACGACCACAACATTGTTAGCAGCCTTATCTGCGGGGGCCAAAACAAACTTCCTATGGAATTCCTGGATCCCTTTCTTCAAGTGTCTAAAAGTGAATTTAGGTTAAGGTGGTAGAAGATCTAAATTGTTGCAATAAAATGAAATTCTACCATCAATAATTTTGAAAATATTAAGTTTCCAACTATTTAAGGCATTAGACTCAACATGCTCTCGTTTACACCAGCGATTACAAAATTCTTGTAAGGCTCCTGCAATTTCCTCACGACATGATTTGAAGTCTATTTGCACAGAAAACCTATATTTAGGTCCCTTACATATAATAGACCGAATTCTTGAATCAGTTATGATTTTTAAATCCCCTGTGACTATATGACCAGCAGCTTGATAGCAATACTTAGAGTCTATGCAATCTCAGGAGTCAGGAATAGAATTTTCGATATCAAGTTCTGTTACTAATTTGTTATAGTTAAAAACAGTACTACGAATAGGTTTATTATACTTATAACAAATAATAGGGGATTCCTTATTTTCAAAATAGGTAGGAATAGAAGAGATAACAGATTTATCTTTAAATATACTGGGTAAGTTAATGAATTCAATCCCCTTGTTGATAAATTGAATTTTAATAAAATGTCTAATATGATTAATTTCTGAATCTTTATATGGCCGAAGAGCATGTTGAGTGTAACAGCGGGTAAGAATTGCTGCATCATAAAGTCGATGAGCTCTATCATAGAATTTATTAGGCTCAATATCCAAATTACGAAGTGAAGATATAGAAAGAGTTACTAAACGTGAAAGGGCCATATGTCGCCCAGAATGTTTTAAGATGATACTTAATTCTGAAAGAGTTAAAACATGTTTATTTTTGCGTTTTAAATTTCCATTTTTGCGTTTACCATGAGATTGGTTATTACGTTTACGGATATCTAAAAGAGAAAAAATATCAAAATCAGGTAATCTAGAAATGTTGCCCTCATGGTAAATATTATCATTAAAACCAAGTGGATGTGGTGTCTGTAACAATTTTATCCACTTTAATTCTAATTCATGCCTAAGAATATTTCTATATCTTTTAGTGGAATTATCACCATATATTATCTTTTCAACAGGCTGAATTGAAATACTGCTAGTAGAGTGATTAGTTTGTTTGAAATGCCTATAAAGAAAATTATCAACTTTGCAAGGCTTTTTTGTTCGACGATAGTGCTCAGAAAATCTAGTTTTTAGAAATCTACAAGTTTGGCCAACATATTGCATGCCACAATTTTTCTCTTCTCAAGATAAAACATAAATAACATCAGTTGATTTTCAATCAAGATCAGAATTAGTAATTTCAGAAAACTGTCTTCCATTAACGTTAGATTTAATAGTTGATTTACAACATAAATATTTGCAACAGCTACACCTCTTGGCATTGCACTTAGAAATAGAGGGATACACTACACTTCTTCTATACTTACTCCTAGAGTTCCTGAGTACAGGTGACTTAAGAGGTGATAGACGAACTTTTAAGTGGTTTCTAAAAAGGGCAGAGTCAGAAACTCCATGTAAATTAATTTTAGTCGCCGAATGAAGTTTCAGAGGTGAAACGTAAACAGATGGTAACATAGAATTATATCTATTGGTGGACTGGGGAACCTGTATGGAAGAAGCAGAATGTAACCAAAGAGGAGAAAGTAAAATTTTGACTGTTTTCAGGCTATTCATAATTGAGTTTTTAAGTTTATACCATACATTGAAAAGCAGCATTCATATCGGTTATTAATAGTAATATCCAGCTGCTGCATTTGAGAAATAGCTAAAGCTCCCAATATATAACTAAGTCTAATACAAGTACAAAGAAACACAGAGAAAGCAATAGTTATTAACGAGATACGAATGCTGGTCTACACTGCAGTGTTAGAAATAAGCAATTGCCCACTTGCCCCTCACGGGTTGAATTTGCGGGGGACAAGCTGAAAGTCTCAGAAGGTTGCCCCCTGGACAATCTGAAATTCCAGAAAATAATTTTGTTTCATGTCTTTCTTAAAGTCTTGCCTTATAAGATTTTGCCATGCTGCCAGCTTAAAACAACTAAACAGTCTAATACGATGAACCTTTAGAAGTTCAGACCTAGGCAAACAGTGCAGACCCATATCAGATCTCCGGCAAACAGAGCAGACCCAGATTAGACCGGGGATCAGACCTCCTAGAGGAGTAGTCTAAGTACTAAGTAGACCCTTCACTGTTTGCCATTGTGTCGGCATATCTTGAGCCATAACTGTACAAGTTAAAACTACACTGATTATAGGAATTTTTCACACTGGATAGCTAAGTTGGGAGAGCGTCAGACTATTGATCACAAGGTCTCGGGTTCGATCCTCACATGGGGGCGCAGTTTTGTGTTCTTGAGCAAGGCACTTCATCCCAGTTGCTTAGTACTGGTTAAACCCAGGAAGCCGTCCTAGAATTACTGAAAAATTGTTGACCGGGATGTACAGCCAACACATTTTTTACATATCAGCATTTTTAGGAATTCTATGAATGAATCGTGCAGGGCAAGTTAAAATTGTGGGGGACAAGTTGCAGTTGTCTTCAGGTTGCCCACCAGACAAGTTGAGTTCTCTGGCTTATTTCTAACACTGCACTGCTCCTTAAATGAGGTATTTAAGTGATACCAATAGGGAAGTTAATGCAATGAATGATTGTCAAGTGTAAATCCTGACTATTGTAATAATAACGACATTAAATGCAAGTACGGGGAAACTTTTAACAGTAACCACGCAGCACAAACACAAGAGTCGTGACATCAAAAATAGTAAGTGAGTATGATCAGGAAATACCACAATCACAAACTGCAGACAACCCCGTGGCACCGCGAGGAAGAGCCGCTCAACCATCACAAGACACCAGGAAGACAAATTAAGCAAAGCAATCAGCTCTCTCTTCCCCATCAAGATGATTGCAATACTAGAATGGACATAAAGTAACGTACAACAAAACATAGAACAATAACAGACTCCCACAATGGGAGTAACAATAAACAAAAAGTCAACAACAACAACAGAACCACCGCCTTAGAACGGACAGCAGCCTAAGCCACCGGGGGGGCTTAAATGCATTTTACTGGTACCAAATCTTCGCCCTAGATTCTGCTGTTGTTGAAGTACAAGAAATGTTCAGCTCGCATGGAGGCCATCTAACTAATGCAATGTATCATCATGGAAAACACTCTAATCAAATTAACACTCCATGATGAAACAAAGAAAAGGGCTCATGACTCACAGATAGTCAGAGCTAAAGAAAACCTCAAGTTGAGCCACGGTGGGTCCAGCTACAGATAAGCATCAGGCACCAACCCACCGATTAAAGCTCTACGTCAGAGCCGTTATAGAGTCTGAGGCCTGACCCACTGTCGTGCAATTAAAGAGGAAACCATAGCTATAAACCGTGATTGGGTTTAAAACTAGGCATGCAGACTGTCGCATGATATCCAAATTATATTCAACCCTTATATAACGTTTTACTATCATTTTGAATTGATCACTAAATTTAGGTTTTCCAACAATTCGTTTGAATTTATAGACTAAATCACCATAAAATATAGGTTCTGATATGCCTTGTTGCAGAAGAGTTTTTAACCCAATGTTGCATTTAACAATTAACTCTGAGTGTCTGTAGTAGAATTTAGAAAATGCTTTTCGAATTTTATGATATCTATAACCTTGTTTTAATAATTTAGCAGTTAAAAATAAGTTTCTGTTGTTGAAGTCATTAACATTAGAGCACACTCTAGCAAAACGAATAAGCTGAGAAATATATACACCATAGGAAGGAGAGCAAGGAACATCTCCATCAAGAAATGGGAAATTTACTATTTCAAAATTAAAATCATCCCGTTTATCATAAATTTTAGAAGAAACTATGCCATTTGTTATTGACAAGTTCAAGTCCAATAACGGAGCTTCAGTATCAGAAGAATTCGCCTTATTTAACTGAAGTTCAGTGGGATATATCTGACCTACCATTTGTTCAAAATAAGGATTACCAATATGAAGTAAGTCATCTAAATATCTGGAGGTAGAGTTAAAAGCTTCAATAATATCAGCTTGATTATTGTCTGACAGAGATAACATAAAGTCTCTCTCATAACAAAACAAAAACCCTTAGTAGCTCATGGCCTATTACTTGTTTCATGATAGCTCATATTTAAAGATAAACATTAAGTGGCGGGGGACATAAACTATCTGAATTTGCTTGTTGGCAAGGTATTTCACACACCGTTTACCCAGATACCTCCAACACTGGTATGTTTTACTAACCTGGGTGTAAAAGCAAGAAAGACAGCAAGGATCAGGAATCGATGCAATGAAGTACCTCACCTGTCCAATACTTTTATCGAAGGCAGGAAAAATGTAAGTATCTGTTTTCTCTTATCTTGATGATATTTGCCAGGTTTTTTTTAACCATTATAGGAAAATATCTATTAAGATTATATGAACAATTGGCGTATTGCTTATTGTTTTCTCAAAATCTTGTTTCATAAAATCGTCAGATCAGAGAATTGGAGTCCTTATTTTAATGCACAAAAATGAAAAAAACCCTGTTTATTAATCTGTAATTTTGTTACAAAACGCAAAAATATAGTGATGCTGCGATTTTTCAGGTCATTTTGGATCGATAAGTGTGCCCTTTACAAATACAAAATCTATTTTTAATTGGGCACTATCCTTTGATATGGTACAACATATCACGGGTTAAATTCCTAAGCAATTACAACAGTGACCTATATTAGATCTTATATAGGTCACTGATTATAATAAACAAGGGTATATGGTAAAACAAACCACGGGTTATAAAATGTAATTTTTCCTATTTTTCAAAGAAAGCTTTCATAGATGTAAGGTAAATGCTCTGTAAGACCGATTTAACGTTTGGTGACTAACCCAACGTTGTTATTAAGACTCTTTCGCTGTACAAACACCATGATAATAATGATAATAATGATAATAATCGAAGTCAGGGAAAGTCTTATAAAAAATGATAACCTGAGCTTTATACCAAGAGGTCAATGATCTCGTACTTCGCATATTCCACAATCCACACCGCTCTATTTCTGATTATATGAACAATGTGGGGAACACTAATGAAACTAAGGAGCCACACGGTAAGGAAAACAACAATATAGTGTGTACTCCCACTCCCAGTGAAGACTCAAATCAGCTTGAGTCCCCTGCAAATGGGACCAGAGCCTTTGTTGTCTACATGAAAATGTTTTAAGTCCTTGTGCATGCAACGAGTCGAAAACGATGGTTTTGGCCATATTGAAGGGTGGATGCCCAGCGCTGATCTGAGTCATAGGTATGCACAAATGGTGTATTGCATGTTTTGTTATGGTGCGTCATTTAGTTTTCATGTCATAACACTTTTAAAATCTGGAGTAACGTGACTTAATGTTTTAATGAATATATAAAAAAGTAGATGGTATTGAGGCTACATTGGTGACTAATTATCACACTGGTAAATGTAAAAGCACTGGAGGTTACTACAAGGAACTGGTGCTGGCGTAATTCCGCACTGGAGCTGGCGTAAAATCTATACCTGTTGATTTTATTATTTCTTTATAAGCTTGCGTTCATGTTATTTGTGATGACACCAGGCGCACAGACTGTCGGTAATATTGCAGTCGCTTGGCTCTTGTTGATTTAATTCATGGTTTGGCCAGCAAATCTGACACGACCATAACATTTTTTTCTATTGTGACTGCATGTAATGAGGGAAATCTGCATGTCTAGGCGCAGCGGATATCATAGTCCAATGAAATAGCATCCAAAAGTTTACAACTACTTATTTTTTCTTAGTAAACTAGCAAAAGTTATATTGAGGATTTTTATTACAACGCATTGGGAGCATATTTTGACGCATTGATTCAACGCACTGATGGTTGCACAGATGTGCCATGGTGCAGACTCACCACAGCATTTGCTGTTCACATAAACAGTACGCAAATCGCCATAGGAACCAACACATTATATTTTGTTACTGTGGCGAGGCTCAGGCGAGCCAGTGCAAATGTGCATACTCGCCAGGGCCTACGCTGCCAGCACATGAGATTTTGATACTTATTGCATTGTCCAGTAACTACGCCTGCATAAATGTGCAGATTCACCAGTCTTCGCCCCGGGGTGAATAGAACAAAAATCGCCATCTGAGGCAGCACACAAGATTGTGGTACAGTGACGATGGCGAAGGTATACCTTGAAAATCTTAACCTGATCCTGGCCTTTATGATTAACATAATTTCACAGCCGATTGAGTTTCTAAATATATCTTCAGCGTTCGTCGTATAACTAATACGGAAATGCGCGTGGTAATAGATATATATACCGCTATAATGCTCAATTGGCTATCAGCTGCCTGCGTGGCTCAGTGGGTAGAACACGGGAATATTGCACACATATATTTTTAAGCACTGCGTTGTTAGTTCGAATCCCGTACGCGACATTTATTATTTTAACCATTTAAAAGACTATTGTTTTTATTTTTATTAATTTTTCTCCTTATGTAATATCGTTTCTCTATTTTAATTAATAAGTTAGGGGTCTTTCATGCAAACCAAATATCTATGTGTCTTGATCCACATCTGAATTAAGGGTGAGGTTGGCGCCGTTAAACCGGTTTAAGCCCTCCAGTAAAATATTTTACTGACCGTTCCAAGGCGGTACTTCTTTTGTGGATCTCTTATGTTTTTGTTCTGTCTTGTGTTTGCTATGTTTTGTGCGCGTCTGTTTATATGTGCTTCGTGGTCACCTGCTGGGAAAGGGCTGACCTCTTGGCTCTCGTTTGTGGTGTCTTCTGTGAGTTTGTCACTTTCCCATTGGTATCCTGGGTCAGGTGTGGTACTTGATTGTATCGATTCCTGATCTTTGCAACCTTACTTACTTTGATCTCTTTGGTGACTACAACATTCTCTCGTCGGATCCGTAACACTGTTCTTCAACTATCGCCTGTCATCTCTTCAGTTTTTAAAATATGAGCTACGACATGAGTTTTCCAACAATGTGGCATTTTGACACGAATAGGCACAGGTGAGCCTGTCCACCCTCCTTATAAGAATTGAAACTAATGATCCATAGAATATTCAAGTGACTAGCTAAGGCTCTGATCAGACTGTGCATATGCGCATGCTGGGCTGAGCCTTTGCTTGTGGCACATACCACATTGTTGGAAATCTCATGTCGTGGCTCATATATGGACCTCCTCGCTGCTCTTTAAAGAAACGATTCGACCTGCTATAGCTGATTTATTTTGCTTTGGAGCCAAGAGCAAGGGTGTAGACCTATATTCGCAAACTAAATTCTTACTCCAAGCATCAAGAAGTTGTCAGTCATTACATTTTCAAAGAAAGCGTGAGCTTACATGTTTTGTGTTTGTGTGCATTTCTTTGACATTTTGTTTTTGTTGCTTTACGTCCCATGTCAACAGCTATGGTCATTGCGGGACGGTCAGTTCACTTAACCACACTTTTTCCTGGGCAGGCTTGAGCAAGCGGGTAACCAGTAATTTGTGCACATACTTTCGCTTGTAACTGACAACAACCCTTCTTGAATAAATCAGCGGAAGGGAGGAGAATGACCGTAGAAATTATTTCATGATCAATCTCCACGAAAGTATGGTACCGGGCCGGGATCGAACTCGCAACCCCTGGATCTGCAGTCAGACACGCATCTGTAGCCAGACACGTTACCGACTGCGCTACGCTGCCCGGTCATTTCTTTGACATGAAAACAAAGAAAAATGAAATAAAAAAGTTGGGTTGACCAGGATTCTAACCTACAATTTACGTATCTCGAGCTATTCTGACGAACCACATGACTACCGTGGAAAGAACAACTTCATTGAGTTATCAAAGGATCTCATTGCAATTGTACCAAGACGTTTATTTCCGTAATTGCTCGAAACATACCGATTGCAAACGATCCATCACGAAAAACTATATATTCAGTGTTAATACCGTAATAATTTATTCATGCATAAAGGTCAGGATCAGGTTAATTTTAAACCTGATCCTGATATTTCTTTTAAGGAGACCAAGAGTTTGGTTTGCCTTTTTTGTGGTGATGTCAATATGTTTGGACCATGAGAGGTCGTCCGCAATGGTGACCCCTAAGTACTTTTCTGCTGGGACACTTTCCAGCTCTACATTATGTAGAATGTACTTGGTGTTGAGGGGTTTGCCTTTTTGTGATTTGAAGCTCCTGAAATTTAGAGGGGTTAAATTGCATATCCTACATATTTTCCCATAGTTCGAGACTTGCTAGGTCTGTTTGTAGGACCTCGCTTTCTGTGGTTGAGCTGATTGCGATGTATAAGGCAGTGTCATCTGCAAAAAATCTTACTCTGGATTTGACCTGCTCAGGCAGGTCATTTATGTATGCAAGGAAGAGAATTGGGCCGAGAACAGAGCCCTGTGGGACGCCAGAGGAGACAAAAAGTCCATTTTTTCCATTTTAGAGTGTCTCCTCTGATGCCATAATGTTGAAGTTTTAGGAGGAGTTTTTCATGGGCAACTTTATCAAAAGCTTTACTAAAGTTCAAAAGAATAAGATCAGTCTGTTTGCCCATCTGCATATTTTTGGCTAGTTCATCGATTAACATTATAAGTTGTGCCTCACAGGATCTCTTTTCTCGGAAGCCATGCTGCATTTTGTAAAATATGCCCAGTTCAGTGAAGTGGTTAACCAGGCTAGAAGCAACAATATGCTCCAGAATTTTGCACAGGACACAAGTCAGTGAGATTGGCCTGTAGTTGGATGGGTCAGATTTTTCACCTTTTTTGTAAATTGGGGAACCATTTGCTTCTTTTCAAATGTCTGGTATTTTTCCAGTATCTATTGATCTCTGGAAAATAAGCTGCAGGATGGGTGCTAATTCCTTATGTAATGTTTGAAGGACAATGGGTTTGAATTTGTCAGGTCCTGCAGCCTTGTGTGGGCTCAAGCCTTTAAGCAGCTTGTCAATGCCTTCAGTAGCTATGCTTATGTCAGGCATTTTTGGATGGGGGCTGGGCTGGAATGGTAGGTTGGCACCAGAGTCATTCAAATCTTGCAATGACTTCTGGGCAAGGGACTTTCAACTTATGGGGGTTTTGGGGCTAAACACTGACTGAAACTGGTCATTTAAGGCATTTCCTATTCCGTTAAATGAGTTTGACCATCCTTCTTTAAGGGAGCAATGCCATTTGAGTCATGTTTGGAGTGCTTGAGCAGGGAGTAAAGCTTTTTGGTTTTGACCTTAGGGGCTTCCACGACATCTTGGTCAGGAATTTCGTTATTTATGTCTAAGATGTCCCCTAAGTATTTTTCATAGGCTTTTTCTGAAACCCGCCTGACTAATTGCTTATAATTGAGGAATTTACTTTGGTCAAAAGGTCTGCCGGACCTAGACCAGCGTTTATAGAGTTTGTCGCATTTTCTCATTAGGCGGGGGATTTCTTGATTTATCCAGGGGAATCCATCCCGAGTGCCTGATTGCCTAGTTGGGATGAATTTGTCTATACCTTGCTCAAGTTTGGTAGCAAACCTATCCCACATACTTTGTACACTGGTGGTGGCAAGGTCAGACTGTGTGAGTTCAGAGTGGAGATCCCTCATGGACTGTTTGAGCTGGTCCCAGTCGGCCTTCTTATATAATAAAATAGTGCGAGGGACCTGCTTTGATATTTCAGGCTTTGCATTGACTTTAGCTAATACAATATCATGGTCAGAGAGACCAGGGATGATTGATACATTTTCTACGAGGGTAGGGTTTGTTGTGAAAAATAAGTCCAGAATATTTTGACCCTGAGTTGGCGAGGTCACGGTTTGCTCAAGCAGGCAGTCGTTCAGTGCCTCAATGCACTCCCTGTAAAAAGTTGGATGGCCACAGTCTGGCAACAGCTTGAGATTTTCCCAGTCAATTTTGGGTAGATTAAAGTCCCTGAGCAGCCAGACAGTTGAGTTTGTTTGGTTGACTAGGGTCAACGATTTGATCAGTTCTTCAAAACTTGCTTGGTCTGATTCATGCGGTTTGTAGTATGCTCCTATTAGAACTGATTTGGATCCAGCAAGGTTCAACTGGACCCAGAGGTTTTCAAAAATTGTATGGTAGACTGATTTTAATTCTATTGTGAATTTGGAGTTCACCAGGATGATGACCCCTCCTCCCTTTTGTCCAGACCTGTCGCGCCAGTATACTGTGTAGCCTAGTTCAGGCGGGAAGTATTCATTATCATGAATTTCTGCTGTGAGCCAGGTTTCAGTGCCGACAATGATGTCCGGTTTATCTGTGCTGATAAAGGTATAAAACTGGGACGTTTTCTCCCTAATTGACTGGAAATTTATAAGAGCTATTTTTACAGAGCTGGTAGTTTTAGATGAATCTTTGACAGGCTTCTTCTTTGCAGGCGTGGATGTTTGTGTCGGAGTGAAGATGCAGTCTTGACTTGTGTCAAGGGTGCTAAAGCGGTTGGTTGTTGTGAATGAATTTAGATCCTGAGTAATGCTGTTAGAGTAATTTGCACTGTCACATTTTGTACAGTGTCATGAGCAGCTTGAGTAAGACAAGTATTCATACTGAAGATCACCGACTCTCTGACAAGGTGCATGATACCACATATTACAGGTTTCACATTGGAGACCTTTGTGGTCATAAGTGACAGGGGATTACAATTTCCACAAGGGAACAGGGTGTCAGTTGTTTGACTCGTGGGGTACTATGACGAGGCTCAGGCGAGCCTGTGTAAATTTGCTGACTTGTCAGAGTCTTCGCTGTCAGCGCATGAGATCTTGATACTTATTGCACTGTACAGTAACTACACCTGCACAAATGTGCAGATTCACCAGAGTCTTCACCCCGGGGTGAATAGAACAAAAATCGCCATCTGTGGCAGCACACAAGATTTTGGTACAGTGACGAAGAAAACAGACTTAGGGGCCGACTTGACTTCAGGCCGAATTGACCCGCTACCGAGCCGACACATGGATGGATCCGAGACTTGGACCCCGCCGCCAGAAAAAAAAACCCACACAAAGCTATAGATTTCCTTGTGAATACTGGTACGGACCCCCTGGAAAATCACAAAGCTATCCAGCAAGTATTCCGGCACTGGCAAGCCATCGCCACAGGTCGAAAGTTCAAAATTATGATGCATCATGTTTTATCTTGGCAAATGACGGTTTAATGCTATTTTGTGCAAGCAGAAGGCTCTGGCGAGTCTACACATTTGCACAGGCTTACCTTAGCCTTCGTCACTGTACCAAAATCTCGTGTGCTGCCTCAGATGGCGATCTTTGTTCTATTCAAACCGGGGTGAAGACTCTGGTGAGTCAGCACATTTGTGCAGGTGTAGGTACTGGACAATGCAATAATAGGTATCGCCTGAGCCTCGTCATAGTACCGAAATATCATATGCTGGCTCGAATGGCTTCGGGTCTGCGCTTGCAGCTGGATCCATATTGTCGGGCTTCGTTTGACTCCAAATCACGTCACCGACGGACAAAGAGATGAATCACGTGCGCTTGCGTCATATTGTCATATTGTTGTTGTTGTTGTTGTATCAGGGATCCAGCCAACTCCCATAGCCTGAGAGGTCATATTGTTGTTGTTGTTGTTAAGGTGTCCAGCCTATACAGGCTCAGCAACTCTTGGAGCTGACAAATTTATTGGCAAAAACCACTATATTGTTCATTAAATTACCACAAGCGTATATAATATATTGATGATACAATGTTACAATAAATGTTAAAATTCCATATTCTGGCCTTTACACATAGATAAATATATATCACCATCCATAAATCTGAATATGTCGATTCTAGCTGTTCTTCTTATTACTCTGGATACAGTTCATCAGTTGATTATATATCATTAGTGATAATAATAATAATAATGATAATATTATTAGAAAGCCCCTCCACCAAATTCTTTATACAAGTAGTGCAGCATGCACATATATGTACACGATTATGCTAACTAACTGGATAAGTTGCTTGCCACTGAGTGCTAAGTCTATGTTTTGAAATTTCACTTCCTTAGGATAAGGCCCAGAATCTCGCAACGTTTCTGATGTAGAGAATAGCACAAATTCCTTGAAAGTTGTTCAACTTCTCTGATCACGTCTTCATCTAACTTAAGAGTTTGTCTGTTGACAGTCACTGAGCAATCCAATATTAACTCAACAAGCCTATTTGGGTTGGACAAGACTTCATTCACAACATTAAGGGGGTTCTTACGACTTAAGATGGTAATTAATTGAGCCTTAAAATTCACTCTTACAGCCTCAAGCCTAGAGCACCCTGCAATAAAGTGTACACGAGTCTCAGCCCCCTCCCCACAGAGCAGACAACACTCCCGGATCGAGCACCCACCGAATCTGGCTCGGTTTTCCTGCAGAATGTATGTTCCTGTAAGTAGTCTGAGTTTTGGGTACGCCCTTTTGATTGTCCTTACGTCATGGGGAATAAATTTCCATACTTGGTGAACCTGTCCAACCCGCATGGACTGCATATTCAGCCATTGTAATGAGACCTTTGCATCCGACGCCCACTCTTTTTCAACATAAGAGTCAATCTGCTTCTTTATCAGGACTTTCCACCCCTCCAAGGACTCAATATTGTCAATGACATGGTAAATGTTTGGGAGGTTATACTTGTATAGGAGGCGGTTACAGTCAGCAAACCAGCTCCTGCTTTCTATAGATTTGACTGCCAATTGACGCTGCGCTATCTCATACTCCAGTGTGTTTTTGTTTAGCAGGACATTACCTAGGAGTGTAAGTTTTCTTATATCAAGCTCTTGTTGGATCGGTCTTATGCCTAGGAGGCCATATGCAGCAGAGGTTGCAGTACCAACAGGGAGACACTGTATACGTTTCATTACAGAACGCTGCAGCTGTTCCAGCTGCTGAACATCTTTAGCACGCAGACAATACGTCTCCAGCCCATACAACATCCTCGGCAGGGCAAAGACCCTCCATAGGTGCGCAATGACCATCGGAGCAACACCGGAGGATCCATAGGCACCCGCCCCCATCATGGCGTACATCGTTCTTCGTCCCATTTGCACTCTGGCATCAATATCAACACTTCCTGAGCAGCTCCTATCAACCCCCAAGTGCACCTCCGAAACACTCCTCTGGATCTTGTCCTCCCCCAATGTCGGCATCCCATCGTCCTTCCCACAGGAAGCCACTTTACTCAGCTCAACCTCTGCTGATTTTTGAGCGTTAATGAAGTAGTGTTCCCTGCTGATGTAAAACTTAACCACTCCAAGGAGGATCTGCAGGCAGATAAGGAATTTTGCCAAAAGTGCCACATCATCAGCGCAAGTTGGGCAGCTACAGTCAATATGGCCTATAGACATTCCAGCTCTTAGGGACTCCAATAAGTGGAGGAGATCATTATTGTACAGTTTGTAGTGTAGAGTAGACAGGATGCCCCCCTGACGTACCCCTTGTTTAATCTCAAAAGAGGGTGAAACGATTCCCTGCCATTTAACAGCCGAATGGGCACCTTTATAAAGATTGCTGAGACACAGCCAGAGTTTCCCCTGTATACCAACGTTATGAATCTTTCTAAGCAATGAATCCTGCCATACAACATCAAAGGCCTTACATGCATCCAATGTGACCAGTTTCAGGGGCTCACCTATATCCTTAGCCTCATTTTGTGCTTCTGAGATAATCAAAGCCGCATTGACAGCAGATGCGTTATTTGTAAACCCTCTCTGCATCTTTGATTGTTGAGCTTCCATCATGTACTTTGTTCGGTTCTGCAGGACACGCTCTAAGATTTTACCAACAATAGACAAGACAGTTATTCCCCTGTAATTAGTAGGTAATGAAGCATCTTTTTTCTTTTTAAGGACAGGGGTAAGAATGCCCTGTTTCAATTGAGGTGGGATATGGCCAGTTTGGAGGATAGAGTTCATAAGGCTGGCTAAAACAGGAAAAAGCTCATCAGGGGCATTCTTTAAGTGCTCAGCAGACAGACCAAAGACGTCTTGAGCCTTATTTAGCTTAAAGGATTTAACAATATTGAAGACCTCCTTAGGGGAAACTGGTTTATCATTTCTGGGTTGCTCAGCAGCCATGGACTCCATTAGGAGTTTATCAAAAGTGACCTGGTTGGTATAATTCTCATCAAACACCTCGCTCTCGGCAGGAGTTGCCAATTTCTGAAAATGATCAGAAAAGGCGCTTGCAATCCCCTCTGTAGAAGAGAATGTTTGGTCCTCAAAATGCAGCACTTCTGTGGCAGTGTTCTTAGTGGATCTCTGTTGGTTGACCAGTTTATAGAAGATTTTCGTGTCCATCTCCTTAGCGAGCATAAGCTCTGTATACTTCTCCTGCATTTGAAGGTAATTTTGCTGACGGATTGTCTGCCGCATTGCCCGCCGGGCTGCTTTCTTCTTAATAAGAAGGAGATCTGTAGCAATGGTTGGGCTGCCTGCCTCTTTCCATTCCGTGTGTGCCAGTTTACTAAGCTTTACTGCTACTGCAATAGTATCGTTCCATACCGGGAGTCTGCTCCTTTTTTGTGCTCCATTTGACTTCTTTGGAGTAGAGGCGACCGATGCATCATAAAGGAGCTTATTTAAGGCCATTGCTGACAGATCAATTTCCAGTAAGGTGGATGGACCATTGGCCTCAATCTTCTGGAGACCAACCTGTAAAATGTCGGAATAGAGTTGTAAATCACATTTATCCCATCGGACCTTTGGCTTGATATGATCTTTACTAGAATGGGTAAGTATGTTCCCCTCAGGGTTGCCACCCAAAATATTAATCGGGATAATATCTGTATGTAGAACAACTTCAACATGATCTGACAGGTTCTCATGAGATTGGGAACCTATTGCAGCACTCTCTTTCTCAGCAGGGTGTACAAACCAGTAGTCTATCTGCGAGTTTGCACAGGTAGTCTCGTGCATATATGTTGGGCCAATCGGATACTCATCAGGGAGTGAGAGGCCATGCTCCTCCAAAAAGGATATTAGTAGTCTGTCTCGCCTACAACTCTCCTGCCTATGTACCGAGGAATTGAAGTCGCCACCCAACAGGATCTTATGCGAGGGAGTATACTTTTCTATGATCTCATGGATTTCATCCAATGCCGCTTGGAAGGCAATGTCACAGTCGGCCGTGCCTCTTGACGGGAGGTAGACATTGATGAGACAGATATTTCTAGGTTTGGATTTAATCTCTATTGCAATCACACGATCACTTCCATCTGGGAGCGGAGAAATACAGTGGTTGAGGGATTTGTTCCACAGAATGGCAGTACCTGCACGGCCTCTTGGGGGTTGCGTGGGAGGGAGGGGATCAATATCATCAACACACTTTATATGGTAATTGCTATTGCCATATACTTGTTGGGCAAGGGTCGTCTCAAACGCATACAGCCAATGCTCCTGCAATAGGATAATGGGATGAGTTTTTGCAAGACTCTGTAGGTAAGTCATATTTGTTTTCATGTTTTTAACATTTAAGGTTACTAGGGAGATCGGGCCAGTTGGGCTTCCAGCTCTGTATCCTCCTCTATATCGAGCACCACCACCTCCGGAATTTCCATCTCTGTCAGGGTTGACTGTTGCCCTGCTCGTTTCACTGGCTGGGAGACTGGAGTTGCCATTCTCACCACAGAAGGGTACCGCTCCCTTCTCAGAGCCTCTGTCATTTCGGGTCTTTCCAAGGTTGGGGACTTCTGTTGCTCCTCCACCTCCAGGGAGCGTTCGTGGGCTCTCTGGAACCTGGGAATGGTCTGCCATGAGCGCTGCTTTGGATTTTCCCTCGCTGGCTTTTTGGCAGGCGAGAGGTCCTCCTCGTCTTTGAGACGGGTCGTTTTCCTCCTGCCTCGGTAGGAAAAATGGACCGGTATTGGCTGTTCATCTAGGACCTCGACCTGACTGTCTTTGGATTTGCAGCAGTGGTCTGGTAAGCTCTTTCCCAGCGTGGACTGGCAAGCTTGCCTAGGAATAGGCATCTCAGCATGGGGAGAGGTATTTCTTGTTATGCCACTAGGTTGAGCGCGTTTCGGGACAGTTTGCTCCATCTGATACCCATGAGTACTATACTGGGGCTTTTCATTGTCTGTACAGGGCAAGGTACCTGTAGCCGAGCGTACATTGGACCTGGTTTCTGGCCAAGTCGTGTGCCGAACGGGCTGGAACGTGTTTATGGGAGGGTAAGTGTTCTGGTGCCAATAAGGACCATACCAATTGTGGGGTGGATAGTGATACCCAACAGGGTAGGAATGGAAGGGAGGATACTGTGTGCTTGGAGGGCCATACACATTGCTTGGAGGGCCATACACAGAACCATATTGTGCATGTGTATAGGAGGGCTGATTTTGTCTGGACCAAAGATTTTGCTCTAGGGTATTAATTCTATGTTCCAATAGCCTAATCTCCATGTGTGCCACCCTGGCATGCAGCTCAGAGTCTGTATGGGGGCTGGGTGTGTCTGTGGTCCTATGAGGTAAGTGTATCTCTGTGTCTGACTCTTTGTGCTTACCCCCCATAGACCCCATCTCTTCCTGACACAACATCTTCATTTTTAACAGTCTATTGGTGTTCTCTAATTCCTTCAATTTGTGCTCCATAGTTAAAATATATGTTTTAGAGTACTCATTCTGCTCCAACTGATCACTCATGTTTATTTCTTTCAGATGGAGTTTTTTTTCTAGGTCTTTGAGTTTCCTTTCTTTAGTTGAGAGGAGTTTTTCCTTTGATTTCAATAGCTGGTCGTTGAGAGATGCCCCCTCATCATCCTGGGGAATGATGGGATTAGTGTCATCTGATGAGACAGCCCCTCTCAAAGACAAGAGAGACGAAGGATTATCAGTCCCCGCACCAACTCCATCGGAGTCCTGCTTTTTTGCCCTTGCACCCTGAGGTTTCTTTGCTGTTTTCCTCTTTTGTTGCAGGCCTTTCACTGACATTTGAGACTCATTATAGCAATTGTTGGTGTTTTCAGACATAACAGGCTGCTGGGATGGAACACAAGATATTTGGCTAGTGGCTAGAATGGATGGGGAATCCACACATCCGGCGCCCCTAATATCATCAGAATCACCAACAGCCTGGGGTGGCTCATTAGGGTGGAGCCCGCGCAGGGACTCAACACATGTGGGGGTGTAAGTTATGCAGGACACCGGAGAAGGGTGCAGGTGTGATGGTTGCTGTTCATCTGTCAAGTCAGGCTGTATTGTTATGTTCTGAGTCGAGCATGATTTATCCACCGTAGCATGTGTGGGACCCTGTACCTCAATACCTGTAGGTACAGGTATGCCTTCATCATTTTGAGTATTTAAGTTCGCACCCCTATCATTGGTCCGAGATTCGGAGATATCAGTAGGAGAGAGTATATTTTGGGAGTCATTGTAGGAGGATTGTGGTGTAAGGTCTGTAGTATCATGCAAAGCAATTGCGCCGATCACAGGCGACTGTGGTCCTAAGTTGAGCTTGTGTCCAGGACTGGAGTTACCTTTATTCACTGTTTGTGGGGGAAATTCTTTATTTTCCCCGCCTGTACAGTCTGGGGTTATGACCCTCAATGGCTGTGGTTCATTGCTGCAACGGTCAGGTTCCACGGGCCCTCCCATATTCGAGTTTGATTGCTCCGAGCATGACTGACCAGTCAAACAGCTCATACAGGAGTATAGGCCATCTTCATCCACACAATGCTTCTCAAACTCTATCTCACTAATGCCCTCACATACATAATGATACCAGTTAGAGCAGACAGAACATTCAATCACCTGTTCAGTAGATGGCATATCACAATGGGTGCAAATGTACATTGAGCCATCAACCCCGCCATCACCCTCCCCTGTGGGGTCACACTGACCCATATCAAGGCAAAGAGGAAATCCCCTTCGCTGTGAGGATCCAAGGTCAGATCCGCATTCAGCGGTACCTGAACCATCTGGGGCGGCAGCTAGTTTAGGCTCCGGAGAACCCCCCACTTTTGTATTTGGGGCATTAAACTGGATCTTATCAAGTTCTTTTAATATGATTTGATGCAACCCTTGATCAATTGTATCTAAGTTCTGTATGGCCAGAATGCTGTCGATAGCTTTTTTGTGGTCATCTGTAAAAGAGTATGCCTCATTCCCATTGATCATCATGCTAGACCTTGTGTGGTAAAGATTGACAGTATACCGTAATAGGCCCCGGGACCTGCCAGACCTCTTATAGGAAACTCTAACCTGTGATTCAACAAACATACCCTGCTTATCCTTAACTGACTTTATTTGCACATCATAGGGAGAAGAGCCACTTGTTTGCATGTTCTCATACTGAGTCAACAGAGCCAATCGATATAGTTCATAAACCCCCCCTGACATAATGAATATTCTATTTTGACCCTTAGTTTCTTCAACAATTTTCAGTTCCAAAGTACATTGTGAAGCTTTCTTTTTCAAGGCCTTAACCAGATTCAGTGTGTACTCCCTCCGTTGAATAGTTGTCTCTTCATCCCTTAATGCGACTCTTTCAGTGAGACGTGAACTCTTTCTCACCTTAACGGGCATTATTGCAGAGTGCTCACTCATGATTATTATGGATGAGATATAAATGTAGAAGAAAATTGCAAGTGCACAATAACAATTGTTTAAACTCAAGGTTCCAAACGGGTATCCACAGAAAAATGCACTACGCTCTTCGCTTTGAAGATAAATCAGCAACACCCGCACCGGGATATTGAGCGAGATTTTATTTCCTTCCCCAACTCTATTTACTTCTCAATACTACTGCAATACACAAGGGTAAATGTGAATTGGCATAAGTATGACTAACCCACACACCCTCGTATATTCCAGCCCAAAAGTTTGTGCAAATTTCTGCTCCCTCAGTTGAACTAAAATTGCAAGTGTACAATTAGAATTGATTAAACTTAAAGTTTCAAACGGATATCCACAGGAAAATGCACCACACTCTTCGCTTCGAAGATAAATCAACAACACCCGCACTGGGATACTGAGCGAAAATTTTATTCCATTCCCCGACTCTAAATACTCAGTTTAACTACACTACTGCAATACACAGGGGTTAATGGGAGTGGCATAAGTATGACTAACCCACACACCCCCGCATATTCCAGCCAAAAAATTCTGTGCAAGTTTCTGCTCCCTCAATTGAACTAAAATTGCAAGCGCACAACTACAACTGATTAACCTTAATATCTCAAACCGATGTCCACAGGAAATGCACAACACTCCTCGCTTTGAAAATAAATCAACAACACCCGCACCGGGATATTGAGCGAAATTTTATTTCTTTCTCCGGTTCCGGTGATAAGTTCCGGTGCTGGGAACCACTGTGAGAAATCACGTGATGACTCTGTATATAAACCGATGACAACTGACGGAGACTTCCTGCTAAGATTTCTCTCTAAGCAATAAGAATCTACTCCTTATTTTCAAACTAAATAAAAAAAAAATATGGCGTCTTTGTTATCATATGGATATAGTTCTACAGCATTCGAGTCGTCAGGTAAGCCATCATTTTACGCCTTATTCGTGTATAGAAATGTGAAATTGCAGTTGCTGCTATAGTTTCCAAACTTTCCAGAGTATTGCAGATTTCTTGTTGGCGAGCTTTTGGTTGCATGCCCACGGGATAAGTAAGGTGTTCTAGTCTGACCCAGTAAGAATTCCAAAATGAAATTATATTGGCCCACCTTAACATTGACAGACCACCTTAACATTGACAGACTTTAGCCCCAGTTGGTCACTGGCATTTTACGCCCAACATTTTGGCCCATGTCAATTTCGGCCCATAACCAAATCAGCCTATACAATTTCGGCCCACAGGTATAATAATGTATAATCGGTATGTTTGTCTATTATTTTTATAATTATATCGACTTACCTGTAATTATCCAGTCCAAGCACAATAATTAATAAGAATGGTCCATTTTAATTGATTAGGAGTTTGCATGTATGAGAAGGCAGCCAAGGCACAGACAAGCCTGCGCACTCTAGCCAGAGCATTTCCTGCTCGCATATGAAACGCAAGCGATTCTGTCTTAATCCAATTATTCAGTTTAACTCACTGAACAAGTTGTATTTGCTAATGGAAAATATACAGGTGATTTATGATTATTTCTTCTATTAAAGATACCAGTCTATGCGTTTTACTAGTCTGTAAAGTCAATCTATTTTCAGTTTTTTTCTCTCAATATTACTCTAATAATAAATTTTAAATATTTTTAATAATATAAAATCTACTTTACAGAAATCCAGGTTGACAAAATTTATGGGCCGAAATTGACATGGGCCAACTTTGTTATGGGCCTAAATGACCCTGAACCCGCCAGTTATACATTCAAGATTTTTGGCGCTGGTAGAGCCATAGCTAAAGTTTATTCCCCGATAGAGAATCCTCTCCAATAAAGAATCACTTGTGTAATAGTGTTTACCCCAGGAACAAAAAAGGGCACGGTAACTTTATAAAGAGGGCATTTCAAGCGCGCGCTGAATGATCAAAAAGGGCACTTTAAGCGCGCGCTGAGGGATAAAAAAGGGCACATTTACTGTCTTCCTTCCCCTCCTCCCCATACACACACACCAAAGAGATTTTTATATTCCCTGTTTATTTATTGTCTTTGCTCCCCTCCCAATCCAACATTCCTTCCTTTGTTCCTTCAAATGGATGTCCCTTTTAAAACCTGTTCCCCAGCCTAAAAAGATCTTATGTTCCCTGTTCACTTATATGGTCTTTGTTCCTCTCAAAATCTAGCATTATTTTGTTCTCTCATATCTAAAAAATGTCCCTTTTCCCCCAAAACGCTTGGGAGGAAATATGTCAAAGGGAAATAAATGTTACTGTAATAGCCTATTAGTATGTTCAAGGGAGGTAAGTTGATAAAAAAAATGAATATAATTAATTCATGCAGAAATATGATTTCTTTTTTCAACACAATTAAAATGAAATTTACTTAAAAGGTATTAACATATCATTTTTATTACATATCAAGCAATAAAGCATTTAGTTAACAAAAAATCACCAACTTAAAGGCACATTTAGAAGTACCACAAACGTTTGATAACCCTAAGAAGTATATACCGTCATTGTGTATTCAGTATGATAACGATGTCAACTTGACCTTGTCTAGTGCATGTTCACTTCTACCACGACCTCTAAGTAATGAACCTCGATTAATTCAATGCATTTACCGTTAAAGTCACGCCTCAAAGCGTTTTGTGGAAGTATACACTGTCCTGTCTGTAAACAGGTGCAGATTTCTTATGTAATCAGGCCACATATTGTTCAAAACACTCAAGAATCTTGGACTGCGGCTAGAGTTACAAAGGAAAATGGACTTTCACACCGAGAAAAGGGACCGTTCTTATAAAGAAAAAAGGCTACGATCGGTCAGAAAAAAGGCATGGCGCACAGGAAAAGGGCATGGCACTCCAAGAAAAGGGCATTGCGCAGCGCCATGCTAAAAGGGCCTAGGGGAAACACTATGTAAACTTTCCCATATATTTCTTCCACTTGATGAAGCAAAGCCTAACCTTTTGTATTGTTACTCAGAGGGGCATCACACAACTCACAGTATTGCAGGCCCCAGACCCATAGTGATGTCCTGAAGTATTCTTTTTTCCCTGAGGACTATTCCCCATTGGAATAGTTTAGCCCCAACTGTGGTCGCAGCTGAGACCACAGAGGAGTTCTGGACACTCACCAGAAGTTTTTTTTTTATTTCTAAATTCAAAATTCACTCACATCTGATAATGATCAGATTCTGATTGACAGAGTATTAGTAGAAAGACAGTTAGAAAGAGTAATCATTATGGATTGCAGAACATAATTTGTTTCTTCTGAATTCCTTAAAATTACCTCTTAAGTTGGCTAAAATGTGTTGTAGTATATTGTCAGTAAAGCAATTTTAAACCTGGTTCTCAAAGCAAAATTTAAAAAAAAGAAGATAATTGTTCAGTTGAAAGGAATCAAGGTGGTTCCAAAACCATGTCATAGACATGCCCTATGATATCAGACTTACATATAAAAAAATTGACTTCCAGCTGCCAGGAAATTTAACAGATGACAGTGTTATCTTGGACAATGTACAGTTGCCAGTAAAGAATCACTTATTTTTGGATGTGTCTTATGATGACCTTTACTGAGTTGGTGGTGACAGAGAATGAAAGTAATGCATCCTAACATAGAGTTTACTCATCAAATAAAAGTTTGCTTCTACCTGAAAGCAAATAAAGCAGATTGTATTGAACCTTGAACAAAAATATACTTCTGGTATCAGAACTTATAAATATTTACGAATATTGTAGCTTATAATGAGCAGTGAGCACTTATAAAATTTGAACCAAAATTTTGTGTTAAAACTGTAGTAGAATGACCTAAACTACTTGAATACGTTTTTAGGGGTGAAACTTTAGATCACTAAATTTTTAATGTGATGCTCAATCCATTTTTACCTTGGGGCTGGACTATTTTCAGGTGATTCTTTACTGGGGAATATGGTTCTTTACTGGAGAAAGTGTATAAGGGTTATAAGTTGCCACTACTCTGTTAATCAAAGCTTTTTAATATTAAACTTCCATGGGCTGTAAGAGGTATAATGGATGTATTATATGTGTGTTGTTACAAATCAGTTGGCAGTTACAAACACAAATTGTCAAGAACAGAATCTTAAGCGTTTCTTTATTGGGGAATAAACTGTATCAAATTGTGATACATCTTGTGAAGAATCGGTGGATTCTGGAACCTCCATGGCAGCGCTACGATGAGTTTAAACTTGTCAGGTGAATCGTGTTGGATTGTGGGTGTGGCCTAAATCATAGCCAGGCCTCAAAATATCTGAAAATAGGCACTTGTCCTGCATGGCAAGTATGGGGAAAAAAATAATTTTCACTAGAACTATCAAAATTCTCACTTGCCCTGCAGCCTGAGGCACTCGTAAGTATGAGTGGACGAGTGATGATATTTTCAAGCCCTCACAGCTCTACCATGGCGGAATCAGGATCATTCCTAGTGGTACCATAGGTGTATTTGTGGAATTTGGGGTGAATCGGGTATCAAATGACACCACGATTCAGCCCTCCCCCCCCCCAATTCAACCGGTTTCATCCCGATCAGGAGGACTGCCCTATGATTATGTCATGACCCTTCCGTAGCAGCACAGTCACAAATCACAGTGGATTTGTAGAGACATCATAGGAACATCGTTAGACATTATAGTGATCTCTAATTCTAAATATTCTGTTTTATCCATCCCCATTTTATAGAATAAATCACATCGGGAGAAATAGTGGTGAATCATAGCCAGAATCGGGAATGTATATGAGCCGCGGCATGAGATTTCCAACAATTTGAAATTTTGACAAATGTAGACTCGGACGAGCCTCTGCATCCTCTTATTAACCTTAGAAACTCCAAATAGTGTTCAGTCAGTAGCTTAACAATCAAAGAATACTCAAGCGATTAGCAAAGGCTCTGATCAGACTGCGCATATGCGCAGGCTGATCTGAGGTTTTGCTGGACGCACATACCATATTGTTGGAAATATCATGCATTGGCTCATATTAAACTGTGCTTGAGTTCATGCTGTATTACCAGGGGCAATTCCAGGATTTCTTTGTTGAATGGATTAGACGCCAGGCTCTCACGTGTTGGACCCTGATTCTTTGCAAAGGGGGTTTGATTTTTTAAATTTACCTGATTTTTAGCTCACCTGAGCCATTGGATGTGTGTCGTGTGTCGTCAACAATTGCTTTAAAGGACATCTCATCCTAAACCACTGGCTGGATTTTGACCAAACTTGGCAGGAATTAACTTTATATGGCACTCTTTAAAAATTGTTCAAATGGGACCGGTCTGTTGCATATCTAGGTCACACAGGCTAAAAATACATTATCAAGATGAAAACTTTGAAAATCTTCTTGTCTAAAACCACAGCATGTTGTGGCTTCTGGTATCTCTAAACACTTCACAGATTCAGAACTGCAACATGGGTTCCTGGGAAAAGAGGTCCTGCGAGACACAACTCATTATGCTTGTTGATGAACTGTCCAAAAGTATGCAATCCGGAAAACAAACAGACCTTATCCTCCTTGATTTTAGTAAGGCTTTCAACAAAGTTGCTCACGAAAAATTATTATTAAAACTCCACTTTTACGGCATAAGGGGGAACATTCTAAATTGGATTAAAGACTTTCTCAACAACAGAACGCAATCAGTTATACTAAATGGCACTAACTCCGATAATATTGCAGTGTCCTCAGGTGTATCGCAGGGCTCGGTTCTCGGACCCATATTGTTTCTGGCCTACATAAATGACCTCCCGGAACAGGTTAGATCCAGAGTCCGGTTATTCGCAGACGACACAGCCATGTATCTTGCTCTTGATAAGCAAGCTGACTCAGAGATCCTACAGAAAGACCTAGAAATCCTAGAAAACTGGGAAAAGCTCTGGGACATGAGCTTTAATCCCTCCAAATGCCAGGTCATTCATGTGACCCGGCGCAAAACACCCCTACAAACAAAATATCATCTCCATGGCTGTGTACTTGAAAGTGTCCCATCTGCAAAATACTTAGGGGTCACTATAACAGAAGACCTCAAATGGTCCGAACACATCAACAACATCACCAAAAAGGCAAATCAAACACCAGGTTTTCTCAAACGCATCATTCGGGTCCATAACAAGGACCTGAAATCGACAGCATACAAAACCCTTGTCCGCCCACAGCTAGAGTATGCCTCTACTGTGTGGTCCCCCCACACAGATCTAGACATAAATAAACTTGAGTCTGTACAACGTAGGGCCGCTAGATGGGTAACCTGTGATTACCAATACACATCTAGCGTGTCAACAATGCTTCAGGATCTCAACTGGTGCACCCTCGACCAACGACGCATAGATAGTCGACTGGTCCTCCTATACAAGGTCACATACGACCTAGTGGCCATTCCTGCCTCTGACTACCTGATCCGGAACACCCGCCCCTCTTCAAGAAATCACCTGATAGCGTACCGACAGATCACAACTCTAAAAGACTTCTATAAATACACCTTCTTTCCTCGGACAATAATACATTGGAACGCCCTACCACACCACATACCCACCCTGCCTACCTTGGCACAGTTCAGTACAGCTGTTTGCCAGGTAGCTTACTCTGCTCCCTAGATACCAGCATCTGTTTTATCTTTTAACTTTACTAGCACTCTCCATCGCACTGTACAAACTCATTTCACCCACTTTTTCTATGCTTTTATTCCATCTACTGATCTAGCACCCTTTAGCTCCTGGTATATACCTGAACACCACCTTACGTCCTCCTCGGAGGTTTAGGTGTACAGGAAGATAGATAGACAAGGCCTAGAGCCTTGATATTTGGTATGTAGCATCATCTTGTGGTCCTCTACCAAGTTTGTTCAAATTATGCCTGGCCCCGCTCCCGGGGGTTACATTTTTTACAGGTAAATAGGCTTATAAAATGTAAACATGAAAAATTATTCTTGTCTGAAACCATATGACCTAGAGTCTTGATATTTGGCATGTAGCATCACCTGGTGGACCTCTACCAAGTTTGTTAACATTAGGCTCCTGGGACCAAAAATGGCCCCACCCCGGGGTCAATGGGTTATATTGCTTTATGTATAGTGAAAACATGAAAAAATCTTCTTGTCTGAAACCATATGGCCCAGAGTCTTGATATTTAGTATATAGCATCACCTGGTGGACCTCTACCAAGTTTGTTCAAGTTATGCCCCTGGGGCCAAAAATGGCCCCTCCCCGTGGGTCACATGAGGCTTATATAGGGAAAAAATGAAAAAATCTTATTGTCTGAAACCACAAGGCTTAGAGCCCTGATATTTGGTTTGATGCATCACCTACTGGACCTCTACCAAGTTTGTTCAAATTATACTCATGCAGCGAAAAATGGCGTGCCCCGGTGGCCACATGTTTTATAAAATTATAAACATATGATTAACTATCTCTGTAATTGGCACGATATCTGGAGTTTGCCAGAACCCTTTTACCAATAGTCTGAAAAATAGGCCAAGATTATTATTGCGTTAACATGAATTCAAAGGAAGCACTTTGAGGTCCCCTAAGACACTTTTATGGGAATACCCTCAAAATGGGGGCTGGTGTGTAGAGGACACTGTATAATCTTATCAAAAGTACCAAATGGCATTCTGACAGGTTTGACAGACCAAAATATACTTGGGTAACGTATTTTACAAATGTATTGTTCTTTTGAAGAAAATTATACATAAAAACTGTCACTGAAAAAAATGTTCGGGTGGTGCTTAACTTGTGACGCTATGTATATAAACAAATCAGGGAAATGTTCTATTATAAGAACAAAAAGGCAGCACCTTTTAAAACTTAAATTTTTTCATATATAGTTTTTAAATCTGCTTGTTTGTATAATAATGTGACGAAAAAACGTGATAGACCTGCTATATAAAAAGAATATGCCTAAAAGTAAAACTGACTAAACTGTTAGGGTCATTACCAGATACTTGGGACACCTAAAGGTTTCCAGCTTTTTACTGTTTCATGGTTAATCTGACACTATGGAAAAAAACTTGGTCTAATAGACGATATCGGTAAAAAGCTAAACATAGCTATTGTTACTTCTGTTTATACTCTCTGACTTAAGGGCAATTGCCGGTAAGACTTCCCACATTAAAATCTTTTTAAGTCTTTGCATACAGCTTGTTTTATGTATGGACTGTTAATTTATGAAATAAAAAGGATATGTCACCATGCTTGATTTTTCATAATCTCACATGGAAGTTTTCAGCATTTTACAAATTTTCTGAAAAAAAAAACCCCATGTCCTTAATATTAAGTTAAAATAGTTGTAATCGCCATCCAGCTTCTTTATTTTAATTTTAATTATTACTCACAACAAAAAAGTGAAAATTTATTTGTTTTCCCATGCCTTGACAAGATACTGAATGATTTATTTTGGCAATTACCCCAAAATAGGAATGTTAAAATCTGGCATTAACAATCATTTTGTTTTTATTTCATAGACTTGTATATTACCTTTTAGAAAAAAGAATAAAAAATGGGGGTTACCGAACTAATTTTCCTTCAGGTGAGCAAAATATACCCCTTCCCCACAGATTTTGAGGATAATTCAATATCAAACGTTATGGGGTGTACTTTTTGTCATTTATATCAATTCATATTACTTGTAGGAAGTAATTCATTATTATAAAGCTAAAAAAGAAGAAAAAAATAATGTATAATAGATGCCCACCCAGGAAACGACCCTGGTCCGCTGGTTCAAGAGTATGACACGCTAACCACTAGGCTACGGGGTCAGATCATGCTCCGCCTATAATAACCATATATATTGGACACACAATCCCAGTACCGGCCATATTGGTATTCGCATACACAGTATACATGTACACTTGATAATTTTGTATATTGTTTGATTTCGCCAAATCTATTTATCAGTATTTGGCACTGAGATGATCATTTATAATAACAAGTCATTAGATATTTCGGACATATTTTAGCTACTTCATTTTGTCCAGAAAATGGGGAAAAATCCATCTGACGAAAGCGTATCTGAAAACTGTATTGGTGCGAATTTGAAAGTGGTCAAAAGACGGGACCCAGTCAACTTTCCTCGTCGTGCAGGAATGGTTCGCATGGACAATACCCGAAATTGCCCTTAAAATAAAGTTTGTCTAATAGATAGTTTATTTCATCAACAAACACAGAAAACATCAGACCATTGTCACAGACAGGAAGCGCTCTAGCATGCACTGACCTATTGCCTTTTGTGTGGAGCACACTGGGATTAAATCGCAATTTCCCCTACCATTTTATTAAATTATTATGCAATCACTGCTTGCTTGACTTATGGCTTTACATCTGAAAACCGTTGACTGATAGAGAAATGGTAAACTTACAAAACTCAAGACTTTTTGTTATTTTTAGCTCACCTGGGCCATTGCTCAAGGTGAGCTATTGTGATCGGTCTTCGTGCTTCGTCCATAAACTTTTTCTTTAAACAACATCTCCTCAGAGCTCATGAACCAATGGTACAAATTTAAAATAACTTCACATGAAAGTTCCCCCTAATGCCCTCTACAGAAATTGCGCAAATGGTTCTGCTCCACTAAACAAAAGGACCGCCAGAGCTCTAGATAAGAAATATCTTTAAACGACATCTCCTCTTGAACCACTGGTCCAAATTCAAATTTTTTTTTGTTTGTTTTTTTGTTTTTTTTGCCGAGCCGTGTAGCGCAGTCGGTAACGTGTCTGGCTACAGATGCGTGACTGACTGCAGATCCAGGGGTCGTGAGTTCGATCCCGGTCCAGTCCCATACTTTCGTGGAGATTGATCATGAAATGATTTCTACGGTCATTCTCCCCCTTCCGCTGATTCATTCAAGAAGGGTTGTTGTCGTATGTGCACGAATTACTGGTTAACCGCTTGTTCAAGCCTGCCCAGGAAAAAAGTGTGGTTAGTTGAACTGACCGTCCCGCAATGACCATAGCTGTTGACTTGGGACGTAAAGCAACAAAACAAACAATCAAAATAATTTTACAGACTTGTTCCTTATGATGTCTTCTACTAAAATTGTACAAATTTTTCGCTCAGCAGAACAAAAGGGACTCAGGAGCTCTAGATAAGATATATCTTTAAATATCATTTTCTCCCGAATCATGTGTCCAAATTTAAAATAACATCCTATGAATTTCCCCATAAAGCCCTCTACCAAAATGCATAAAATTGATTTTGCTCCACTGAATGCAAGGCTGCCAGAGCTCCAGATAAAAAATCTTTTAAACAGCATCTCCTCCTGAACCACAGGTTTAAATTCAAAATAAATTCACAGAATTGTTCCTCAGGATACCCTCTACCAAAATTGCACAAATGGTTCCACTCCGTTGTACAAAAGGGCCACCAGAGCTCTAGATAAGAAATATCTTTAAGTGACATCTCCTGAACCACTGGATGCAAATTCAAAGGGATTTCACAGAATTGTTCCTTATGATGTCTCTACCAAAATTGCACATATGGTTCTGCTCCACTGAACAAAGGGGCTGCCAGAGCTCTAGATAAGAAATGTCTCTAAGCAACATCTCCTCCTGAACCACTGGTCCAAATTTAAAATAATTTCACAGAATTGTTCCTCATAATGCCCTTTACATAAATTGTATAAATGCTTCTACTCCACTGAACAGGAGGGCTGCCAGAGCTCCAGATAAGAAATCTTTTAAAGGACATCTCCTCCTGAACCACAGGTCCAAATTCAAAATAAATTCACAGAATTATTTGTCATGATAACCTCTTCCAAAATTGCACAAATTATTCCGCTAAGCTGAACGAAAGGGCCATCAGAGCTCCAGATAAGAAATATCTTTTAACAACATCTGCTCCTGAACCACTAATCCAAATTCAAAATTATTTCAAAGAATTGTTACTTTTGAAGTTCGCAGAACAAAAGGGACTCCAGAGCTCTAGATAAGATATATCTTTAAATACCATTTCCTCCTGAACCACAGGTCCAAAATCAAAACATTTTCACAGAAATGGCTCTCATGTTGCCTTCTGATGGTTCTCCTTTGCTGAACAACATGGCTACCAGAGCCAATAAAAGACATATTTTTAAATCCTATCTCCTTAGCCACAGGCCAATACATCATCTATTTATGTGCTAGGACTGAGGTGAGCGATCCAGGGCCCTAGGGCCATCTTGTTCTTTATGCCAGCTATAAAATTGTCACTACAGGAGTGCGAGAATTGAAAGGCATTTACTAAACTTTGCTATATTCCCATAATTCATATTGCGGAATGTGAGAGTCGTAGATGAGATATTGTCAGGTCTGGTTCGAATGAATATCAGACAAATATTCCATGAGTTGTGTTTGGCCTTGAGCTTCAATGACTATTGTCTGCTTCAACCAATACCAAAATGAAATGTGTGTGCTCCATGAGTGCTGTAGAAGTTGTTTTGTTTTGATTTGATTCTTTGCATACCAGTCAACAAATTTTCACTTATGTCAGGACAGGTTTTCTGGGTTGAACCAGTTCTAATTACTAGACAGTGACGCCGGTGAGGCTAGAGCCTGAAACTCCTCGGTCTAGAGTCAAGCACTCTACCACTTGACCACTGCACTCCAATGCAGGAGTTGTAAAATATACAAATCATACTATAGTTTTACAATAAGATTGTGATACACTTACACTTTTTAGCTCACCTGAGCCATTTGCTCATGGTGAGCTATTGTGATCATTGGATGTCTGTCGTCCGACGTCAACAATTACTTCAAAGGACATCTCCTCTAAACTACTGGGTGGATTTTGACCAAACTTAGTAGGAATGATCCTTATATGGCCCTCTTTAAAAATGTTTAAATGGTTCTGGTTCATTGCATATCTAGGTCACACAGGCTAAAAATAGATTTTCAGGATAATAACTTAAAAATATTCTTCTCCGAAACCACATGGTCCAGAGCTTTGATATTTGGTATGTAGCATCATTTAGTGGACCTCTACCAAGTTTGTTCAAATTATACCCTGGGGCCAAAGATGGCCCTGCCCCAGGGTCACATGTTTTACATAGAAATATTGTTGATGAGACGTAAAGGATCAAATCACATAAACTCTTTCTAACACTCCAAAGCATAGAAAGACGATAGAAAATCTGAATCTTGATGGCCCATGGCAAACAATTGTTTCCAGATAACAAAACAATATCAAACAGCTTTGTCAGTGATAAAAATGTTTGCGCCCCAGAATAATAAAACTGATTGAAGAAATCGTTTGCATTCGATGTGAATTGTTTAAAACAAAGTTGAATTTGATGTCAATTTTATTCTGCTTGAATGACCAGAGAAGAATTTCTGTATCCCACTGCCTTTTGAAAGTGTGTGTTTTGAGGGTATGTGCATTTGAGACCGTTATGACAGAATTAGGCATGGAAATTGGCCATATTGATTCTTGAGTCATGGGGGTAAACAGTAGAAAGATTTGGGCCATCTTTTGCACAATTTAAATATTTGAGCTAATTAAACCCTCGTTGGGAAGTCTTGGTCCTTCAATTATTTTGAGGAGTAAATTTCTTTCCATTAAATAATGATTCTGAAAAACAAACCATTTATTCATTATAAAGGTAAAGTATAGTGACATTGAAGTTCAGAAGTACTGAGCAGATATCTATCATTTTCCCTTGGATAAAAATTTAACATGTTAAAGTTTTGGTTTGTTTATGCTATTTTGTGATTAACAGAGCCTTCCAGATTTCTGGCACAATCTCTCTCTCATCTGTAGCTAAACTCATCTCTGAACCCGTGAATATTGTCTCCAAGTCATTGACAGTCCGGCATGTAGCTAAAATATGCTACACAGATGACTTATGTACAAATCGTCAGATAGAAATAACTTTAATCCCATGTTCAATGTTTGGTTTTCACGGATGACGTAGTTCTAACAGATCTGTTTTCTTCACATCGTCTCTTGATTAGAGATAAAGAGCATGCCCCATGAACACTAGGCTGACAGTCACACATGGAAGCAGTCCTGGTTGTGTTATCCATAGTGATTTGTGTGACAGACGCCTGCTTGATACATTTGTTAATGAAGGCTATGCACGAGTCATTTGTATCCGCTTCTCCCCTACCTACATGGATGGGTGGGGATAATGAATATTTGCTTGTCAGAGACCTGGAATAAGCCCCGCCCTGTGGGAGCAATCAAAAAGTTGTTGCGTGTCTGACTGCCAATCCAGGGGTTTTGAGTTTGATCCCGGCCCAGTCCCATACTTTCGTCAGGGTTGGCATGATATTACTCACTCGGGTAAACCCACCCCATAAAACCCGGGTTGGGCAATAAGGTCATATTACCCACTTTTGGCAATATGCGGGTTTTATGAATTTTTGGTCTTAAAAATTCTCGGTTTTCAGTCTGATGATAGATATAAAAGTCTAGAAATGATTCTATATAGCCATATTTTAATCAGTTTAAATGGTAATAGTGAGATAGTCATTAAAATATGAGTATCAACATTGACATTTAAATGTATATTACATGTAAATGTTTTTATAAGATACAGACAAGTCAGTTTTCAACTATAACCGGGCCGCCTAGCGCAGTCGGCAACGTGTCTGGCTACAGAATACAGATGCGTGTCTGACTGCAGATCCAGGGGTCGCGAGTTTGATCCCGGCCCGGTCCCATACTTTCGTGGAGATTGATCATGAAATAATTTCTACGGTCATTCTCCTCCCTTCCGCTGATTCATTCAAGAAGGGTTGTTGTCAGTTATAAGCGAAAGTATGTGCATGAATTACTGGTAAACCGCTTGTTCAAGCCTGCCCAGGAAAAAGTGTGGTTAGGTGAACTGACCGTCCTGCAATGACCATAGCTGTTGACTTGGGACGTAAAGCAACAAAAAGAAAAAAAGAAAGTTTTCAACTATGTCTGACTATTATTATCTAGTCTATTATCATGATTATGCCTGTCTACCAACCTTTCCCCTGAAAAATATCTTGGGCTTCAATAATATAAACAAATCTACTCTGGGTCTTATTGCTTGATCATATTGGCAGTAAATGAAAATTTTAAAGGTAACTTTGATTGGTGAGCTGTGTATGTATATATAATTCTATTCCAGAGTGTGAATAAGTTCCCATTTCCCAATACAACTGCATTAAAATATATTCACACTTTTGTTACTAGGACCAGCATAACTGCATTTGACCATAATTTCAAAAGCCAAGGATAATTGCTCAATTTCTGCCCTAAAGGTGTGAATCACAGTCAAAACAATACTACTGTTATTTTTCTAAATTTTGGGATACATGTATCCCAACAGTTTTTTGTAATCATCCTAAAATTTACCACAAAGTAATACCATCAAAAGATGCAGACAGAAATGCAGACAGCTTTAATCCTGAACAGACTGTTTCTCTTTATACCAGCACTGTTAGCACAGAAAAACTGTAAGGTAGCAGCTGGTTGTGGGAGTCATGGTAACCTTTCAGAATTATAAAACCTACATAAAACCCATAAAACCCCAAAAACTCACCCTCATAAAACCTGTAAAACCCGCCGGGTTTGGCTTTATGATAAAACTGGGGTTTTATGCCAACCCTAACTTTTGTGGAGATTGATCATGAAATAATTTCTGCGGTCATTCTCTTCCCTTCTGCTGAATCCTTCAAGAAAGATTGTTGTCAGTTACAAGTGAAAGAGGGAGCGCAGTGGCTCAGTGGTAGAGTGCTTGACTCGAGACTGAAGGGTAGCGGGTTCGAGCCTCACCGGCGTCACTGCGTTGTGGTCCTTGAGCAAGACACATTTATCCTAGCTTAGTACTGGTTAAACCCAGGAAGAACCGTCCCGCATAACTGAAAGATTGTTGAGTGGACGTAAAGAATCAAATCAAACAAAACAAGTGAAAGAATGTGCACCAAGTGCTGATTAACCGCTTGTTCAAGCTTGTCCAGGAAAAAGAGTGGTTAGGTGAACAAACCATCCTCTGTTGATTGGTACGTAAAGCAACAAAACAAACAAACAAAAAGCAAAAAAGTTATTCCATGGCTATCCTCATAAGTGGCGAGGGGAGTAGATATTATTTGACTTTTCACTTACTGTAAAGGCGGCCCCTCATGAATGCGTAATTAGGACTGATCAACCTTAGACATAGGTAAAAGCTGAAAATGAGGCGGGGTTTTATTCAAAGGTACCTGTATCATCTTGCGCCATTACCTCAGTATGGACGCAAAACACATTATTTAGTCCTTAAAATGCCAGCAAAATAACTGCTTCTGAAAATGTCTATTTAACATCAGCATAGAGGCAAACATTGTGGATTCAGATCAGACAGCTCCTACAGGAGCAGTCTGATCTGGGTCCACACTGTTTGTATATGAGGCTTCAAATATTTTAGTAGAAGACAAAAAACATACATTTTGTGATTATGCGCTTTAAGGGTTAATAAATGTGAGTTCAGTGTGTATACGGTTAGGAATTTCATGAAATGCACGCACGTTTGCGTGGCCCAAAAAGCTTGTTAACTCTTTACCACATTATAAATAAAACCTGATTTCCCTTCCATAGCAGATGAAATGGCCAAACCACGCCCAGATATGAATATTAAAGTTGCCGCCTTTACAGTTAGCGAAAAGTCTAGTAATACAAATGACTGGTTCATTATGTGTTTTGTCACGAGAAAACCTGTGTAGCTACATGCAAACACTAAAGGCACATCTGCACAGTCCGATCAGCTCCTTTTGTTGTATCCAGAATAGAAGGGTTATAATGTTAAACATGCTTCAAAATAGATGATTGTGCTCCCATTTAAAAAAATCTCTGAAACCATGAAGTCAAGAGATCAGGTGAGCAGTATTAACCATTACATATTTAGGTTTCATGCACGGTGCTTCATGAAGAAAACAAATTTCTTGTAAAAACTGTTCACAAGCAGTTATATAATAGAATAATTATCTACCCTCGAGCCATTATGAGAACTTTTCTGGGTTGGTAGGTGGTCACAAGCAACTTGCATTATTGTATTGGCCATTCATTCATTGATTATAGGGAACAATAAAAATTATTACATCCCAACTACCAATTTAGGTACAGATTCCCTATTAACTGTTTGCAATTTTGCATCTTCTGCTGATATTTGTAAACTGTGGACCCAAAGTGTAACCAGAGGCTGCTGAGATCCAAACTGTATGACACTCTCGTTAGTGTTGAGGAAAGATTTTTTTTTAAAATGTTATTTTTTTAAAATCAACAGATAAAAAAATTACCCAGCATGAAAAGACTGCCGAGATCTAACCTATATGACACTCTCGATAGTGTTCAGGAAAGAATTTTTTTAAAAAATGTTAATTTTTCTAAAATCAACAGATAAAAAAATACCCAGCTTAAAAGAGTTAAAACGCTTGCGAAATGTGAATGTAAAAATGCTGCCTGCTGAAGTCGTCTGCTGCATATGTGGGACATTATCTGGGAATTTAGGTCTTATTGAGGTACATGGTTGATTTTAAGTTTTGAATGTATGCACACATAATTGTATGCACACAAAGCATTCCTGAGTTTGAAGTGCAAATGTTTAAGTACCTCAGTAAAACGTTTTCTATTTCCTATATGTTGAATAGTTAAAAAGGGAGTTTTCAACCCATATTTTTCACTTGGTACTTGGTCAATGAGAAAACTGCTTTTGAGGATAAGTCGAGGGTTGAACCTACTATCTTTTTCAAAGAAAAAAATATCATTTTCTTTGAAACTTTTCTCTGGTCATTTTTATGGGCAATCCTTCATTAAGACTGTCCGAGGTCCTTATCGCATGCACAGGCTCAAGAAAACAATTAATTAAGTCGCAGGCATGTAGAGTTTATAAAGCATGCAAAGTGTCTCGTCGGCACTTTCTGTATTTCAAAGATTCCTCAACTGTCAAACAAAACTGATACTGATTGGCTGTTTCGCTTTATTGCTCAAGGATTGGATGTCCGCCTCGGGATCTGAAGCAGCAGGGATTGGTTTCTAAGGCCGTTGTCAAGATGTGTCCATGTTTTCACACCTGTTGGGTGACACGCTTTAATAATTACGCTTTCGACGGAAGCCTACACATGACACTGGCTGTCAATAAAACTCGAAATCAGTCAAGTGGGATGTCCTAGCATGGTCAATAAACAAAATAAATGAGTTTCCAATATGAAGGCCAGACATAAATCACGTAATCTGGTATATGCAGGCGGGTTTTTTCTGCAGATAGGACGTCTCGATATCCATTTTTGGTCGTACTAAGAAATTTTCTGAAGTCCGCAGTATGTCTTTGATGTGTAATTTCGGCATATGCAGCCGATTTTGGGACGTAATATACGGCGTACGCCCGCTGATTTACTTGAAAAATTCACAGGTAGAATTTTTATAGATGTCTTACTTTATTGCAGTATTTCGTATCCCTTTTGAATAAGAAACAGAAATTTGCATTAATTCTTAAAGCGCAACCTATAATTTGCAGCAGATGGCACTTTCAAATCTTGCTGATTATTCAAAAGTACTGTAACAAATAAGGCATGATATTTCATGAGAATCGTCTGCTGGCAGACGATTCTCATGAAATATCATACCTTATTTTTTTCAAAAATTGGGAAAGATTTTGCAAAATTTTTCTTCTGCTGCAGTTGTGATTGGCGTCTTAAGGGTTAATTTTCTATTTTTGCAACTGAATATCAATAGATAAGTAAACCAAATTTAATCACAACTGAGTTTTGTTTATCTATGAATTCCAATTTTTCAACAATCACAGCCCCACATATTGGATTCCTTTTTTGAAGGAAGCCAACTTGTTTGTTTATTTTTAGGACCTCATTATCCTCAAGTCGTTGAATGTTTTGTTCTTTAATCATTATAACACTGGGCCGTTAATTATTCACTATAATATTATTAAACCCATCCAGACTTTCATAAGTGAATCAACAAAAATGCTTAAAAGGTTCTACCCTGAAGAAAAGGGCTGCCAAAGCTAAAAACGAAATTCTTTGAGCAACATCTCTTTAATCACTGACCACTTTCAAATATTTCACACCAATTTTCCCAGGAATGTCACCAACCAGATTGACTCAAATAACTCACTTCTGCTAAACAAAATGGTGTACAGAGCTTAAAATAGAAAACAATTTTTGGTTGGTTGGTTGGTTTTGTTGCTTTACGTCCCAAGTCAACAGCTATGGTCATTGCGGGACGGTCAGTTCACCTAACCACACTTTTTTCCTGGGCAGGCTTGAACAAGCGGTTAAGCAATTTTTCTCTGCATGCTTGGTAATTCTGCATGATTTTGTTATCGTCTGACCTTTTTTCTCCAAAATTAATGTTTTCAAAAAGGTTTTGGGAAACACTAAGGGTGTACATCAAACATTTATGGATCCAGTTCAGGACCAATTTTCTGTTGGTCCTGATCTTGGTCTGAACTGTTTGCAAGTTATATCAGCAGTCATAAAAAGTTACCTTTAACATGGAAAGAGTTAAAGAACCTCTTTGAAGCTTAAACCCCAAATAAAAATGATTTCAAACAGGTCAGGTACCCCCAGGGCAAAGTTCCATTTGGCTTTAAAAAAATTGCTTCCAGGGCTAAAAATATTCACTGGAGCCATCCAAGGCCTTTATAGTCCTGTTGCTTGAAAATTGCACAGCCTTGATGGTGTGTTGAAAACATATACAACATTTTTCTTAATTATTTCAGATATGGACTTGTTTCAAGAAGATATGGACCTGTCTTGGTAAGTCAGTCTAGATGATCATGATTAATGGTAGTGAACCTGTAGCCTAATCCCATACTATTGAAGAGATTGATCATGAAATCATTTCTACGGCCATTCTCCTGATTCAAGAAAGGTTGATGTCAGTTACAAACTACTGGTGAACCTCTTGGCCAAGCTTGCCCAGAAAAAAGTGTGCTTAGGTGAACTGACCGCCTGGACATGACCATAGTTTTTGACCGAGGCCTCAGGAATCAGAACAAACAAAACTAACACCTGTATTGAAATGACGGCAGGGAACTAGTTTATTAAAGGTACATCTATATTTAAATGATGGTGTTGAACCTGTAATTTATAGGGCAATTGTCAATATTTTTTGCTGAAATTTTGCATGCAGGCAGAGCAGCAATAGATATGAAACATATCAAACGGGATTTCAGTTTGAAGGCATGGGTCTGAGCCCCTGAGGTAGACTTCAGGGGATGGGGCGGAGGCCTAAATTAAACTTTTTAAGAATATAGTCATGTTGCATATCAAATTAAAGCTGACGACTTTTGCAACAACATGGTAGCAAATATTTTGCCCACAGACACACCCTCAACCCAGGGGGTGGGGTCAAAAGGTCAAACTATATATTTTTGTGAAAGTAATCATGTTGCATACCAAATTAAAGGGAATTGAGCACAGAGCACCATGAAAGCAAACATGCTGTATTTACACACACCAACGACCCCTGGGGTGGGGTCAAAAGGTCATATTATTTTTTCTTTTCTAAAAGTGGTCATGTTGCATATCAAATTAAAGTGGAAGAAGTGTAGACCTACATGCAAGGTAACACTTTGAATTTACACACACCCTTGACCTCTGGATTTGGGTTGAAAGGTCAGATATTGAAATTGTGTAGATGTAAGTATATTTTTTTCAATTAAACTATAAGCACTAAAACATATTTGACAGGCGTTTGTTATGATCTGAATATGGGATTTATGTTTTGTGATTTACATGTTTCTCTGAAATAACCCTTTGTCGGGGGATATAAATTTGTCGAATTTGTCTTGTTGGAACTAATTTTCAAATTGGATATAGGAATGAATTGCTATTTTTATGGATTTTATCGATGTGTAAACTCCGGTGAATCACTCACAAACTGAGTTTATGTAAAGTTTGTGAGTGATTTGCCTGAGTTTACACATCAATAAAATCCACAAAAATAACAGTTCATTCCTTATAATTCCAACTTTGAAACAAAACAGCACATTTGTAAAGGGTTGATGACAATATTTCAAATTTTAAAGCCCTCTGAAGGAAAGTAGTTTGTAACCGCTGTCCATGAAAGATGGGACAGCCATCTTGAAAATTTTGTCACTTCAAAACTTTGTTTTGCTAAATAATGATTACAATGGCATTCTATTGGGAGTGAATATGTGAGTATGAGCTCAAAACAACTCCATTTAGTTTGGAATTGTTTTCTCTTGTCAAACCTCTTGCTGGGCTCATTGAAGAACATTTAGGTTTAGGCGCTACCACCACAGATCGACAGGTTTTAAAAGGCACTTACCTTCACAAGTCCCTGCCTAATATCCCGGCATTAGTAGGACCTAAGCGTCCATTTATAACAGTAAGAAAAAAGGCAAACATCAGGAATCGATACAATCAAGCCCCACAGTAGACAGTTTGCTGTCAAACTGCGTTGAAACATTTCCTTGTTGATGTAGACTTGACATAGTTTTGATTACTTTGTTTGATTTGATTCTTTACGTCCCATCAACAATCTTTCAGTTATATAGGGACGTATCTTCCTGGGTTGAACCAGTACTAAGCTAGGATAAATGTTTATTGCTCAAGGACCACAACGCAGTGAGGCCGGTGAGGCTGGAACCCAGGGCCCTTCGGTCTCGAGTCAAGCACTCTACCACTGAGCCACTGTGCTCCCTAGTTTTGATTACGATTCTCTTCAATGATAATGACGTCACATAACCTCCTCATCCAGTTCATGTCTTAAGAGTTTCCCCCATTGCTTTGAAGATGTACCACCATATGGGGTAAGGGTTTTAAAATGAGCTTTCAGCATGCTTAACTATGTTAAAACTTGTGAATACAGGTCAACCTCGCTGTGTCAAACTTGCTTATCTCGAATACATGGCATATATCAAAGTGATCATCCATTTCCGAGCATTTCCCCTATATTGCTTTGTATTTCAAACCTGTTTATGTCGAACTTGGTTATCATGAAATCTCGGCTATATCGAAGTGGTTTTTCATTCCGGAAAATTAGTTTCCCGCTTCTTTACCGCTACTTGTGTCAAAGGAAATTTTGTGTTGGTCAAAAAAATTTAACAATTTAAATGTCAAACAAAGTAATTAACATTCAGACATTGAACAATAGCCTTTAATCCAGTCCAGTATAATCCATTGTTGCGGGTAATCGCCAATTAGTTATAGTGTTGAGGCGGCCATTGTTCAATGATCAGCTGTTTGTGTATAAATAATTGCATCGATTGACCTTGACAATGCATAACAAGCAAGGTATGCTTTATTTGAACATAAGAAAATTAGCGGTGCCATTCAAATCTTGATGTTGTTTATTGGTGTTCTTTGATGAGATATTTACGACAGTCTTTACTTATACAACTTGGTTTGGTTTTTATGTTTGTTTATTCTCTTGAAAACAAGTAGGAAAGTTCAATAACTAAAGCCTGTTTTCACCATTCCCTATTCATTACCAATAATTTAAAAAAAAATCACCGTTTCCGCAATATTGTTTACCCCTCGCTAAGGCTGTGGCGTTATGGTGGTCCACAACGTAATTAAAGTGGAAATTAAACAAACTTAAATGAATTTCTTTTGTCTTCATTTCTATCCGGTTTGCAGTAGAACAGTTTGACTACACATGTACTGTAAAAGTATGTCTTGGAGAAATATTGGGGTGACGTCACATTTTGCTTATGTCGAACTTCGGATAACTCGAAGTATTTTCGCCATTCCCTTGGACTTTGACATAGTGAGGTTGACCTGTATTTATTTCTGACATTTTATGTACAGTTCATTACTATTAACACTAACAGAACTGTGAAATCAAGGCAGATATCAAATATTCATACACATGGGTTTTTAGAGAAGTGTAAAACCTATTTAATTTTGTCAACGGACCAATCAAAATCGCTTAAAAAACAAAAACAATAGTTGGAATTACACAAACATAAAAAGATCTAATTTTTTATGCAAAACTGGCAGAATTTATATTAAACCTTAAAATTATTCTGGTCCTTGTGTGGAATTCCTTGTCCCAGAACAAAACATATAAAGGATACAGCCATGTCTTATTTCTCAACCAAAACATATGTTGTGGTGCCAGTACTCAAAAGAACTGTCTCAGTGAGACGGTTCTTTTGAGCACCCAAAACATATGTAAAAACTGACAGGTAAAAAAATAGTCAAAATTTTACACTCAAAAATCTAAACCTGTGTTAAATAATATATATTTTTGTATGTGGCAGACCAATTAAACAATCTCAGATTGAAATTTTCAATTGAAAAAGACATTTTTTTATGGAATCATTGTCACAGCTATTATCTTGCTTATTAAGTATAAAATTCATCATTTAATATTTTTTAAACAACTCATTGTTATAACTTTTTGTACTCTCCCTACTTGTTTAAGCTGATATTCCCCACTTTTCACCTATTTTTTGCAATTTTTATCCCTACTTTTTCCCTACTTTGTGGAGATTACTTTAAACATGTAATGATGAACAATTATATTTTCAGGGATTACTGCGATCTCTCCATGGAAATAGAGCTGGATGTGGTATGTTGTGTGTGTGAAACCGATGTGGGCCTCTTTGATGAAATATTGATCTGCCAGTGTTGTTTGAACAAAGCCCACCAGACATGTACCAGTAAGTACCTAAATTTACCAGAATTCTGTCTCATAGGTCCAGATAAGGACATTTTATTTGCGTAGAATTTTAATTATTTTCTTACCCATTAATTTAAACATGTGTTTTGGGTAATCAAAAGAACCGTCTCAATGAGTACCCACAACATATGTTTTGGATGAGAAATAAACTAATTTTCCAATACGCACTCTTATCTGGAGGCCTGCTGTCTGCCCTTAATTACAGTCAAAGTAAGTAAGGTTGCAAAGATCAGGAATCGATACAATCAAGTACCACACCTGACCCAGGATACCAATGGGAAAGTGACAAACTCACAGAAGACACCACAAACGAGAGCCAAGAGGTCAGCCCTTTCCCAGCAGGTGACCACGAAGCACATATAAACAGACGCGCACAAAACATAGCAAACACAAGACAGAACAAAAACATAAAAGATCCACAAAAGAAGTACCGCCTTGGAACGGTCAGTAAAATATTTTACTGGAGGGCTTAAACCGGTTTAACGGCGCCAACCTCACCCTTAATTCAGATGTGGATCAAGACACATAGATATTTGGTTTGCATGAAAGACCCCTAACTTATCAATGCATCATCTCCTAAAACATATAAATCAAGATATAACAAGGAGATAAAGCAAGGATAAGGACTCAACAGTAAATTAAACTGAATACCGGAGCAAAAGAAATCCAACAGGTAAACCCCGGTGGGCCCGACAAACAGCCAAAGCATCAGGCCCCTACCATCTCATCAATAGATAAGTCTTTAAGTCGGAACCATCATAGAGTCTGAAGTCCGACCCACCGGCTTGCAATTAAAGAGGAAAGCAAAGTTGCCAACTGTGATTGGGTTGACTACCAAGCATGCGGACTGTTGCAATACATTAATGTTATAGCCAATCTTTTTATAATGGGAAATTATTTTAATGAACTGTGCTGAAAAATTATTAGAGCCAACAATCTTCTTCAACTTATACACCAAGTCTCCATAGAAATCAGGTTCCGAAAGTCCTTGGCGCAAGAGAGATTTAAGTCCAACTTGGAATTTAGAAATCAAATCAAAGTATCGTCTATAAAATTTTGAAAATGTTTTGCGAAGTTTATGATACCGATAGCCCTGTTTAAGAAGTTTCTGAGTTAACAATTTATTGCGAGTGTTGAAGTCAGTAACATAGCTAGATGCTCTAGCAAAAAGAATGAGTTGAGAGATATAGACTCCATAAGATGTAGAACGAGGAACATCACCATCTAAAAATGGGAAATTGACAATTTCAAAATCAAAGTCGTCACGTTTATCATAAATTTTGGTAGAAACAATACCATTAGAAATTGACAAATGCAAGTCTAAAAATGCGGCTTCGGTATCAGAGGCATTGGCTTTATTAAGTTGGAGCTCTGAAGGGTATATTTGACTAACCATATTTTCAAAATAAACATTATTAATATTTAAAATATCGTCCAAATATCTGGAAGTAGTGTTAAACGCATCAATAACATCAGCCTGCTTATCATCAGAAAGAGACATCATAAAGTCCCTTTCATAACAAAACAGGAATAAATCTGCAACCAGGGGAGCACAATTAGTGCCCATAGGAATCCCAACTACTTGTCTATAGAGCTTGGTGCCAAATCGAATAAAAATGTTGTCCAACAAAAAGGTCAGCGCATCACATACATTTTGACACGACCATGCATGATATTTTTTAGGTTTTTCTGAAGTAAAAATGCATTTCTGTCACTACATGCAAGGTAAGGAGAGCCTTCTCTCTGGAAGGTTCTTTCAATAAGATCAATAAGTTTATCTTTAATTAAATTATGAGGTAAAGTAGTGTAAAGAGTAGAAAAATCATAAGTAGACAAACTGGTCGCATTGAAATCTCTAGCTTTAAGTTTATCTAAAATTTCACCTGAATTTTTAATCGACCAAAATAGGTTTTTACCGGATCTCTCATATACTTTTTCACAATATTTGATAACATGTTTTTTTAACAGCTGTAAGACACGAGGTTAACAATTTAGAAAGTTCTGTTGTCGTACAAGAACTAGAATTTGCAATAAATCTTGCTTTATAGGGTTTTTTATGGAGTTTAGGTAACCAGTACAACGTAGGAACTTTGTCTTGATTTTCTTTAGCTTTGACACCAAAATGTAGGGCTGTATGACAACCATGCCCATCAACAATCACCCTTTCACTTAAAGAAGGCTGCAGTTTATAGGCATTAGTGTCAACAAGCTCACGCTTAAGAGTATTAATATAATACAATCGTCATACGACTACAACATTGTTAGCAGCTTTATCTGCTGGAACCAAAACCTAGTTCATATGAAAATCCTGGATACCTCGTTTAAGATGACGCAAACCTCAGTTATTCGAAGTACCATAGACCACAGGAATCCTTTCGAATAATTGGTAGTTTGGATTATCAAAATCAGTAGTTTGGGATTGATACTTTCAGTAAAAACTCGGAGACTTTCATAGAATGTCATTTTTTTGCCAGAATTTGCATTTTCAACTGGGTTTTTCCGTGAAGTATTGCAAATATCAGTCTGTCAAAGCATTGACAAAAATGAGCTGCTTGGAGGTTGTGGTCATATCGTCTCTTATGCTTTGCAGGTCTAAGAAAGCAGAAAAGAAAAGAATAGAAAATCAAGAGCTCATCCACTATATACATGTACCTACATTGATAACAACAATGGCTAGAACGTGCAGTCAATGGGGCGCCATGGCAAATCCCAACGCTAAAGTTTTGACCCGCCAGCACCCACAAGTCCCACCCCTGGGGCATGACTCTAGCAACAGATTCAATATGTTTTCTATATTTTATTTGTGAGAACACACACAAAGTTTGGTTTAAAAATCTTTGAATTGACATGGTAACCGAAATGCAAGTAAAGTTTTCATCCTAGGGTCAAACTGGTGACCTTGGGTTGAGGTCGAAAGGTCAAATATCATTAAATTTCAGCTACCATGTCATATTCTATGATTTTTATACCAAACTTTGTGTGTGTTCTTACAAATAGAAAACATATTGAACAGAATTTTCATTCTGTTGCTGGGGTCATGCCCCAGGGGTGGGACTTTGGGGTGCTGGGTGAGTCAAACACTTTAGCGTGGGGATTTGCGATGGCGCCCCATCTACTGCGGGCTCAAATTATTTTTGTTGTAGTCCGTTTCATAACCATTATCTTCCTATAGGTGGGTGTGCTTAAAGCTGCATAGTCTGTAACTTTGAACATTTTTCGAAAAATTTTCTTTTCTTTTTAAATCATTTGTAAAAATAGAATTAAGTTATGTTTTCACAATAAATAAGTTCAGTATAGCTGAAAACTGCATAGAAAAGTGAATTATCTTATAAAACCAGGTGTTTTTTCTCTTGTAAGTAATTATTTGGGTCCCTCCAATAATTCTAGACAGTTGTTTGTTAACATAAACACTCTTGTTTTGATTGTGAAGATTTACGAAAATGGTAAAATCTTTACGTGAATTTGAGTATTTTTACTGTATCCTTGAAAAATAGAAACTTTACTACAAAAATTAAAAGATCAAAAGATACAGACTATGCAGCTTTAATATAAATGCGTGACATTATTATTGGCAATTAGGAATTTGAAATTGAAGGGTAATTTAACAGCAATTTCCATAATCGGCACCAACAAATCTCTTTGAAAAATTGAATTTTTTTCAGAAAATCGAAATAAGAAAAAACAGTAGTTTTATTGCAATAGATACTAGAGAAAAAAGTCGGGGACGTCCGTCATCTTCAAAAGATCCAGTTAGTTTCAGATAATCGACGTTCAGATAACCTTGATTTGACTGTATTCTCAGTACCCATTGGTCAGATTTGATGCAGCTTTGGTATAATGATAAGTACATGGTCTGCAGACCTTGAAATATCTTAAAATAGGCACTTACCCTGCTTCAAAACAGTTATTGACATATAATGGATAAAAAAATGTTAATTTACACAGAAAATCATCCAAATTTCCACTTGCCCTGACAGTGACTTTTGACCCAATTGCAGCAGCCAACAAATTTTGTGATATTTTTCCTAATTTTTGAAAAAATGTAAGGTATTTTTACCCACAGCAGTTTTAACTTAGCCATTTTTTGATCATTGCAGTGCATACCTTGTTTGAATTGTTTTCCATTTCAGCTTAGAGGGCAGGCCTATTGTTTTAATTGTAATAATTCCTTGTCATTGCTTAGTTTTAACTTGGTCTTTTTAGCTCACCTGAGCCATTGGCTCATGGCAAGCTATTGTGATGGTTAGATGTCCGTCATGGGACGTCCATCGTTAACAATGGCTTCAAATGACATCTCCTCCTAAACTACTGGCTGGATTTTGATCAAACTTGGTAGGAATGATCCTTATATGGCCCCCTTCAAAAATTGTTCAAATGGTTCCAGTCCAATGCATATCTAGGTCACACAGGCTAAAAATAGATTTTCAAGATGAAAACTTAAAAAAATTTCATTTCTGAAACCACAAAGCCTAGAGCTTTGATATTTGGTATGTAGCATCACCTAGTGGACCTCTACCAAGTTTGTTCAAATTATACCCATAGGGCCAAAATTGGCCCTGTCCTAGGGATCACATGTTTTACATAGGCTTATATAGGGAAAAAGTTGGAAAAATCTTCTTGTCTGAAACCATAAGGCTGAGAGCCTTGATATTTGGTATGTAGCATCACCTAGTGGACCTCTACCAAGTTAGTTCAAATTGCCCTGCCCCGGGGTCACAATTGTTTTACATAGGCTAATATAGGGAAAAAACATGGGAAAATTTTCTTCTCTGAAACCTCAAGGCCTACAGCCTTGATATTAAGTGGGTAGCATCACCTAGTGAACCTCTGCTAAGTTTGTTCAAATTATACCACTTGGGCCAAAAATGGCCCCGCCAAAGGGGTCACATGTTACACATAGGCTTATATAGGGAAAAAAATGGAAAAATCTTCTTGTCTGAAACCATAAGGCCTAGAGCCTTGATATATGGTATGTAGCATCACCTAGTGGACCTCTACCAAGTTTGTTCAAGATATATCCTTGGGGCCAAAAATGGCCCTGGTCCGGGGTCACATGTTTTACTAAGGCCTATATTAGGAATGAAATAAATTTTCTTTTCTGAAACCATATGGCCTAGAGCTTTGGTATTGAGTATGTAGCATCACCTAGTGGACCTCTACCAAGTTTGTTATACCCTTCACAAACTTTGTTTGTTGGGGGTATACTGTTTTCACGTTTTCCGTGCGTCCGTCCATCTGTCCGTCCTTGCGTCAGTGTGTAACGTTTTGTTTCCTTAATATCTTGAAGAGTCATTGCTGGATTTTCATCAAACCTTGCAAACATGTTCATATATACAAGACAAATGCTTTAAACAAAAAAGTAAGGGCTAGGGGCCAATTCTATTAGGGGAGCGCAGTGGCTCAGTGGTAGAGTGCTTGACTCGAGACCGAAGGGCCGCGGGTTCGAGCCTCACCGGCGTCACTGCGTTGTGGTCCTTGAGCAAGACACATTTATCCTAGGTTAGTACTGGTTCAACCCAGGAAGACCCGTCCCGCATAAC
>CAXHUL010000736.1:0-95012 GCA_964019695.1 Loripinus fragilis
CGCCAAGTTTTAGGCCGGGGTTGGCTACTGTGGCCTAATGGGGCCTAATGGGAAGATCTTCTAATGCTCATAACTTTTTAATTTCCCGACGGAGCGCTTTGAAATTTTCACCATTTGTAGACGGCCTCCCGTACTACAAACTGATGCCCGTGTGGGCATGATGAAAATAGTAGTTCGCGAGACGGAAGCGCGTAAAGCTTCGGGGCGGCGGACTTCCACACCCCGATAACTCGGTATCGAAACATTGTTGCGGGCGGGTGCGCATGGCAATACCTGCGCCTCTGTTGGCCCTGTCCGCGTGCAAAATCTAAAAGCGATCAGAGCCTTAGAAAGCGCGTACAACCGCTATCCCCATTTGCCTTGGGCCCTATGGGAAAACAGGAAATATCATAATTGCGGTCCGGGGCGCGCGCGCACAATGATAATTTTCACACCCGAGTAAGCTCTTTTATAGGTCAACATTTTGGAAAAAAAATTGGCTTGCTGCCCACAGCAGGAGCTGAGAACCATGCATTCGGAGGTTTTCACACCCCACCCACTAATGCCCTCAAAGTTTGAGAAAACGCGACCTTCGCGAAAAGCCCCGGAACCTATTGCAAAGTGATGAGCAGTGCCCAGGAGCACCTCTCAGTCATTTGCGCAAAATTCCTTCGGCTACAAGTGGCTCAAATAAGGGCGTGAAAATTGTGCCGAAAGCCCTTTCAGGGGCTATTGCTCGGCACTCGGGGGACGGAAAATTTTACGCGATGCCTCACAATGAAGCCCTGGTCGGGGGCTAACTTCTGGCACCAGTTTCGAGCCCGTCCGTGAAAGTGACCCGCGCAAGTTTTAGGCCGGGTTGGCTACTGTGGCCTAATGGGGCCTAATGGGAAGATCTTCTAATGCTCATAACTTTTTAATTTCCCGACGGAGCGCTTTGAAATTTTCACCATTTGTAGACGGCCTCCCGTACTACAAACTGATGCCCGTGTGGGCATGATGAAAATAGTAGTTCGCGAGACGGAAGCGCGTAAAGCTTCGGGGCGGCGGACTTCCACACCCCGATAACTCGGTATCGAAACATTGTTGCGGGCGGGTGCGCATGGCAATACCTGCGCCTCTGTTGGCCCTGTCCGCGTGCAAAATCTAAAAGCGATCAGAGCCTTAGAAAGCGCGTACAACCGCTATCCCCATTTGCCTTGGGCCCTATGGGAAAACAGGAAATATCATAATTGCGGTCCGGGGCGCGCGCGCACAATGATAATTTTCACACCCGAGTAAGCTCTTTTATAGGTCAACATTTTGGAAAAAAAATTGGCTTGCTGCCCACAGCAGGAGCTGAGAACCATGCATTCGGAGGTTTTCACACCCCACCCACTAATGCCCTCAAAGTTTGAGAAAACGCGACCTTCGCGAAAAGCCCCGGAACCTATTGCAAAGTGATGAGCAGTGCCCAGGAGCACCTCTCAGTCATTTGCGCAAAATTCCTTCGGCTACAAGTGGCTCAAATAAGGGCGTGAAAATTGTGCCGAAAGCCCTTTCAGGGGCTATTGCTCGGCACTCGGGGGACGGAAAATTTTACGCGATGCCTCACAATGAAGCCCTGGTCGGGGGCTAACTTCTGGCACCAGTTTCGAGCCCGTCCGTGAAAGTGACCCGCGCAAGTTTTAGGCCGGGTTGGCTACTGTGGCCTAATGGGGCCTAATGGGAAGATCTTCTAATGCTCATAACTTTTTAATTTCCCGACGGAGCGCTTTGAAATTTTCACCATTTGTAGACGGCCTCCCGTACTACAAACTGATGCCCGTGTGGGCATGATGAAAATAGTAGTTCGCGAGACGGAAGCGCGTAAAGCTTCGGGGCGGCGGACTTCCACACCCCGATAACTCGGTATCGAAACATTGTTGCGGGCGGGTGCGCATGGCAATACCTGCGCCTCTGTTGGCCCTGTCCGCGTGCAAAATCTAAAAGCGATCAGAGCCTTAGAAAGCGCGTACAACCGCTATCCCCATTTGCCTTGGGCCCTATGGGAAAACAGGAAATATCATAATTGCGGTCCGGGGCGCGCGCGCACAATGATAATTTTCACACCCGAGTAAGCTCTTTTATAGGTCAACATTTTGGAAAAAAAATTGGCTTGCTGCCCACAGCAGGAGCTGAGAACCATGCATTCGGAGGTTTTCACACCCCACCCACTAATGCCCTCAAAGTTTGAGAAAACGCGACCTTCGCGAAAAGCCCCGGAACCTATTGCAAAGTGATGAGCAGTGCCCAGGAGCACCTCTCAGTCATTTGCGCAAAATTCCTTCGGCTACAAGTGGCTCAAATAAGGGCGTGAAAATTGTGCCGAAAGCCCTTTCAGGGGCTATTGCTCGGCACTCGGGGGACGGAAAATTTTACGCGATGCCTCACAATGAAGCCCTGGTCGGGGGCTAACTTCTGGCACCAGTTTCGAGCCCGTCCGTGAAAGTGACCCGCGCAAGTTTTAGGCCGGGTTGGCTACTGTGGCCTAATGGGGCCTAATGGGAAGATCTTCTAATGCTCATAACTTTTTAATTTCCCGACGGAGCGCTTTGAAATTTTCACCATTTGTAGACGGCCTCCCGTACTACAAACTGATGCCCGTGTGGGCATGATGAAAATAGTAGTTCGCGAGACGGAAGCGCGTAAAGCTTCGGGGCGGCGGACTTCCACACCCCGATAACTCGGTATCGAAACATTGTTGCGGGCGGGTGCGCATGGCAATACCTGCGCCTCTGTTGGCCCTGTCCGCGTGCAAAATCTAAAAGCGATCAGAGCCTTAGAAAGCGCGTACAACCGCTATCCCCATTTGCCTTGGGCCCTATGGGAAAACAGGAAATATCATAATTGCGGTCCGGGGCGCGCGCGCACAATGATAATTTTCACACCCGAGTAAGCTCTTTTATAGGTCAACATTTTGGAAAAAAAATTGGCTTGCTGCCCACAGCAGGAGCTGAGAACCATGCATTCGGAGGTTTTCACACCCCACCCACTAATGCCCTCAAAGTTTGAGAAAACGCGACCTTCGCGAAAAGCCCCGGAACCTATTGCAAAGTGATGAGCAGTGCCCAGGAGCACCTCTCAGTCATTTGCGCAAAATTCCTTCGGCTACAAGTGGCTCAAATAAGGGCGTGAAAATTGTGCCGAAAGCCCTTTCAGGGGCTATTGCTCGGCACTCGGGGGACGGAAAATTTTACGCGATGCCTCACAATGAAGCCCTGGTCGGGGGCTAACTTCTGGCACCAGTTTCGAGCCCGTCCGTGAAAGTGACCCGCGCAAGTTTTAGGCCCGGGTTGGCTACTGTGGCCTAATGGGGCCTAATGGGAAGATCTTCTAATGCTCATAACTTTTTAATTTCCCGACGGAGCGCTTTGAAATTTTCACCATTTGTAGACGGCCTCCCGTACTACAAACTGATGCCCGTGTGGGCATGATGAAAATAGTAGTTCGCGAGACGGAAGCGCGTAAAGCTTCGGGGCGGCGGACTTCCACACCCCGATAACTCGGTATCGAAACATTGTTGCGGGCGGGTGCGCATGGCAATACCTGCGCCTCTGTTGGCCCTGTCCGCGTGCAAAATCTAAAAGCGATCAGAGCCTTAGAAAGCGCGTACAACCGCTATCCCCATTTGCCTTGGGCCCTATGGGAAAACAGGAAATATCATAATTGCGGTCCGGGGCGCGCGCGCACAATGATAATTTTCACACCCGAGTAAGCTCTTTTATAGGTCAACATTTTGGAAAAAAAATTGGCTTGCTGCCCACAGCAGGAGCTGAGAACCATGCATTCGGAGGTTTTCACACCCCACCCACTAATGCCCTCAAAGTTTGAGAAAACGCGACCTTCGCGAAAAGCCCCGGAACCTATTGCAAAGTGATGAGCAGTGCCCAGGAGCACCTCTCAGTCATTTGCGCAAAATTCCTTCGGCTACAAGTGGCTCAAATAAGGGCGTGAAAATTGTGCCGAAAGCCCTTTCAGGGGCTATTGCTCGGCACTCGGGGGACGGAAAATTTTACGCGATGCCTCACAATGAAGCCCTGGTCGGGGGCTAACTTCTGGCACCAGTTTCGAGCCCGTCCGTGAAAGTGACCCGCGCAAGTTTTAGGCCGGGTTGGCTACTGTGGCCTAATGGGGCCTAATGGGAAGATCTTCTAATGCTCATAACTTTTTAATTTCCCGACGGAGCGCTTTGAAATTTTCACCATTTGTAGACGGCCTCCCGTACTACAAACTGATGCCCGTGTGGGCATGATGAAAATAGTAGTTCGCGAGACGGAAGCGCGTAAAGCTTCGGGGCGGCGGACTTCCACACCCCGATAACTCGGTATCGAAACATTGTTGCGGGCGGGTGCGCATGGCAATACCTGCGCCTCTGTTGGCCCTGTCCGCGTGCAAAATCTAAAAGCGATCAGAGCCTTAGAAAGCGCGTACAACCGCTATCCCCATTTGCCTTGGGCCCTATGGGAAAAACAGGAAATATCATAATTGCGGTCCGGGGCGCGCGCGCACAATGATAATTTTCACACCCGAGTAAGCTCTTTTATAGGTCAACATTTTGGAAAAAAAATTGGCTTGCTGCCCACAGCAGGAGCTGAGAACCATGCATTCGGAGGTTTTCACACCCCACCCACTAATGCCCTCAAAGTTTGAGAAAACGCGACCTTCGCGAAAAGCCCCGGAACCTATTGCAAAGTGATGAGCAGTGCCCAGGAGCACCTCTCAGTCATTTGCGCAAAATTCCTTCGGCTACAAGTGGCTCAAATAAGGGCGTGAAAATTGTGCCGAAAGCCCTTTCAGGGGCTATTGCTCGGCACTCGGGGGACGGAAAATTTTACGCGATGCCTCACAATGAAGCCCTGGTCGGGGGCTAACTTCTGGCACCAGTTTCGAGCCCGTCCGTGAAAGTGACCCGCGCAAGTTTTAGGCCGGGTTGGCTACTGTGGCCTAATGGGGCCTAATGGGAAGATCTTCTAATGCTCATAACTTTTTAATTTCCCGACGGAGCGCTTTGAAATTTTCACCATTTGTAGACGGCCTCCCGTACTACAAACTGATGCCCGTGTGGGCATGATGAAAATAGTAGTTCGCGAGACGGAAGCGCGTAAAGCTTCGGGGCGGCGGACTTCCACACCCCGATAACTCGGTATCGAAACATTGTTGCGGGCGGGTGCGCATGGCAATACCTGCGCCTCTGTTGGCCCTGTCCGCGTGCAAAATCTAAAAGCGATCAGAGCCTTAGAAAGCGCGTACAACCGCTATCCCCATTTGCCTTGGGCCCTATGGGAAAACAGGAAATATCATAATTGCGGTCCGGGGCGCGCGCGCACAATGATAATTTTCACACCCGAGTAAGCTCTTTTATAGGTCAACATTTTGGAAAAAAAATTGGCTTGCTGCCCACAGCAGGAGCTGAGAACCATGCATTCGGAGGTTTTCACACCCCACCCACTAATGCCCTCAAAGTTTGAGAAAACGCGACCTTCGCGAAAAGCCCCGGAACCTATTGCAAAGTGATGAGCAGTGCCCAGGAGCACCTCTCAGTCATTTGCGCAAAATTCCTTCGGCTACAAGTGGCTCAAATAAGGGCGTGAAAATTGTGCCGAAAGCCCTTTCAGGGGCTATTGCTCGGCACTCGGGGGACGGAAAATTTTACGCGATGCCTCACAATGAAGCCCTGGTCGGGGGCTAACTTCTGGCACCAGTTTCGAGCCCGTCCGTGAAAGTGACCCGCGCAAGTTTTAGGCCGGGTTGGCTACTGTGGCCTAATGGGGCCTAATGGGAAGATCTTCTAATGCTCATAACTTTTTAATTTCCCGACGGAGCGCTTTTGAAATTTTCACCATTTGTAGACGGGCCTCCCGTACTACAAACTGATGCCCGTGTGGGCATGATGAAAATAGTAGTTCGCGAGACGGAAGCGCGTAAAGCTTCGGGGCGGCGGACTTCCACACCCCGATAACTCGGTATCGAAACATTGTTGCGGGCGGGTGCGCATGGCAATACCTGCGCCTCTGTTGGCCCTGTCCGCGTGCAAAATCTAAAAGCGATCAGAGCCTTAGAAAGCGCGTACAACCGCTATCCCCATTTGCCTTGGGCCCTATGGGAAAACAGGAAATATCATAATTGCGGTCCGGGGCGCGCGCGCACAATGATAATTTTCACACCCGAGTAAGCTCTTTTATAGGTCAACATTTTGGAAAAAAAATTGGCTTGCTGCCCACAGCAGGAGCTGAGAACCATGCATTCGGAGGTTTTCACACCCCACCCACTAATGCCCTCAAAGTTTGAGAAAACGCGACCTTCGCGAAAAGCCCCGGAACCTATTGCAAAGTGATGAGCAGTGCCCAGGAGCACCTCTCAGTCATTTGCGCAAAATTCCTTCGGCTACAAGTGGCTCAAATAAGGGCGTGAAAATTGTGCCGAAAGCCCTTTCAGGGGCTATTGCTCGGCACTCGGGGGACGGAAAATTTTACGCGATGCCTCACAATGAAGCCCTGGTCGGGGGCTAACTTCTGGCACCAGTTTCGAGCCCGTCCGTGAAAGTGACCCGCGCAAGTTTTAGGCCGGGTTGGCTACTGTGGCCTAATGGGGCCTAATGGGAAGATCTTCTAATGCTCATAACTTTTTAATTTCCCGACGGAGCGCTTTGAAATTTTCACCATTTGTAGACGGCCTCCCGTACTACAAACTGATGCCCGTGTGGGCATGATGAAAATAGTAGTTCGCGAGACGGAAGCGCGTAAAGCTTCGGGGCGGCGGACTTCCACACCCCGATAACTCGGTATCGAAACATTGTTGCGGGCGGGTGCGCATGGCAATACCTGCGCCTCTGTTGGCCCTGTCCGCGTGCAAAATCTAAAAGCGATCAGAGCCTTAGAAAGCGCGTACAACCGCTATCCCCATTTGCCTTGGGCCCTATGGGAAAACAGGAAATATCATAATTGCGGTCCGGGGCGCGCGCGCACAATGATAATTTTCACACCCGAGTAAGCTCTTTTATAGGTCAACATTTTGGAAAAAAAATTGGCTTGCTGCCCACAGCAGGAGCTGAGAACCATGCATTCGGAGGTTTTCACACCCCACCCACTAATGCCCTCAAAGTTTGAGAAAACGCGACCTTCGCGAAAAGCCCCGGAACCTATTGCAAAGTGATGAGCAGTGCCCAGGAGCACCTCTCAGTCATTTGCGCAAAATTCCTTCGGCTACAAGTGGCTCAAATAAGGGCGTGAAAATTGTGCCGAAAGCCCTTTCAGGGGCTATTGCTCGGCACTCGGGGGACGGAAAATTTTACGCGATGCCTCACAATGAAGCCCTGGTCGGGGGCTAACTTCTGGCACCAGTTTCGAGCCCGTCCGTGAAAGTGACCCGCGCAAGTTTTAGGCCGGGTTGGCTACTGTGGCCTAATGGGGCCTAATGGGAAGATCTTCTAATGCTCATAACTTTTTAATTTCCCGACGGAGCGCTTTGAAATTTTCACCATTTGTAGACGGCCTCCCGTACTACAAACTGATGCCCGTGTGGGCATGATGAAAATAGTAGTTCGCGAGACGGAAGCGCGTAAAGCTTCGGGGCGGCGGACTTCCACACCCCGATAACTCGGTATCGAAACATTGTTGCGGGCGGGTGCGCATGGCAATACCTGCGCCTCTGTTGGCCCTGTCCGCGTGCAAAATCTAAAAGCGATCAGAGCCTTAGAAAGCGCGTACAACCGCTATCCCCATTTGCCTTGGGCCCTATGGGAAAACAGGAAATATCATAATTGCGGTCCGGGGCGCGCGCGCACAATGATAATTTTCACACCCGAGTAAGCTCTTTTATAGGTCAACATTTTGGAAAAAAAATTGGCTTGCTGCCCACAGCAGGAGCTGAGAACCATGCATTCGGAGGTTTTCACACCCCACCCACTAATGCCCTCAAAGTTTGAGAAAACGCGACCTTCGCGAAAAGCCCCGGAACCTATTGCAAAGTGATGAGCAGTGCCCAGGAGCACCTCTCAGTCATTTGCGCAAAATTCCTTCGGCTACAAGTGGCTCAAATAAGGGCGTGAAAATTGTGCCGAAAGCCCTTTCAGGGGCTATTGCTCGGCACTCGGGGGACGGAAAATTTTACGCGATGCCTCACAATGAAGCCCTGGTCGGGGGCTAACTTCTGGCACCAGTTTCGAGCCCGTCCGTGAAAGTGACCCGCGCAAGTTTTAGGCCGGGTTGGCTACTGTGGCCTAATGGGGCCTAATGGGAAGATCTTCTAATGCTCATAACTTTTTAATTTCCCGACGGAGCGCTTTGAAATTTTCACCATTTGTAGACGGCCTCCCGTACTACAAACTGATGCCCGTGTGGGCATGATGAAAATAGTAGTTCGCGAGACGGAAGCGCGTAAAGCTTCGGGGCGGCGGACTTCCACACCCCGATAACTCGGTATCGAAACATTGTTGCGGGCGGGTGCGCATGGCAATACCTGCGCCTCTGTTGGCCCTGTCCGCGTGCAAAATCTAAAAGCGATCAGAGCCTTAGAAAGCGCGTACAACCGCTATCCCCATTTGCCTTGGGCCCTATGGGAAAACAGGAAATATCATAATTGCGGTCCGGGGCGCGCGCGCACAATGATAATTTTCACACCCGAGTAAGCTCTTTTATAGGTCAACATTTTGGAAAAAAAATTGGCTTGCTGCCCACAGCAGGAGCTGAGAACCATGCATTCGGAGGTTTTCACACCCCACCCACTAATGCCCTCAAAGTTTGAGAAAACGCGACCTTCGCGAAAAGCCCCGGAACCTATTGCAAAGTGATGAGCAGTGCCCAGGAGCACCTCTCAGTCATTTGCGCAAAATTCCTTCGGCTACAAGTGGCTCAAATAAGGGCGTGAAAATTGTGCCGAAAGCCCTTTCAGGGGCTATTGCTCGGCACTCGGGGGACGGAAAATTTTACGCGATGCCTCACAATGAAGCCCTGGTCGGGGGCTAACTTCTGGCACCAGTTTCGAGCCCGTCCGTGAAAGTGACCCGCGCAAGTTTTAGGCCGGGTTGGCTACTGTGGCCTAATGGGGCCTAATGGGAAGATCTTCTAATGCTCATAACTTTTTAATTTCCCGACGGAGCGCTTTGAAATTTTCACCATTTGTAGACGGCCTCCCGTACTACAAACTGATGCCCGTGTGGGCATGATGAAAATAGTAGTTCGCGAGACGGAAGCGCGTAAAGCTTCGGGGCGGCGGACTTCCACACCCCGATAACTCGGTATCGAAACATTGTTGCGGGCGGGTGCGCATGGCAATACCTGCGCCTCTGTTGGCCCTGTCCGCGTGCAAAATCTAAAAGCGATCAGAGCCTTAGAAAGCGCGTACAACCGCTATCCCCATTTGCCTTGGGCCCTATGGGAAAACAGGAAATATCATAATTGCGGTCCGGGGCGCGCGCGCACAATGATAATTTTCACACCCGAGTAAGCTCTTTTATAGGTCAACATTTTGGAAAAAAAATTGGCTTGCTGCCCACAGCAGGAGCTGAGAACCATGCATTCGGAGGTTTTCACACCCCACCCACTAATGCCCTCAAAGTTTGAGAAAACGCGACCTTCGCGAAAAGCCCCGGAACCTATTGCAAAGTGATGAGCAGTGCCCAGGAGCACCTCTCAGTCATTTGCGCAAAATTCCTTCGGCTACAAGTGGCTCAAATAAGGGCGTGAAAATTGTGCCGAAAGCCCTTTCAGGGGCTATTGCTCGGCACTCGGGGGACGGAAAATTTTACGCGATGCCTCACAATGAAGCCCTGGTCGGGGGCTAACTTCTGGCACCAGTTTCGAGCCCGTCCGTGAAAGTGACCCGCGCAAGTTTTAGGCCGGGTTGGCTACTGTGGCCTAATGGGGCCTAATGGGAAGATCTTCTAATGCTCATAACTTTTTAATTTCCCGACGGAGCGCTTTGAAATTTTCACCATTTGTAGACGGCCTCCCGTACTACAAACTGATGCCCGTGTGGGCATGATGAAAATAGTAGTTCGCGAGACGGAAGCGCGTAAAGCTTCGGGGCGGCGGACTTCCACACCCCGATAACTCGGTATCGAAACATTGTTGCGGGCGGGTGCGCATGGCAATACCTGCGCCTCTGTTGGCCCTGTCCGCGTGCAAAATCTAAAAGCGATCAGAGCCTTAGAAAGCGCGTACAACCGCTATCCCCATTTGCCTTGGGCCCTATGGGAAAACAGGAAATATCATAATTGCGGTCCGGGGCGCGCGCGCACAATGATAATTTTCACACCCGAGTAAGCTCTTTTATAGGTCAACATTTTGGAAAAAAAATTGGCTTGCTGCCCACAGCAGGAGCTGAGAACCATGCATTCGGAGGTTTTCACACCCCACCCACTAATGCCCTCAAAGTTTGAGAAAACGCGACCTTCGCGAAAAGCCCCGGAACCTATTGCAAAGTGATGAGCAGTGCCCAGGAGCACCTCTCAGTCATTTGCGCAAAATTCCTTCGGCTACAAGTGGCTCAAATAAGGGCGTGAAAATTGTGCCGAAAGCCCTTTCAGGGGCTATTGCTCGGCACTCGGGGGACGGAAAATTTTACGCGATGCCTCACAATGAAGCCCTGGTCGGGGGCTAACTTCTGGCACCAGTTTCGAGCCCGTCCGTGAAAGTGACCCGCGCAAGTTTTAGGCCGGGTTGGCTACTGTGGCCTAATGGGGCCTAATGGGAAGATCTTCTAATGCTCATAACTTTTTAATTTCCCGACGGAGCGCTTTGAAATTTTCACCATTTGTAGACGGCCTCCCGTACTACAAACTGATGCCCGTGTGGGCATGATGAAAATAGTAGTTCGCGAGACGGAAGCGCGTAAAGCTTCGGGGCGGCGGACTTCCACACCCCGATAACTCGGTATCGAAACATTGTTGCGGGCGGGTGCGCATGGCAATACCTGCGCCTCTGTTGGCCCTGTCCGCGTGCAAAATCTAAAAGCGATCAGAGCCTTAGAAAGCGCGTACAACCGCTATCCCCATTTGCCTTGGGCCCTATGGGAAAACAGGAAATATCATAATTGCGGTCCGGGGCGCGCGCGCACAATGATAATTTTCACACCCGAGTAAGCTCTTTTATAGGTCAACATTTTGGAAAAAAAATTGGCTTGCTGCCCACAGCAGGAGCTGAGAACCATGCATTCGGAGGTTTTCACACCCCACCCACTAATGCCCTCAAAGTTTGAGAAAACGCGACCTTCGCGAAAAGCCCCGGAACCTATTGCAAAGTGATGAGCAGTGCCCAGGAGCACCTCTCAGTCATTTGCGCAAAATTCCTTCGGCTACAAGTGGCTCAAATAAGGGCGTGAAAATTGTGCCGAAAGCCCTTTCAGGGGCTATTGCTCGGCACTCGGGGGACGGAAAATTTTACGCGATGCCTCACAATGAAGCCCTGGTCGGGGGCTAACTTCTGGCACCAGTTTCGAGCCCGTCCGTGAAAGTGACCCGCGCAAGTTTTAGGCCGGGTTGGCTACTGTGGCCTAATGGGGCCTAATGGGAAGATCTTCTAATGCTCATAACTTTTTAATTTCCCGACGGAGCGCTTTGAAATTTTCACCATTTGTAGACGGCCTCCCGTACTACAAACTGATGCCCGTGTGGGCATGATGAAAATAGTAGTTCGCGAGACGGAAGCGCGTAAAGCTTCGGGGCGGCGGACTTCCACACCCCGATAACTCGGTATCGAAACATTGTTGCGGGCGGGTGCGCATGGCAATACCTGCGCCTCTGTTGGCCCTGTCCGCGTGCAAAATCTAAAAGCGATCAGAGCCTTAGAAAGCGCGTACAACCGCTATCCCCATTTGCCTTGGGCCCTATGGGAAAACAGGAAATATCATAATTGCGGTCCGGGGCGCGCGCGCACAATGATAATTTTCACACCCGAGTAAGCTCTTTTATAGGTCAACATTTTGGAAAAAAAATTGGCTTGCTGCCCACAGCAGGAGCTGAGAACCATGCATTCGGAGGTTTTCACACCCCACCCACTAATGCCCTCAAAGTTTGAGAAAACGCGACCTTCGCGAAAAGCCCCGGAACCTATTGCAAAGTGATGAGCAGTGCCCAGGAGCACCTCTCAGTCATTTGCGCAAAATTCCTTCGGCTACAAGTGGCTCAAATAAGGGCGTGAAAATTGTGCCGAAAGCCCTTTCAGGGGCTATTGCTCGGCACTCGGGGGACGGAAAATTTTACGCGATGCCTCACAATGAAGCCCTGGTCGGGGGCTAACTTCTGGCACCAGTTTCGAGCCCGTCCGTGAAAGTGACCCGCGCAAGTTTTAGGCCGGGTTGGCTACTGTGGCCTAATGGGGCCTAATGGGAAGATCTTCTAATGCTCATAACTTTTTAATTTCCCGACGGAGCGCTTTGAAATTTTCACCATTTGTAGACGGCCTCCCGTACTACAAACTGATGCCCGTGTGGGCATGATGAAAATAGTAGTTCGCGAGACGGAAGCGCGTAAAGCTTCGGGGCGGCGGACTTCCACACCCCGATAACTCGGTATCGAAACATTGTTGCGGGCGGGTGCGCATGGCAATACCTGCGCCTCTGTTGGCCCTGTCCGCGTGCAAAATCTAAAAGCGATCAGAGCCTTAGAAAGCGCGTACAACCGCTATCCCCATTTGCCTTGGGCCCTATGGGAAAACAGGAAATATCATAATTGCGGTCCGGGGCGCGCGCGCACAATGATAATTTTCACACCCGAGTAAGCTCTTTTATATTTTTATAAGGTATAAATAGTAGTATTTACGGTATGTAAATTAAAGCCAAAGGAAAGGCAAACATACATAAGCTAAATGGTAAACATAAATAAATTTAGGTATTTACGCATATTTACCCTGGGTTTACATAGCTATATAAATCACACTTTTCATCCAGTGCCCAGGAGCACCTCTCAGTCATTTGCGCAAAATTCCTTCGGCTACAAGTGGCTCAAATAAGGGCGTGAAAATTGTGCCGAAAGCCCTTTCAGGGGCTATTGCTCGGCACTCGGGGGACGGAAAATTTTACGCGATGCCTCACAATGAAGCCCTGGTCGGGGGCTAACTTCTGGCACCAGTTTCGAGCCCGTCCGTGAAAGTGACCCGCGCAAGTTTTAGGCCGGGTTGGCTACTGTGGCCTAATGGGGCCTAATGGGAAGATCTTCTAATGCTCATAACTTTTTAATTTCCCGACGGAGCGCTTTGAAATTTTCACCATTTGTAGACGGCCTCCCGTACTACAAACTGATGCCCGTGTGGGCATGATGAAAATAGTAGTTCGCGAGACGGAAGCGCGTAAAGCTTCGGGGCGGCGGACTTCCACACCCCGATAACTCGGTATCGAAACATTGTTGCGGGCGGGTGCGCATGGCAATACCTGCGCCTCTGTTGGCCCTGTCCGCGTGCAAAATCTAAAAGCGATCAGAGCCTTAGAAAGCGCGTACAACCGCTATCCCCATTTGCCTTGGGCCCTATGGGAAAACAGGAAATATCATAATTGCGGTCCGGGGCGCGCGCGCACAATGATAATTTTCACACCCGAGTAAGCTCTTTTATAGGTCAACATTTTGGAAAAAAAATTGGCTTGCTGCCCACAGCAGGAGCTGAGAACCATGCATTCGGAGGTTTTCACACCCCACCCACTAATGCCCTCAAAGTTTGAGAAAACGCGACCTTCGCGAAAAGCCCCGGAACCTATTGCAAAGTGATGAGCAGTGCCCAGGAGCACCTCTCAGTCATTTGCGCAAAATTCCTTCGGCTACAAGTGGCTCAAATAAGGGCGTGAAAATTGTGCCGAAAGCCCTTTCAGGGGCTATTGCTCGGCACTCGGGGGACGGAAAATTTTACGCGATGCCTCACAATGAAGCCCTGGTCGGGGGCTAACTTCTGGCACCAGTTTCGAGCCCGTCCGTGAAAGTGACCCGCGCAAGTTTTAGGCCGGGTTGGCTACTGTGGCCTAATGGGGCCTAATGGGAAGATCTTCTAATGCTCATAACTTTTTAATTTCCCGACGGAGCGCTTTGAAATTTTCACCATTTGTAGACGGCCTCCCGTACTACAAACTGATGCCCGTGTGGGCATGATGAAAATAGTAGTTCGCGAGACGGAAGCGCGTAAAGCTTCGGGGCGGCGGACTTCCACACCCCGATAACTCGGTATCGAAACATTGTTGCGGGCGGGTGCGCATGGCAATACCTGCGCCTCTGTTGGCCCTGTCCGCGTGCAAAATCTAAAAGCGATCAGAGCCTTAGAAAGCGCGTACAACCGCTATCCCCATTTGCCTTGGGCCCTATGGGAAAACAGGAAATATCATAATTGCGGTCCGGGGCGCGCGCGCACAATGATAATTTTCACACCCGAGTAAGCTCTTTTATAGGTCAACATTTTGGAAAAAAAATTGGCTTGCTGCCCACAGCAGGAGCTGAGAACCATGCATTCGGAGGTTTTCACACCCCACCCACTAATGCCCTCAAAGTTTGAGAAAACGCGACCTTCGCGAAAAGCCCCGGAACCTATTGCAAAGTGATGAGCAGTGCCCAGGAGCACCTCTCAGTCATTTGCGCAAAATTCCTTCGGCTACAAGTGGCTCAAATAAGGGCGTGAAAATTGTGCCGAAAGCCCTTTCAGGGGCTATTGCTCGGCACTCGGGGGACGGAAAATTTTACGCGATGCCTCACAATGAAGCCCTGGTCGGGGGCTAACTTCTGGCACCAGTTTCGAGCCCGTCCGTGAAAGTGACCCGCGCAAGTTTTAGGCCGGGTTGGCTACTGTGGCCTAATGGGGCCTAATGGGAAGATCTTCTAATGCTCATAACTTTTTAATTTCCCGACGGAGCGCTTTGAAATTTTCACCATTTGTAGACGGCCTCCCGTACTACAAACTGATGCCCGTGTGGGCATGATGAAAATAGTAGTTCGCGAGACGGAAGCGCGTAAAGCTTCGGGGCGGCGGACTTCCACACCCCGATAACTCGGTATCGAAACATTGTTGCGGGCGGGTGCGCATGGCAATACCTGCGCCTCTGTTGGCCCTGTCCGCGTGCAAAATCTAAAAGCGATCAGAGCCTTAGAAAGCGCGTACAACCGCTATCCCCATTTGCCTTGGGCCCTATGGGAAAACAGGAAATATCATAATTGCGGTCCGGGGCGCGCGCGCACAATGATAATTTTCACACCCGAGTAAGCTCTTTTATAGGTCAACATTTTGGAAAAAAAATTGGCTTGCTGCCCACAGCAGGAGCTGAGAACCATGCATTCGGAGGTTTTCACACCCCACCCACTAATGCCCTCAAAGTTTGAGAAAACGCGACCTTCGCGAAAAGCCCCGGAACCTATTGCAAAGTGATGAGCAGTGCCCAGGAGCACCTCTCAGTCATTTGCGCAAAATTCCTTCGGCTACAAGTGGCTCAAATAAGGGCGTGAAAATTGTGCCGAAAGCCCTTTCAGGGGCTATTGCTCGGCACTCGGGGGACGGAAAATTTTACGCGATGCCTCACAATGAAGCCCTGGTCGGGGGCTAACTTCTGGCACCAGTTTCGAGCCCGTCCGTGAAAGTGACCCGCGCAAGTTTTAGGCCGGGTTGGCTACTGTGGCCTAATGGGGCCTAATGGGAAGATCTTCTAATGCTCATAACTTTTTAATTTCCCGACGGAGCGCTTTGAAATTTTCACCATTTGTAGACGGCCTCCCGTACTACAAACTGATGCCCGTGTGGGCATGATGAAAATAGTAGTTCGCGAGACGGAAGCGCGTAAAGCTTCGGGGCGGCGGACTTCCACACCCCGATAACTCGGTATCGAAACATTGTTGCGGGCGGGTGCGCATGGCAATACCTGCGCCTCTGTTGGCCCTGTCCGCGTGCAAAATCTAAAAGCGATCAGAGCCTTAGAAAGCGCGTACAACCGCTATCCCCATTTGCCTTGGGCCCTATGGGAAAACAGGAAATATCATAATTGCGGTCCGGGGCGCGCGCGCACAATGATAATTTTCACACCCGAGTAAGCTCTTTTATAGGTCAACATTTTGGAAAAAAAATTGGCTTGCTGCCCACAGCAGGAGCTGAGAACCATGCATTCGGAGGTTTTCACACCCCACCCACTAATGCCCTCAAAGTTTGAGAAAACGCGACCTTCGCGAAAAGCCCCGGAACCTATTGCAAAGTGATGAGCAGTGCCCAGGAGCACCTCTCAGTCATTTGCGCAAAATTCCTTCGGCTACAAGTGGCTCAAATAAGGGCGTGAAAATTGTGCCGAAAGCCCTTTCAGGGGCTATTGCTCGGCACTCGGGGGACGGAAAATTTTACGCGATGCCTCACAATGAAGCCCTGGTCGGGGGCTAACTTCTGGCACCAGTTTCGAGCCCGTCCGTGAAAGTGACCCGCGCAAGTTTTAGGCCGGGTTGGCTACTGTGGCCTAATGGGGCCTAATGGGAAGATCTTCTAATGCTCATAACTTTTTAATTTCCCGACGGAGCCTTTGAAATTTTCACCATTTGTAGACGGCCTCCCGTACTACAAACTGATGCCCGTGTGGGCATGATGAAAATAGTAGTTCGCGAGACGGAAGCGCGTAAAGCTTCGGGGCGGCGGACTTCCACACCCCGATAACTCGGTATCGAAACATTGTTGCGGGCGGGTGCGCATGGCAATACCTGCGCCTCTGTTGGCCCTGTCCGCGTGCAAAATCTAAAAGCGATCAGAGCCTTAGAAAGCGCGTACAACCGCTATCCCCATTTGCCTTGGGCCCTATGGGAAAACAGGAAATATCATAATTGCGGTCCGGGGCGCGCGCGCACAATGATAATTTTCACACCCGAGTAAGCTCTTTTATAGGTCAACATTTTGGAAAAAAAATTGGCTTGCTGCCCACAGCAGGAGCTGAGAACCATGCATTCGGAGGTTTTCACACCCCACCCACTAATGCCCTCAAAGTTTGAGAAAACGCGACCTTCGCGAAAAGCCCCGGAACCTATTGCAAAGTGATGAGCAGTGCCCAGGAGCACCTCTCAGTCATTTGCGCAAAATTCCTTCGGCTACAAGTGGCTCAAATAAGGGCGTGAAAATTGTGCCGAAAGCCCTTTCAGGGGCTATTGCTCGGCACTCGGGGGACGGAAAATTTTACGCGATGCCTCACAATGAAGCCCTGGTCGGGGGCTAACTTCTGGCACCAGTTTCGAGCCCGTCCGTGAAAGTGACCCGCGCAAGTTTTAGGCCGGGTTGGCTACTGTGGCCTAATGGGGCCTAATGGGAAGATCTTCTAATGCTCATAACTTTTTAATTTCCCGACGGAGCGCTTTGAAATTTTCACCATTTGTAGACGGCCTCCCGTACTACAAACTGATGCCCGTGTGGGCATGATGAAAATAGTAGTTCGCGAGACGGAAGCGCGTAAAGCTTCGGGGCGGCGGACTTCCACACCCCGATAACTCGGTATCGAAACATTGTTGCGGGCGGGTGCGCATGGCAATACCTGCGCCTCTGTTGGCCCTGTCCGCGTGCAAAATCTAAAAGCGATCAGAGCCTTAGAAAGCGCGTACAACCGCTATCCCCATTTGCCTTGGGCCCTATGGGAAAACAGGAAATATCATAATTGCGGTCCGGGGCGCGCGCGCACAATGATAATTTTCACACCCGAGTAAGCTCTTTTATAGGTCAACATTTTGGAAAAAAAATTGGCTTGCTGCCCACAGCAGGAGCTGAGAACCATGCATTCGGAGGTTTTCACACCCCACCCACTAATGCCCTCAAAGTTTGAGAAAACGCGACCTTCGCGAAAAGCCCCGGAACCTATTGCAAAGTGATGAGCAGTGCCCAGGAGCACCTCTCAGTCATTTGCGCAAAATTCCTTCGGCTACAAGTGGCTCAAATAAGGGCGTGAAAATTGTGCCGAAAGCCCTTTCAGGGGCTATTGCTCGGCACTCGGGGGACGGAAAATTTTACGCGATGCCTCACAATGAAGCCCTGGTCGGGGGCTAACTTCTGGCACCAGTTTCGAGCCCGTCCGTGAAAGTGACCCGCGCAAGTTTTAGGCCGGGTTGGCTACTGTGGCCTAATGGGGCCTAATGGGAAGATCTTCTAATGCTCATAACTTTTTAATTTCCCGACGGAGCGCTTTGAAATTTTCACCATTTGTAGACGGCCTCCCGTACTACAAACTGATGCCCGTGTGGGCATGATGAAAATAGTAGTTCGCGAGACGGAAGCGCGTAAAGCTTCGGGGCGGCGGACTTCCACACCCCGATAACTCGGTATCGAAACATTGTTGCGGGCGGGTGCGCATGGCAATACCTGCGCCTCTGTTGGCCCTGTCCGCGTGCAAAATCTAAAAGCGATCAGAGCCTTAGAAAGCGCGTACAACCGCTATCCCCATTTGCCTTGGGCCCTATGGGAAAACAGGAAATATCATAATTGCGGTCCGGGGCGCGCGCGCACAATGATAATTTTCACACCCGAGTAAGCTCTTTTATAGGTCAACATTTTGGAAAAAAAATTGGCTTGCTGCCCACAGCAGGAGCTGAGAACCATGCATTCGGAGGTTTTCACACCCCACCCACTAATGCCCTCAAAGTTTGAGAAAACGCGACCTTCGCGAAAAGCCCCGGAACCTATTGCAAAGTGATGAGCAGTGCCCAGGAGCACCTCTCAGTCATTTGCGCAAAATTCCTTCGGCTACAAGTGGCTCAAATAAGGGCGTGAAAATTGTGCCGAAAGCCCTTTCAGGGGCTATTGCTCGGCACTCGGGGGACGGAAAATTTTACGCGATGCCTCACAATGAAGCCCTGGTCGGGGGCTAACTTCTGGCACCAGTTTCGAGCCCGTCCGTGAAAGTGACCCGCGCAAGTTTTAGGCCGGGTTGGCTACTGTGGCCTAATGGGGCCTAATGGGAAGATCTTCTAATGCTCATAACTTTTTAATTTCCCGACGGAGCGCTTTGAAATTTTCACCATTTGTAGACGGCCTCCCGTACTACAAACTGATGCCCGTGTGGGCATGATGAAAATAGTAGTTCGCGAGACGGAAGCGCGTAAAGCTTCGGGGCGGCGGACTTCCACACCCCGATAACTCGGTATCGAAACATTGTTGCGGGCGGGTGCGCATGGCAATACCTGCGCCTCTGTTGGCCCTGTCCGCGTGCAAAATCTAAAAGCGATCAGAGCCTTAGAAAGCGCGTACAACCGCTATCCCCATTTGCCTTGGGCCCTATGGGAAAACAGGAAATATCATAATTGCGGTCCGGGGCGCGCGCGCACAATGATAATTTTCACACCCGAGTAAGCTCTTTTATAGGTCAACATTTTGGAAAAAAAATTGGCTTGCTGCCCACAGCAGGAGCTGAGAACCATGCATTCGGAGGTTTTCACACCCCACCCACTAATGCCCTCAAAGTTTGAGAAAACGCGACCTTCGCGAAAAGCCCCGGAACCTATTGCAAAGTGATGAGCAGTGCCCAGGAGCACCTCTCAGTCATTTGCGCAAAATTCCTTCGGCTACAAGTGGCTCAAATAAGGGCGTGAAAATTGTGCCGAAAGCCCTTTCAGGGGCTATTGCTCGGCACTCGGGGGACGGAAAATTTTACGCGATGCCTCACAATGAAGCCCTGGTCGGGGGCTAACTTCTGGCACCAGTTTCGAGCCCGTCCGTGAAAGTGACCCGCGCAAGTTTTAGGCCGGGTTGGCTACTGTGGCCTAATGGGGCCTAATGGGAAGATCTTCTAATGCTCATAACTTTTTAATTTCCCGACGGAGCGCTTTGAAATTTTCACCATTTGTAGACGGCCTCCCGTACTACAAACTGATGCCCGTGTGGGCATGATGAAAATAGTAGTTCGCGAGACGGAAGCGCGTAAAGCTTCGGGGCGGCGGACTTCCACACCCCGATAACTCGGTATCGAAACATTGTTGCGGGCGGGTGCGCATGGCAATACCTGCGCCTCTGTTGGCCCTGTCCGCGTGCAAAATCTAAAAGCGATCAGAGCCTTAGAAAGCGCGTACAACCGCTATCCCCATTTGCCTTGGGCCCTATGGGAAAACAGGAAATATCATAATTGCGGTCCGGGGCGCGCGCGCACAATGATAATTTTCACACCCGAGTAAGCTCTTTTATAGGTCAACATTTTGGAAAAAAAATTGGCTTGCTGCCCACAGCAGGAGCTGAGAACCATGCATTCGGAGGTTTTCACACCCCACCCACTAATGCCCTCAAAGTTTGAGAAAACGCGACCTTCGCGAAAAGCCCCGGAACCTATTGCAAAGTGATGAGCAGTGCCCAGGAGCACCTCTCAGTCATTTGCGCAAAATTCCTTCGGCTACAAGTGGCTCAAATAAGGGCGTGAAAATTGTGCCGAAAGCCCTTTCAGGGGCTATTGCTCGGCACTCGGGGGACGGAAAATTTTACGCGATGCCTCACAATGAAGCCCTGGTCGGGGGCTAACTTCTGGCACCAGTTTCGAGCCCGTCCGTGAAAGTGACCCGCGCAAGTTTTAGGCCGGGTTGGCTACTGTGGCCTAATGGGGCCTAATGGGAAGATCTTCTAATGCTCATAACTTTTTAATTTCCCGACGGAGCGCTTTGAAATTTTCACCATTTGTAGACGGCCTCCCGTACTACAAACTGATGCCCGTGTGGGCATGATGAAAATAGTAGTTCGCGAGACGGAAGCGCGTAAAGCTTCGGGGCGGCGGACTTCCACACCCCGATAACTCGGTATCGAAACATTGTTGCGGGCGGGTGCGCATGGCAATACCTGCGCCTCTGTTGGCCCTGTCCGCGTGCAAAATCTAAAAGCGATCAGAGCCTTAGAAAGCGCGTACAACCGCTATCCCCATTTGCCTTGGGCCCTATGGGAAAACAGGAAATATCATAATTGCGGTCCGGGGCGCGCGCGCACAATGATAATTTTCACACCCGAGTAAGCTCTTTTATAGGTCAACATTTTGGAAAAAAAATTGGCTTGCTGCCCACAGCAGGAGCTGAGAACCATGCATTCGGAGGTTTTCACACCCCACCCACTAATGCCCTCAAAGTTTGAGAAAACGCGACCTTCGCGAAAAGCCCCGGAACCTATTGCAAAGTGATGAGCAGTGCCCAGGAGCACCTCTCAGTCATTTGCGCAAAATTCCTTCGGCTACAAGTGGCTCAAATAAGGGCGTGAAAATTGTGCCGAAAGCCCTTTCAGGGGCTATTGCTCGGCACTCGGGGGACGGAAAATTTTACGCGATGCCTCACAATGAAGCCCTGGTCGGGGGCTAACTTCTGGCACCAGTTTCGAGCCCGTCCGTGAAAGTGACCCGCGCAAGTTTTAGGCCGGGTTGGCTACTGTGGCCTAATGGGGCCTAATGGGAAGATCTTCTAATGCTCATAACTTTTTAATTTCCCGACGGAGCGCTTTGAAATTTTCACCATTTGTAGACGGCCTCCCGTACTACAAACTGATGCCCGTGTGGGCATGATGAAAATAGTAGTTCGCGAGACGGAAGCGCGTAAAGCTTCGGGGCGGCGGACTTCCACACCCCGATAACTCGGTATCGAAACATTGTTGCGGGCGGGTGCGCATGGCAATACCTGCGCCTCTGTTGGCCCTGTCCGCGTGCAAAATCTAAAAGCGATCAGAGCCTTAGAAAGCGCGTACAACCGCTATCCCCATTTGCCTTGGGCCCTATGGGAAAACAGGAAATATCATAATTGCGGTCCGGGGCGCGCGCGCACAATGATAATTTTCACACCCGAGTAAGCTCTTTTATAGGTCAACATTTTGGAAAAAAAATTGGCTTGCTGCCCACAGCAGGAGCTGAGAACCATGCATTCGGAGGTTTTCACACCCCACCCACTAATGCCCTCAAAGTTTGAGAAAACGCGACCTTCGCGAAAAGCCCCGGAACCTATTGCAAAGTGATGAGCAGTGCCCAGGAGCACCTCTCAGTCATTTGCGCAAAATTCCTTCGGCTACAAGTGGCTCAAATAAGGGCGTGAAAATTGTGCCGAAAGCCCTTTCAGGGGCTATTGCTCGGCACTCGGGGGACGGAAAATTTTACGCGATGCCTCACAATGAAGCCCTGGTCGGGGGCTAACTTCTGGCACCAGTTTCGAGCCCGTCCGTGAAAGTGACCCGCGCAAGTTTTAGGCCGGGTTGGCTACTGTGGCCTAATGGGGCCTAATGGGAAGATCTTCTAATGCTCATAACTTTTTAATTTCCCGACGGAGCGCTTTGAAATTTTCACCATTTGTAGACGGCCTCCCGTACTACAAACTGATGCCCGTGTGGGCATGATGAAAATAGTAGTTCGCGAGACGGAAGCGCGTAAAGCTTCGGGGCGGCGGACTTCCACACCCCGATAACTCGGTATCGAAACATTGTTGCGGGCGGGTGCGCATGGCAATACCTGCGCCTCTGTTGGCCCTGTCCGCGTGCAAAATCTAAAAGCGATCAGAGCCTTAGAAAGCGCGTACAACCGCTATCCCCATTTGCCTTGGGCCCTATGGGAAAACAGGAAATATCATAATTGCGGTCCGGGGCGCGCGCGCACAATGATAATTTTCACACCCGAGTAAGCTCTTTTATAGGTCAACATTTTGGAAAAAAAATTGGCTTGCTGCCCACAGCAGGAGCTGAGAACCATGCATTCGGAGGTTTTCACACCCCACCCACTAATGCCCTCAAAGTTTGAGAAAACGCGACCTTCGCGAAAAGCCCCGGAACCTATTGCAAAGTGATGAGCAGTGCCCAGGAGCACCTCTCAGTCATTTGCGCAAAATTCCTTCGGCTACAAGTGGCTCAAATAAGGGCGTGAAAATTGTGCCGAAAGCCCTTTCAGGGGCTATTGCTCGGCACTCGGGGGACGGAAAATTTTACGCGATGCCTCACAATGAAGCCCTGGTCGGGGGCTAACTTCTGGCACCAGTTTCGAGCCCGTCCGTGAAAGTGACCCGCGCAAGTTTTAGGCCGGGTTGGCTACTGTGGCCTAATGGGGCCTAATGGGAAGATCTTCTAATGCTCATAACTTTTTAATTTCCCGACGGAGCGCTTTGAAATTTTCACCATTTGTAGACGGCCTCCCGTACTACAAACTGATGCCCGTGTGGGCATGATGAAAATAGTAGTTCGCGAGACGGAAGCGCGTAAAGCTTCGGGGCGGCGGACTTCCACACCCCGATAACTCGGTATCGAAACATTGTTGCGGGCGGGTGCGCATGGCAATACCTGCGCCTCTGTTGGCCCTGTCCGCGTGCAAAATCTAAAAGCGATCAGAGCCTTAGAAAGCGCGTACAACCGCTATCCCCATTTGCCTTGGGCCCTATGGGAAAACAGGAAATATCATAATTGCGGTCCGGGGCGCGCGCGCACAATGATAATTTTCACACCCGAGTAAGCTCTTTTATAGGTCAACATTTTGGAAAAAAAATTGGCTTGCTGCCCACAGCAGGAGCTGAGAACCATGCATTCGGAGGTTTTCACACCCCACCCACTAATGCCCTCAAAGTTTGAGAAAACGCGACCTTCGCGAAAAGCCCCGGAACCTATTGCAAAGTGATGAGCAGTGCCCAGGAGCACCTCTCAGTCATTTGCGCAAAATTCCTTCGGCTACAAGTGGCTCAAATAAGGGCGTGAAAATTGTGCCGAAAGCCCTTTCAGGGGCTATTGCTCGGCACTCGGGGGACGGAAAATTTTACGCGATGCCTCACAATGAAGCCCTGGTCGGGGGCTAACTTCTGGCACCAGTTTCGAGCCCGTCCGTGAAAGTGACCCGCGCAAGTTTTAGGCCGGGTTGGCTACTGTGGCCTAATGGGGCCTAATGGGAAGATCTTCTAATGCTCATAACTTTTTAATTTCCCGACGGAGCGCTTTGAAATTTTCACCATTTGTAGACGGCCTCCCGTACTACAAACTGATGCCCGTGTGGGCATGATGAAAATAGTAGTTCGCGAGACGGAAGCGCGTAAAGCTTCGGGGCGGCGGACTTCCACACCCCGATAACTCGGTATCGAAACATTGTTGCGGGCGGGTGCGCATGGCAATACCTGCGCCTCTGTTGGCCCTGTCCGCGTGCAAAATCTAAAAGCGATCAGAGCCTTAGAAAGCGCGTACAACCGCTATCCCCATTTGCCTTGGGCCCTATGGGAAAACAGGAAATATCATAATTGCGGTCCGGGGCGCGCGCGCACAATGATAATTTTCACACCCGAGTAAGCTCTTTTATAGGTCAACATTTTGGAAAAAAAATTGGCTTGCTGCCCACAGCAGGAGCTGAGAACCATGCATTCGGAGGTTTTCACACCCCACCCACTAATGCCCTCAAAGTTTGAGAAAACGCGACCTTCGCGAAAAGCCCCGGAACCTATTGCAAAGTGATGAGCAGTGCCCAGGAGCACCTCTCAGTCATTTGCGCAAAATTCCTTCGGCTACAAGTGGCTCAAATAAGGGCGTGAAAATTGTGCCGAAAGCCCTTTCAGGGGCTATTGCTCGGCACTCGGGGGACGGAAAATTTTACGCGATGCCTCACAATGAAGCCCTGGTCGGGGGCTAACTTCTGGCACCAGTTTCGAGCCCGTCCGTGAAAGTGACCCGCGCAAGTTTTAGGCCGGGTTGGCTACTGTGGCCTAATGGGGCCTAATGGGAAGATCTTCTAATGCTCATAACTTTTTAATTTCCCGACGGAGCGCTTTGAAATTTTCACCATTTGTAGACGGCCTCCCGTACTACAAACTGATGCCCGTGTGGGCATGATGAAAATAGTAGTTCGCGAGACGGAAGCGCGTAAAGCTTCGGGGCGGCGGACTTCCACACCCCGATAACTCGGTATCGAAACATTGTTGCGGGCGGGTGCGCATGGCAATACCTGCGCCTCTGTTGGCCCTGTCCGCGTGCAAAATCTAAAAGCGATCAGAGCCTTAGAAAGCGCGTACAACCGCTATCCCCATTTGCCTTGGGCCCTATGGGAAAACAGGAAATATCATAATTGCGGTCCGGGGCGCGCGCGCACAATGATAATTTTCACACCCGAGTAAGCTCTTTTATAGGTCAACATTTTGGAAAAAAAATTGGCTTGCTGCCCACAGCAGGAGCTGAGAACCATGCATTCGGAGGTTTTCACACCCCACCCACTAATGCCCTCAAAGTTTGAGAAAACGCGACCTTCGCGAAAAGCCCCGGAACCTATTGCAAAGTGATGAGCAGTGCCCAGGAGCACCTCTCAGTCATTTGCGCAAAATTCCTTCGGCTACAAGTGGCTCAAATAAGGGCGTGAAAATTGTGCCGAAAGCCCTTTCAGGGGCTATTGCTCGGCACTCGGGGGACGGAAAATTTTACGCGATGCCTCACAATGAAGCCCTGGTCGGGGGCTAACTTCTGGCACCAGTTTCGAGCCCGTCCGTGAAAGTGACCCGCGCAAGTTTTAGGCCGGGTTGGCTACTGTGGCCTAATGGGGCCTAATGGGAAGATCTTCTAATGCTCATAACTTTTTAATTTCCCGACGGAGCGCTTTGAAATTTTCACCATTTGTAGACGGCCTCCCGTACTACAAACTGATGCCCGTGTGGGCATGATGAAAATAGTAGTTCGCGAGACGGAAGCGCGTAAAGCTTCGGGGCGGCGGACTTCCACACCCCGATAACTCGGTATCGAAACATTGTTGCGGGCGGGTGCGCATGGCAATACCTGCGCCTCTGTTGGCCCTGTCCGCGTGCAAAATCTAAAAGCGATCAGAGCCTTAGAAAGCGCGTACAACCGCTATCCCCATTTGCCTTGGGCCCTATGGGAAAACAGGAAATATCATAATTGCGGTCCGGGGCGCGCGCGCACAATGATAATTTTCACACCCGAGTAAGCTCTTTTATAGGTCAACATTTTGGAAAAAAAATTGGCTTGCTGCCCACAGCAGGAGCTGAGAACCATGCATTCGGAGGTTTTCACACCCCACCCACTAATGCCCTCAAAGTTTGAGAAAACGCGACCTTCGCGAAAAGCCCCGGAACCTATTGCAAAGTGATGAGCAGTGCCCAGGAGCACCTCTCAGTCATTTGCGCAAAATTCCTTCGGCTACAAGTGGCTCAAATAAGGGCGTGAAAATTGTGCCGAAAGCCCTTTCAGGGGCTATTGCTCGGCACTCGGGGGACGGAAAATTTTACGCGATGCCTCACAATGAAGCCCTGGTCGGGGGCTAACTTCTGGCACCAGTTTCGAGCCCGTCCGTGAAAGTGACCCGCGCAAGTTTTAGGCCGGGTTGGCTACTGTGGCCTAATGGGGCCTAATGGGAAGATCTTCTAATGCTCATAACTTTTTAATTTCCCGACGGAGCGCTTTGAAATTTTCACCATTTGTAGACGGCCTCCCGTACTACAAACTGATGCCCGTGTGGGCATGATGAAAATAGTAGTTCGCGAGACGGAAGCGCGTAAAGCTTCGGGGCGGAGGACTTCCACACCCCGATAACTCGGTATCGAAACATTGTTGCGGGCGGGTGCGCATGGCAATACCTGCGCCTCTGTTGGCCCTGTCCGCGTGCAAAATCTAAAAGCGATCAGAGCCTTAGAAAGCGCGTACAACCGCTATCCCCATTTGCCTTGGGCCCTATGGGAAAACAGGAAATATCATAATTGCGGTCCGGGGCGCGCGCGCACAATGATAATTTTCACACCCGAGTAAGCTCTTTTATAGGTCAACATTTTGGAAAAAAAATTGGCTTGCTGCCCACAGCAGGAGCTGAGAACCATGCATTCGGAGGTTTTCACACCCCACCCACTAATGCCCTCAAAGTTTGAGAAAACGCGACCTTCGCGAAAAGCCCCGGAACCTATTGCAAAGTGATGAGCAGTGCCCAGGAGCACCTCTCAGTCATTTGCGCAAAATTCCTTCGGCTACAAGTGGCTCAAATAAGGGCGTGAAAATTGTGCCGAAAGCCCTTTCAGGGGCTATTGCTCGGCACTCGGGGGACGGAAAATTTTACGCGATGCCTCACAATGAAGCCCTGGTCGGGGGCTAACTTCTGGCACCAGTTTCGAGCCCGTCCGTGAAAGTGACCCGCGCAAGTTTTAGGCCGGGTTGGCTACTGTGGCCTAATGGGGCCTAATGGGAAGATCTTCTAATGCTCATAACTTTTTAATTTCCCGACGGAGCGCTTTGAAATTTTCACCATTTGTAGACGGCCTCCCGTACTACAAACTGATGCCCGTGTGGGCATGATGAAAATAGTAGTTCGCGAGACGGAAGCGCGTAAAGCTTCGGGGCGGCGGACTTCCACACCCCGATAACTCGGTATCGAAACATTGTTGCGGGCGGGTGCGCATGGCAATACCTGCGCCTCTGTTGGCCCTGTCCGCGTGCAAAATCTAAAAGCGATCAGAGCCTTAGAAAGCGCGTACAACCGCTATCCCCATTTGCCTTGGGCCCTATGGGAAAACAGGAAATATCATAATTGCGGTCCGGGGCGCGCGCGCACAATGATAATTTTCACACCCGAGTAAGCTCTTTTATAGGTCAACATTTTGGAAAAAAAATTGGCTTGCTGCCCACAGCAGGAGCTGAGAACCATGCATTCGGAGGTTTTCACACCCCACCCACTAATGCCCTCAAAGTTTGAGAAAACGCGACCTTCGCGAAAAGCCCCGGAACCTATTGCAAAGTGATGAGCAGTGCCCAGGAGCACCTCTCAGTCATTTGCGCAAAATTCCTTCGGCTACAAGTGGCTCAAATAAGGGCGTGAAAATTGTGCCGAAAGCCCTTTCAGGGGCTATTGCTCGGCACTCGGGGGACGGAAAATTTTACGCGATGCCTCACAATGAAGCCCTGGTCGGGGGCTAACTTCTGGCACCAGTTTCGAGCCCGTCCGTGAAAGTGACCCGCGCAAGTTTTAGGCCGGGTTGGCTACTGTGGCCTAATGGGGCCTAATGGGAAGATCTTCTAATGCTCATAACTTTTTAATTTCCCGACGGAGCGCTTTGAAATTTTCACCATTTGTAGACGGCCTCCCGTACTACAAACTGATGCCCGTGTGGGCATGATGAAAATAGTAGTTCGCGAGACGGAAGCGCGTAAAGCTTCGGGGCGGCGGACTTCCACACCCCGATAACTCGGTATCGAAACATTGTTGCGGGCGGGTGCGCATGGCAATACCTGCGCCTCTGTTGGCCCTGTCCGCGTGCAAAATCTAAAAGCGATCAGAGCCTTAGAAAGCGCGTACAACCGCTATCCCCATTTGCCTTGGGCCCTATGGGAAAACAGGAAATATCATAATTGCGGTCCGGGGCGCGCGCGCACAATGATAATTTTCACACCCGAGTAAGCTCTTTTATAGGTCAACATTTTGGAAAAAAAATTGGCTTGCTGCCCACAGCAGGAGCTGAGAACCATGCATTCGGAGGTTTTCACACCCCACCCACTAATGCCCTCAAAGTTTGAGAAAACGCGACCTTCGCGAAAAGCCCCGGAACCTATTGCAAAGTGATGAGCAGTGCCCAGGAGCACCTCTCAGTCATTTGCGCAAAATTCCTTCGGCTACAAGTGGCTCAAATAAGGGCGTGAAAATTGTGCCGAAAGCCCTTTCAGGGGCTATTGCTCGGCACTCGGGGGACGGAAAATTTTACGCGATGCCTCACAATGAAGCCCTGGTCGGGGGCTAACTTCTGGCACCAGTTTCGAGCCCGTCCGTGAAAGTGACCCGCGCAAGTTTTAGGCCGGGTTGGCTACTGTGGCCTAATGGGGCCTAATGGGAAGATCTTCTAATGCTCATAACTTTTTAATTTCCCGACGGAGCGCTTTGAAATTTTCACCATTTGTAGACGGCCTCCCGTACTACAAACTGATGCCCGTGTGGGCATGATGAAAATAGTAGTTCGCGAGACGGAAGCGCGTAAAGCTTCGGGGCGGCGGACTTCCACACCCCGATAACTCGGTATCGAAACATTGTTGCGGGCGGGTGCGCATGGCAATACCTGCGCCTCTGTTGGCCCTGTCCGCGTGCAAAATCTAAAAGCGATCAGAGCCTTAGAAAGCGCGTACAACCGCTATCCCCATTTGCCTTGGGCCCTATGGGAAAACAGGAAATATCATAATTGCGGTCCGGGGCGCGCGCGCACAATGATAATTTTCACACCCGAGTAAGCTCTTTTATAGGTCAACATTTTGGAAAAAAAATTGGCTTGCTGCCCACAGCAGGAGCTGAGAACCATGCATTCGGAGGTTTTCACACCCCACCCACTAATGCCCTCAAAGTTTGAGAAAACGCGACCTTCGCGAAAAGCCCCGGAACCTATTGCAAAGTGATGAGCAGTGCCCAGGAGCACCTCTCAGTCATTTGCGCAAAATTCCTTCGGCTACAAGTGGCTCAAATAAGGGCGTGAAAATTGTGCCGAAAGCCCTTTCAGGGGCTATTGCTCGGCACTCGGGGGACGGAAAATTTTACGCGATGCCTCACAATGAAGCCCTGGTCGGGGGCTAACTTCTGGCACCAGTTTCGAGCCCGTCCGTGAAAGTGACCCGCGCAAGTTTTAGGCCGGGTTGGCTACTGTGGCCTAATGGGGCCTAATGGGAAGATCTTCTAATGCTCATAACTTTTTAATTTCCCGACGGAGCGCTTTGAAATTTTCACCATTTGTAGACGGCCTCCCGTACTACAAACTGATGCCCGTGTGGGCATGATGAAAATAGTAGTTCGCGAGACGGAAGCGCGTAAAGCTTCGGGGCGGCGGACTTCCACACCCCGATAACTCGGTATCGAAACATTGTTGCGGGCGGGTGCGCATGGCAATACCTGCGCCTCTGTTGGCCCTGTCCGCGTGCAAAATCTAAAAGCGATCAGAGCCTTAGAAAGCGCGTACAACCGCTATCCCCATTTGCCTTGGGCCCTATGGGAAAACAGGAAATATCATAATTGCGGTCCGGGGCGCGCGCGCACAATGATAATTTTCACACCCGAGTAAGCTCTTTTATAGGTCAACATTTTGGAAAAAAAATTGGCTTGCTGCCCACAGCAGGAGCTGAGAACCATGCATTCGGAGGTTTTCACACCCCACCCACTAATGCCCTCAAAGTTTGAGAAAACGCGACCTTCGCGAAAAGCCCCGGAACCTATTGCAAAGTGATGAGCAGTGCCCAGGAGCACCTCTCAGTCATTTGCGCAAAATTCCTTCGGCTACAAGTGGCTCAAATAAGGGCGTGAAAATTGTGCCGAAAGCCCTTTCAGGGGCTATTGCTCGGCACTCGGGGGACGGAAAATTTTACGCGATGCCTCACAATGAAGCCCTGGTCGGGGGCTAACTTCTGGCACCAGTTTCGAGCCCGTCCGTGAAAGTGACCCGCGCAAGTTTTAGGCCGGGTTGGCTACTGTGGCCTAATGGGGCCTAATGGGAAGATCTTCTAATGCTCATAACTTTTTAATTTCCCGACGGAGCGCTTTGAAATTTTCACCATTTGTAGACGGCCTCCCGTACTACAAACTGATGCCCGTGTGGGCATGATGAAAATAGTAGTTCGCGAGACGGAAGCGCGTAAAGCTTCGGGGCGGAGGACTTCCACACCCCGATAACTCGGTATCGAAACATTGTTGCGGGCGGGTGCGCATGGCAATACCTGCGCCTCTGTTGGCCCTGTCCGCGTGCAAAATCTAAAAGCGATCAGAGCCTTAGAAAGCGCGTACAACCGCTATCCCCATTTGCCTTGGGCCCTATGGGAAAACAGGAAATATCATAATTGCGGTCCGGGGCGCGCGCGCACAATGATAATTTTCACACCCGAGTAAGCTCTTTTATAGGTCAACATTTTGGAAAAAAAATTGGCTTGCTGCCCACAGCAGGAGCTGAGAACCATGCATTCGGAGGTTTTCACACCCCACCCACTAATGCCCTCAAAGTTTGAGAAAACGCGACCTTCGCGAAAAGCCCCGGAACCTATTGCAAAGTGATGAGCAGTGCCCAGGAGCACCTCTCAGTCATTTGCGCAAAATTCCTTCGGCTACAAGTGGCTCAAATAAGGGCGTGAAAATTGTGCCGAAAGCCCTTTCAGGGGCTATTGCTCGGCACTCGGGGGACGGAAAATTTTACGCGATGCCTCACAATGAAGCCCTGGTCGGGGGCTAACTTCTGGCACCAGTTTCGAGCCCGTCCGTGAAAGTGACCCGCGCAAGTTTTAGGCCGGGTTGGCTACTGTGGCCTAATGGGGCCTAATGGGAAGATCTTCTAATGCTCATAACTTTTTAATTTCCCGACGGAGCGCTTTGAAATTTTCACCATTTGTAGACGGCCTCCCGTACTACAAACTGATGCCCGTGTGGGCATGATGAAAATAGTAGTTCGCGAGACGGAAGCGCGTAAAGCTTCGGGGCGGCGGACTTCCACACCCCGATAACTCGGTATCGAAACATTGTTGCGGGCGGGTGCGCATGGCAATACCTGCGCCTCTGTTGGCCCTGTCCGCGTGCAAAATCTAAAAGCGATCAGAGCCTTAGAAAGCGCGTACAACCGCTATCCCCATTTGCCTTGGGCCCTATGGGAAAACAGGAAATATCATAATTGCGGTCCGGGGCGCGCGCGCACAATGATAATTTTCACACCCGAGTAAGCTCTTTTATAGGTCAACATTTTGGAAAAAAAATTGGCTTGCTGCCCACAGCAGGAGCTGAGAACCATGCATTCGGAGGTTTTCACACCCCACCCACTAATGCCCTCAAAGTTTGAGAAAACGCGACCTTCGCGAAAAGCCCCGGAACCTATTGCAAAGTGATGAGCAGTGCCCAGGAGCACCTCTCAGTCATTTGCGCAAAATTCCTTCGGCTACAAGTGGCTCAAATAAGGGCGTGAAAATTGTGCCGAAAGCCCTTTCAGGGGCTATTGCTCGGCACTCGGGGGACGGAAAATTTTACGCGATGCCTCACAATGAAGCCCTGGTCGGGGGCTAACTTCTGGCACCAGTTTCGAGCCCGTCCGTGAAAGTGACCCGCGCAAGTTTTAGGCCGGGTTGGCTACTGTGGCCTAATGGGGCCTAATGGGAAGATCTTCTAATGCTCATAACTTTTTAATTTCCCGACGGAGCGCTTTGAAATTTTCACCATTTGTAGACGGCCTCCCGTACTACAAACTGATGCCCGTGTGGGCATGATGAAAATAGTAGTTCGCGAGACGGAAGCGCGTAAAGCTTCGGGGCGGCGGACTTCCACACCCCGATAACTCGGTATCGAAACATTGTTGCGGGCGGGTGCGCATGGCAATACCTGCGCCTCTGTTGGCCCTGTCCGCGTGCAAAATCTAAAAGCGATCAGAGCCTTAGAAAGCGCGTACAACCGCTATCCCCATTTGCCTTGGGCCCTATGGGAAAACAGGAAATATCATAATTGCGGTCCGGGGCGCGCGCGCACAATGATAATTTTCACACCCGAGTAAGCTCTTTTATAGGTCAACATTTTGGAAAAAAAATTGGCTTGCTGCCCACAGCAGGAGCTGAGAACCATGCATTCGGAGGTTTTCACACCCCACCCACTAATGCCCTCAAAGTTTGAGAAAACGCGACCTTCGCGAAAAGCCCCGGAACCTATTGCAAAGTGATGAGCAGTGCCCAGGAGCACCTCTCAGTCATTTGCGCAAAATTCCTTCGGCTACAAGTGGCTCAAATAAGGGCGTGAAAATTGTGCCGAAAGCCCTTTCAGGGGCTATTGCTCGGCACTCGGGGGACGGAAAATTTTACGCGATGCCTCACAATGAAGCCCTGGTCGGGGGCTAACTTCTGGCACCAGTTTCGAGCCCGTCCGTGAAAGTGACCCGCGCAAGTTTTAGGCCGGGTTGGCTACTGTGGCCTAATGGGGCCTAATGGGAAGATCTTCTAATGCTCATAACTTTTTAATTTCCCGACGGAGCGCTTTGAAATTTTCACCATTTGTAGACGGCCTCCCGTACTACAAACTGATGCCCGTGTGGGCATGATGAAAATAGTAGTTCGCGAGACGGAAGCGCGTAAAGCTTCGGGGCGGCGGACTTCCACACCCCGATAACTCGGTATCGAAACATTGTTGCGGGCGGGTGCGCATGGCAATACCTGCGCCTCTGTTGGCCCTGTCCGCGTGCAAAATCTAAAAGCGATCAGAGCCTTAGAAAGCGCGTACAACCGCTATCCCCATTTGCCTTGGGCCCTATGGGAAAACAGGAAATATCATAATTGCGGTCCGGGGCGCGCGCGCACAATGATAATTTTCACACCCGAGTAAGCTCTTTTATAGGTCAACATTTTGGAAAAAAAATTGGCTTGCTGCCCACAGCAGGAGCTGAGAACCATGCATTCGGAGGTTTTCACACCCCACCCACTAATGCCCTCAAAGTTTGAGAAAACGCGACCTTCGCGAAAAGCCCCGGAACCTATTGCAAAGTGATGAGCAGTGCCCAGGAGCACCTCTCAGTCATTTGCGCAAAATTCCTTCGGCTACAAGTGGCTCAAATAAGGGCGTGAAAATTGTGCCGAAAGCCCTTTCAGGGGCTATTGCTCGGCACTCGGGGGACGGAAAATTTTACGCGATGCCTCACAATGAAGCCCTGGTCGGGGGCTAACTTCTGGCACCAGTTTCGAGCCCGTCCGTGAAAGTGACCCGCGCAAGTTTTAGGCCGGGTTGGCTACTGTGGCCTAATGGGGCCTAATGGGAAGATCTTCTAATGCTCATAACTTTTTAATTTCCCGACGGAGCGCTTTGAAATTTTCACCATTTGTAGACGGCCTCCCGTACTACAAACTGATGCCCGTGTGGGCATGATGAAAATAGTAGTTCGCGAGACGGAAGCGCGTAAAGCTTCGGGGCGGCGGACTTCCACACCCCGATAACTCGGTATCGAAACATTGTTGCGGGCGGGTGCGCATGGCAATACCTGCGCCTCTGTTGGCCCTGTCCGCGTGCAAAATCTAAAAGCGATCAGAGCCTTAGAAAGCGCGTACAACCGCTATCCCCATTTGCCTTGGGCCCTATGGGAAAACAGGAAATATCATAATTGCGGTCCGGGGCGCGCGCGCACAATGATAATTTTCACACCCGAGTAAGCTCTTTTATAGGTCAACATTTTGGAAAAAAAATTGGCTTGCTGCCCACAGCAGGAGCTGAGAACCATGCATTCGGAGGTTTTCACACCCCACCCACTAATGCCCTCAAAGTTTGAGAAAACGCGACCTTCGCGAAAAGCCCCGGAACCTATTGCAAAGTGATGAGCAGTGCCCAGGAGCACCTCTCAGTCATTTGCGCAAAATTCCTTCGGCTACAAGTGGCTCAAATAAGGGCGTGAAAATTGTGCCGAAAGCCCTTTCAGGGGCTATTGCTCGGCACTCGGGGGACGGAAAATTTTACGCGATGCCTCACAATGAAGCCCTGGTCGGGGGCTAACTTCTGGCACCAGTTTCGAGCCCGTCCGTGAAAGTGACCCGCGCAAGTTTTAGGCCGGGTTGGCTACTGTGGCCTAATGGGGCCTAATGGGAAGATCTTCTAATGCTCATAACTTTTTAATTTCCCGACGGAGCGCTTTGAAATTTTCACCATTTGTAGACGGCCTCCCGTACTACAAACTGATGCCCGTGTGGGCATGATGAAAATAGTAGTTCGCGAGACGGAAGCGCGTAAAGCTTCGGGGCGGCGGACTTCCACACCCCGATAACTCGGTATCGAAACATTGTTGCGGGCGGGTGCGCATGGCAATACCTGCGCCTCTGTTGGCCCTGTCCGCGTGCAAAATCTAAAAGCGATCAGAGCCTTAGAAAGCGCGTACAACCGCTATCCCCATTTGCCTTGGGCCCTATGGGAAAACAGGAAATATCATAATTGCGGTCCGGGGCGCGCGCGCACAATGATAATTTTCACACCCGAGTAAGCTCTTTTATAGGTCAACATTTTGGAAAAAAAATTGGCTTGCTGCCCACAGCAGGAGCTGAGAACCATGCATTCGGAGGTTTTCACACCCCACCCACTAATGCCCTCAAAGTTTGAGAAAACGCGACCTTCGCGAAAAGCCCCGGAACCTATTGCAAAGTGATGAGCAGTGCCCAGGAGCACCTCTCAGTCATTTGCGCAAAATTCCTTCGGCTACAAGTGGCTCAAATAAGGGCGTGAAAATTGTGCCGAAAGCCCTTTCAGGGGCTATTGCTCGGCACTCGGGGGACGGAAAATTTTACGCGATGCCTCACAATGAAGCCCTGGTCGGGGGCTAACTTCTGGCACCAGTTTCGAGCCCGTCCGTGAAAGTGACCCGCGCAAGTTTTAGGCCGGGTTGGCTACTGTGGCCTAATGGGGCCTAATGGGAAGATCTTCTAATGCTCATAACTTTTTAATTTCCCGACGGAGCGCTTTGAAATTTTCACCATTTGTAGACGGCCTCCCGTACTACAAACTGATGCCCGTGTGGGCATGATGAAAATAGTAGTTCGCGAGACGGAAGCGCGTAAAGCTTCGGGGCGGCGGACTTCCACACCCCGATAACTCGGTATCGAAACATTGTTGCGGGCGGGTGCGCATGGCAATACCTGCGCCTCTGTTGGCCCTGTCCGCGTGCAAAATCTAAAAGCGATCAGAGCCTTAGAAAGCGCGTACAACCGCTATCCCCATTTGCCTTGGGCCCTATGGGAAAACAGGAAATATCATAATTGCGGTCCGGGGCGCGCGCGCACAATGATAATTTTCACACCCGAGTAAGCTCTTTTATAGGTCAACATTTTGGAAAAAAAATTGGCTTGCTGCCCACAGCAGGAGCTGAGAACCATGCATTCGGAGGTTTTCACACCCCACCCACTAATGCCCTCAAAGTTTGAGAAAACGCGACCTTCGCGAAAAGCCCCGGAACCTATTGCAAAGTGATGAGCAGTGCCCAGGAGCACCTCTCAGTCATTTGCGCAAAATTCCTTCGGCTACAAGTGGCTCAAATAAGGGCGTGAAAATTGTGCCGAAAGCCCTTTCAGGGGCTATTGCTCGGCACTCGGGGGACGGAAAATTTTACGCGATGCCTCACAATGAAGCCCTGGTCGGGGGCTAACTTCTGGCACCAGTTTCGAGCCCGTCCGTGAAAGTGACCCGCGCAAGTTTTAGGCCGGGTTGGCTACTGTGGCCTAATGGGGCCTAATGGGAAGATCTTCTAATGCTCATAACTTTTTAATTTCCCGACGGAGCGCTTTGAAATTTTCACCATTTGTAGACGGCCTCCCGTACTACAAACTGATGCCCGTGTGGGCATGATGAAAATAGTAGTTCGCGAGACGGAAGCGCGTAAAGCTTCGGGGCGGCGGACTTCCACACCCCGATAACTCGGTATCGAAACATTGTTGCGGGCGGGTGCGCATGGCAATACCTGCGCCTCTGTTGGCCCTGTCCGCGTGCAAAATCTAAAAGCGATCAGAGCCTTAGAAAGCGCGTACAACCGCTATCCCCATTTGCCTTGGGCCCTATGGGAAAACAGGAAATATCATAATTGCGGTCCGGGGCGCGCGCGCACAATGATAATTTTCACACCCGAGTAAGCTCTTTTATAGGTCAACATTTTGGAAAAAAAATTGGCTTGCTGCCCACAGCAGGAGCTGAGAACCATGCATTCGGAGGTTTTCACACCCCACCCACTAATGCCCTCAAAGTTTGAGAAAACGCGACCTTCGCGAAAAGCCCCGGAACCTATTGCAAAGTGATGAGCAGTGCCCAGGAGCACCTCTCAGTCATTTGCGCAAAATTCCTTCGGCTACAAGTGGCTCAAATAAGGGCGTGAAAATTGTGCCGAAAGCCCTTTCAGGGGCTATTGCTCGGCACTCGGGGGACGGAAAATTTTACGCGATGCCTCACAATGAAGCCCTGGTCGGGGGCTAACTTCTGGCACCAGTTTCGAGCCCGTCCGTGAAAGTGACCCGCGCAAGTTTTAGGCCGGGTTGGCTACTGTGGCCTAATGGGGCCTAATGGGAAGATCTTCTAATGCTCATAACTTTTTAATTTCCCGACGGAGCGCTTTGAAATTTTCACCATTTGTAGACGGCCTCCCGTACTACAAACTGATGCCCGTGTGGGCATGATGAAAATAGTAGTTCGCGAGACGGAAGCGCGTAAAGCTTCGGGGCGGCGGACTTCCACACCCCGATAACTCGGTATCGAAACATTGTTGCGGGCGGGTGCGCATGGCAATACCTGCGCCTCTGTTGGCCCTGTCCGCGTGCAAAATCTAAAAGCGATCAGAGCCTTAGAAAGCGCGTACAACCGCTATCCCCATTTGCCTTGGGCCCTATGGGAAAACAGGAAATATCATAATTGCGGTCCGGGGCGCGCGCGCACAATGATAATTTTCACACCCGAGTAAGCTCTTTTATAGGTCAACATTTTGGAAAAAAAATTGGCTTGCTGCCCACAGCAGGAGCTGAGAACCATGCATTCGGAGGTTTTCACACCCCACCCACTAATGCCCTCAAAGTTTGAGAAAACGCGACCTTCGCGAAAAGCCCCGGAACCTATTGCAAAGTGATGAGCAGTGCCCAGGAGCACCTCTCAGTCATTTGCGCAAAATTCCTTCGGCTACAAGTGGCTCAAATAAGGGCGTGAAAATTGTGCCGAAAGCCCTTTCAGGGGCTATTGCTCGGCACTCGGGGGACGGAAAATTTTACGCGATGCCTCACAATGAAGCCCTGGTCGGGGGCTAACTTCTGGCACCAGTTTCGAGCCCGTCCGTGAAAGTGACCCGCGCAAGTTTTAGGCCGGGTTGAACAGCCACCAGTTTTTTTTTGCCACACCAGAATTTGGCAAAATCACATCATCTTTCTAGTGGTGCAAAAGACTCATAACCACTAAAATACATAAATACAGACATAAGGGAGCAAAACATATATGATTATGACTAAAAAAGTATATGCCATCATAATGAAAAAAATGGTCAAAGTTAAAAACCCCGCAGGGTTTTTCGAAAACCCCGCGGGTTTTTTTAAACCCCGCGCGGGGTTTTTCCCCCACATTTTCAAATGGGGGAAAAACCCCGCAGGATTTTTTCAAAAAAATAAATATTAAAATTTGTTCAAGAAACAAGTTTGTTTGATTGTAATTATTGCAGAAAATGATTGATATGGCTTAATTCAAAACTTTGATTTCCCCCGCGGGGTTTTTCTCCCATTTCAGATTGTGGGGGAAAAACCCCGCAGGGTTTTTTGAAAAATTCAAATTGACTTTTTTGAATTATTATTCATCACAATGCATAATAAAAGGTATATCAAAAACTTTCAGCATTATATTGTGCCTCTAGAGGAAAAAGAAAATTCCCCCGCAGGGTTTTTCCCCCGCGGGGTTTTTCCCCCACAAAATAAAATGGGAGAAAAACCCTGCGGGGTTTTTTATCCAAAAATAATATTTTTAGTTTTTAGCTCAAAGAAGCATTTTACACTCTGTGTTCAAAGTTGTGAGAGTTTTATATCAAAACAGAGAGATTTTAATTTCTCCCTTGGTGGGAAATCCTAAAATATACGTTACCAAAATGGCAATGTATCATTGTTAGACTGATGGCTGAGAATGTTTTGCTCCCCGCTAAAGAATTTTGCAGACACATCGTATCTTAAAAGAGCATTTCAAGCTGCGTAGAATAAGAGATGTTTGCATGTGTACGATTTGCCTCTGACAGTCTGTTACATATGTTACCATATAAAATTCAGAAAATGAAAGTTAAAAGGCTGTGCTACAGAAAGAAGGCATTAAACTAACTATTTAAATCACGCATATAGTCTGCCTGCTGGATACCTAAGCTGCAGATAAAAGTTTTAAAGCAAAATTACGGCATCCTAATGTGTTATGTGCGTTACTTACATAAAACTACCCTTTAAAAACGGTAACTGTGACCAATAGCATTTAATTTTACAGCTGATTTGTGAATTTTTAAAATGCTTTTAATCTAGTTGTACTAACACACTTATTTGGCTTATAGAAAAAAAAACAAAGTGTGTTTATCTATCTTAATGCATTGCCTTATATAAGCAATTAAACAACACTACCCCAAGTTTTAAGGAGCCCAATTTGGTAGGTATTATTTACGTAAAAAATATATAAAATCTTCCATATTTTGATAGTCTTGCTCATATAATAAAGAATCATAGATTTTGCATGTTAAACAACAAGATAGGAGTACTTGTTACAGGTTGTGTTACAGATTGTAACTTTATGTTACCTAACATAATAAATTAGCAAGGCCATTGACTTGGTGTAAGAGATGATATTTCAAAGGGAAATGAATATTTTTCGCATGGTTTCTTATAAATCTCTGGGCTTTGGTGCTTTAATCTTAGGAAGCAATTCATTGCTCTATTATCAAGACCTTTTTTACAGATGTTATATATAAACTTTTTCAATATTTCCATATATGTATAATACTACGATATAGATAGAGGGGCGTGGAAAATAATAGTTTCTATTTTAACATGACAATTTAGTATTTGTTAAATTGGTTAAATGTTTTAAAATATCTTAACTAATCCTTATCTAAGTCGTATATAATATCTATCATTATATCCGCTTGTGTGGCAAAATAATTGCTCGTCTCATCTCATCACAACCAGTAGAGTAATCAGACAGAATTATAACTGTAGTCTAAGTAAGGGCCCTTTGGAATTCTGTAGACATACTTGTATTCTATATTAAATATTATGTAAACAGTGGTCAAGAATAAATCAAAGGATGAGAAGATCCAATTAAAATCAAGTTTAGCTCATTTATTGCCCATAATTAGACATTTAAAAAACATCAAACAAAACCATCATTGCAGACGACCTTAATAATAATAATAATAATAATAATAATAAAAATAATGATTTTAATAATATTCTTTATTTCCTCCACATGTGAAGAGCATACAAATAAAGCACAATTACAAAAGCAAGATAGAAACATTGAACATATATACATCATATACATTATTGGTTTGGTTTTAATATTTTAAAACCTGTTTGTTTATATATCGATATTCAGATTTGAATCGTTTCATTCAAAATCAGGTCACCAACATCCATGCTGTATATGACAATAGACCACGTCAACACTGATGAAGTATTATTGTAATGGCATTCACCTATTTTTTTCTTATTATTAATCTATATAATAAAAATAAACTCGACCAAACGAAGAAATCATGATCACCATGCGTGACATTTGGACTTCGAATCTTTAAAGGTGATTTAATAGCCATTTCTTTTATCGGGACCGACAAATCACTTCGAAAAATTGAATTTTTCGGATAATCGAAATTCGAATAATAGGTAGTTTTATTGCAATAGATAATAGAGAAAAAAAGTCAGGACTGTCCGTAGTCTTTGAATAACCCAGTAGTTTTGGATAATCGAAAATTTGGCTGGAAGGTTAAAAAAATAAATGTTCTTTACCACTCCCCACTTGTGAGAAAGTCGACCTTTCAACAAATTAGGTTGAATTCAGCCGAGCATGTTTGGATTAGCATAAAGGAAGAATGGGCAGACGCTTTTGACCCCATTATAGGGCGCCTCTGAGTGGGGTACCCAAAAATAAGCTCTTGTATACACAATTTGTTTAAGTTGTGCACAAATTTGGTTGAGTTCTACCCAGCAATTCAGAGAGACTGCAATTTAGCCAGAAAATGCACACTCTCTGAGGCCCATGCAAAGGGGATCCAAAAAGCAAAAAACAGTAATGCTCCTGCTCACCCACTTGTACAAGTAAGTCACCAAACAAATTCGGTTGGATTCAGTATGACCGTTTGCACAGTCGGTAACGTGTCTGGCAACAGATGTGAGTCTGAATCCAGGGGTCGCGAGATTGAATCCCAACCCGGTCCCGTACTTTCAAGGAGATTGATCATGATATAATTTCTACGGTCATTCTCCTCCCTTCCGCTGAATCATTCAAGAAGGGTTGTTGTCAGTTACAAGTGAAAGTATGTGCACAAAGTACTGGTTAACTGCTTGTTAAAGCTTGCCCAGGAAAAAGTGTGGTTAGGTGAACTAACTGTCCCGCCATGACCATAACTGTTGACTTGGGACGTAAAGCAACAAAACAAACAAACCGTTTGCAAGGTGAAAGTATTGCAGGCAAATGGGCAGACCGAAGGACACTTTTGACCTACATCCCACATCATTGGGGTATTGGAATTTTGCTGTTGCATACACCAGTTGCATACACCAGTTGCTCAACAAATTTGGTTGGATAATCTGTCCAGTTGTTTAGAAGATAGCATAACAAACAAAAACCTGATATACAGACGAAGGCAATCGCAATATCTCCCAACGCCTTTTAAAAAGAGAATGGATAAAAAAAATCAAATAAAAATAAGCCCCAATGATCAGCCTGATTATCCTGTAAATTCAGTAATTAACCTGCTTACATGTACCACACTAACTAAGTGTTGTACTGCCATAAATGCTGCTGTAAATAATAATGATAATGGTAAAATTGTATAACCATAATGAACACAATTCAGTATAAAGCGTCTTTCATCAGCATTTAAAGAAAGAAACAACTACAAATGGCTTTGTTTCTGAGAAACTAAATTATATGATGAAAAGTCTCATGCAAGTATAATTTATAAGCATAGAAATATGTTCTATTTACTCACATTGTCTGTTGTAGGATTTATTTTGTGCAGTTTATGCAGTATATATCCAAAATTAACACAGGATTTATCAAATAGTTAGAGCCTTGCAAACCATGAGGTTTATTTGAATCTTTTTCTTGTGTCCTGCAAGATTAAAGAATTTCAGCTTGAGTCATTGAAATGAGAGAACCAGGTTAACACAGTTATATCATATTTCAAGGTCAGACTGAGTTCAGAATATAATGGTCCTATGCAAATCTAGGTTGGGATTATTTGGTATTAAATGGAACCAAATTATTTACTAGCAGTACCAAAAGATTCCATTTAATCCCAAATTATATGGATGTGTTGAATTGATGAAGTCCCAGAAAATCTTAATAATCCCATTTAAAGTACCTACTGGGACTTTCTGGGATTAAATGGAATATTTATCCCAGAAAGTAACATAAAATCCCACTTATATTTTAAGCAGAATTATTTGAGACTTTCTGGGATTTTCCAGTTCCAGATAGTGACAGAAAATACCAATTGTTCCAACTTTTGGGATTTAATTGAACTCCATTAAATACCATGTAAAGTGAAGTACCACAAAATCCCAGGAAGTTCTATTCAAGCAGAATTGGAACTGGACTGAGACTTTCTAGAACATTCTAGAACATACCAATTATTTGGGATTATAACATTCTTCTCGGCCCTGATCTGGGTCCTTACTGTTTGCAAAGGTTATCAACAGATGACAAAAGTCTTTGTTAACTTAACAGAACATATCTTTATTGACATAAAACTCAGGCCACTCATAGATAGCGTAAAGGCATAAGATACAAAAACAAAGCATATACATGATATACATAAAATACATGAGTACAAAGAGCATGAAAAAGGTGAAAATTAAAATGCGAGCAAAATCAACCCTGAAAGAGCCTTCTATAACTTACAGTAGGCAACATAATCGACTGTTGTTGCTTCATTAAGAAACAAAATAAGGCTTCACATTATTGATTATAGACAATTCGCATGATTTGACATATCATGTGAACTGTCTATAATCAGGTTATTCCCATGAAATATTAAGCCAAGACATAGTAAGAAGTATATTATCGTACTGATTGACTCTTTTAGGGTTAGGCTGCACATGAAAATTTATTCATTATAATTTCTACAAAACTTGATAACTTTACAAGCTTCCAGGTATTTGCTGAAGAAAATAGTTCTTTGAATTTTATAATGTTAGGACTTTTGTAAAAATATGATCTTAAATATTTCTTTCTGTCAGATATAAAGTGATCACAAACTAAAAGATAATGAAATTCGTCACCGATATCATATTTGCTACATAATGTGCATTTTCTGTCTTCTAAAGGTGTGTTTTCCCAGCGACCAGTTTCAACCGGAAGCCAATGATTACTTAACCTAAACTTTAACAATGAAGAACAGTGTTACCTATTTAATTTGATTAGGTAATTTTCAAAATTTAAATCTTGCTTGAAAAGAGTATAATTCTTTCCTTTAGAGGATGAAGTTACTTTGTTATGCCACTCCTTAACATAAAGGTCTGATAGAGTTTTAGAGATTTGATTTTTGATTGATTTTGGGTTTTCAATGACTTCCTTGTTTAAAAGATCGGGACGCCCAACAGATATTAGAATATGTTTAATAAAATGGATCCATTTATGTTGATGGATGCCACCATCATATTCTCCTAGTTGAATTAAGTATAACCATTTTGATAGTTTTGTTTGTTTACCATTCACAATATTCATCCAAAAGCTAATAATACGGGTTTTTATTCTAATGTCTACTGCCTTGCAACCTAGTTAACAAGGATAGTTAAAATGATATAATTCAAAATAACATAAGTTATCAAGCAGGATACAAAATGACAATCTAGCATAAAGCACATTTCTTTATTCGCTTAATATTTCCGAGTTATGAATTATAACAATACAATAGAACCAGAAAGATCTTTATCTATAAACTTTTTTGTCGTCTGCTGACTTTTTTTTTTTTAAATTACTTTTTTCAATAAATTCTTTCAGGAACGCACTATAAGAGTGTCAATCCTTTTGGATCAAGATCAGGATCGACATTCTTCTGGTTCCAGATCTGGGTCCTTACTGTTTGCAAAGGTTATCAGCAGATGACAAAAGTCTTTGCTAACAAGGATAGTTAAAGTGATATAAGTTATCAAGCAGGATACAAAATGACAATCTTGCATGAATCACATTTCTTTATTCGCTTAATATTCGAGTAATGAATTATAACTTAAGTTGTTATGTGAATTGCATGATGTTCACTATTAATGCACTCTATGTCTAAACTTAGTAAACATAATATGCACTAGGATGTAAGGTTTTTGTTTTTACACACCTGAAGGTGCCGTCTATGTCTGCTCCCAAAATGATACTCCCACAATATATACTGCCAAGCAAAAATCCTTTTAAAATGCTAAACTATTCATTTTAAGTACATGTTTGTAGTTTGTATATATATTTTTAGTGAATATTTTGTTCATTTCTCTTCTATCGATTTATTATTTTACCTATGACAATTCTTGCACCTTACAGTGTGGATCCTGATCAGCTGGCCTCTCAGAAGCTAGCTGATCTGAATCTACACTCATAGGGAATAGTCATAATTAGGCAGTATCCAAAATTTCTTCTGTGTTTCTGTGTTTTTCGGAGAAAATTAACAAAAATAAAAATTAAAGAAATATGATGACCTGTAAATAATGTAAAATGGCCCATACCATGTTGTACCTGGGTATAACTTGTTTTGAAAACAGTATAGATCTGAATCAGCTGGCCTGAAACCAGCTGATTAGGATACATATTGTTTTCTACTTTGGTTATAAATGCATACTACTAAGTGGAACCCTGCAAGTTGGTTGGATATACACTGCTGAAGTTTCTCTTTGCCTACAATTGTTGTCTGCTGATAACCTTTGCAAACAGTTTTAGAACCAGATCAGCATCGACAAAATGTCAGACCTGATCTGAATCCAAACTGTTTGACTCTCTGATAGTGATAATGAAGGAACTATATAGTAAATTAATTTAGAAAAGACAGCAGATGACAAAATACCTAAATAATTTCCAACAAGCAGAGTAAAATAGAAATGGATGCTTGTCGAGACAAATAGGGTTACTATGTTATAATAAATGCACTTGCATAAATATCAAATTAACCTTTGTCCTGCTGAACCTAGATATATCCCGTTTTTGGAAACAACTGATCATCAAACTTTTGTCATCTGCTGATAACATTCATGAACAGCTTGGAGTCAGATCAGGACCATCAGTATGTTTGGTCCTGATCTGGATCCATACAATTTGACACCTTGATTTTTTTCCTGAAATTTCTTGAAATTTTTATTTTGAAAGGAGTCAGCAGACGACAACAAAATCACTAAGTATGTCGCATGTAAAGATTTATATAAAAAATTCAACGCAATCTGATCAGGGACTATTTTTTTTGTTCTTTGAACAAAATAATTTATTCACTAAAAGGTAATTCCAGAAGACTATCTTAAAGGACCTTAATGATTTAACTCTTTCCTTATTGGCTGCTTCTCATCTGTATCTACACTGTTTGCTAAAGCTGGTATGTGATTGACAGTGTAAAACTGAAATTTTGGTGTTTATTGGGATAAGTCACCAGGTAATAGCCTCACCATGTGGTCAGAAGCCTGCTATTTGTTGCCAGGGTAACAAGAAAACTTCAATTTAGATGAACAAATCCAGTCATGCCCACATTCATGTTTTGAGGTCTGCTGACCATTAAAACCAAAAAGATCTTTTTTAACTAGTTGAATACTTTTTATGTCTTTTGCAAAAATTCTTTCAGGAACTCAATTAGAATGTCAAACATTTTGGATGCAGACCAGGAATGACTTTCAATTGGTTCTGATCTTGGTCCTAACTGTTTGCAAGGTTATCAGCAGACGACATTGTCTGTCTGATAAAATGTTATACACAGTAACAAGGGTCTTTCTACACATTTCTGTACAGTGACATAGGTCACTGTTCTACAATATAAAATGCAAGTTGTACCTTAAATTCAAATACAATACAATAGAACCAGAAAGATCTTTTTTCTATAAACTTTTTGTCGTCTGCTGACTTTTTTTTTTAAAATAACTTTTTTCAATAAATTCTTTCAAAAACACACTATTAGAGTGTCAGTCGGTTTGGATCAAAATAAGGATCAACATTCTTCTCGGCCCTGATCTGGGTCCTTACTGTTTGCAAAGGTTATCAGCAGATGACAAAAGTCTTTGTTAACAGAACAGAACATATTTTATTGACATAAAACTCAGACCACTCATAGATAGCGTAAAGGCATAAGATACAAAAACAAAGCATATACATGATATACATAAAATACATGAGTACAAAGAGCATGAAAAAGGTGAAAGTTAAAATGCGAGCAAAATCAACCCTGAAAGAGCCTTCTTTAACTTACAGTAGGCAACATAATCGACTGTTGTTGCTTCATTAGGAAACAAAATAAGGCTTCACATTATTGATTATAGACAATTCGCATAATATGACATATCATGTGAGTTGTCTATAATCAGGTTATTCCCATGAAATATTAAGCCAAGACATAGTAAGAAGTATATTATCGTAATGAATGTTTCTTTTAGGGTTAGGCTGCACATGAACATTTATTCATTATAATTTCTACAAAACTTGATAACTTTACAAGCTTCCTGGTATTTGCTGAAGAAAATAGTTCTTTGAATTTTATAATGTTAGGACTTTTGTAAAAATATGATCTTAAATATTTCTTTCTGTCAGATATAAAGTGATCAACAACAAAAAGATAGTGAAATTCGTCACCGATATCATGTTTGCTACATAATGTGCATTTTCTGTCTTCTAAAGGTGTGTTTTCCCAGCGACCAGTTTCAACCGGAAGCCGATGATTACTTTACCTAAACTTTAACAATGAAGAACAGTGTTTCCTATTTAATTTGATTAGGTAATTTTCAAAATTTAAATCTTGCTTGAAAAGAGTATAATTCTTTCCTTTAGAGGATGAAGTTACTTTGTTATGCCACTCCTGAACATAAAGGTCTGATAGAGTTTTAGAGATTTGATTTTTGATTGATTTTGGGTTTTCAATGACTTCCTTGTTTAAAAGATCGGGACGCCCTACAGATATGAGAATATGTTAAATAAAATGGATCCATTTATGTTGATGGATGCCACCATCATATTCTCCTAGTAGAAGTAAGTATAACCATTTTGATAGTTTTGTTTGTTTACCATTCACAATATTCATCCAAAAGCTAATAATACGGGTTTTTATTCTAATGTCTACTGCCTTGCAACCTAGTTAACAAGGATAGTTAAAATGATATAATTCAAAATAACATAAGTTATCAAGCAGGATACAAAATGACAGTCTAGCATGAAGCACATTTTTTTATTCGCTTAATATTTTCGAGTTATGAATTATAACAATACAATAGAACCAGAAAGATCTTTATCTATAAACTTTTTTGTCGTCTGCTGACTTTTTTTTTTAAATTACTTTTTTCAATAAATAATTCAGGAACAAACTATTAGAGTGTCAATCCTTTTGGATCAAGATCAGGATCGACATTCTTCTTGTTCCAGATCTGGGTCCTTACTGTTTGCAAAGGTGATAAAAGTCTTTGCTAACAAAGATAGTTAAAGTGATATAAGTTATCAAGCAGGATACAAAATGACAATCTTGCATGAATCACATTTCTTTATTCGCTTTATATTCGAGCAATGAATTATAACTTAAGTTGTTATGTGAATTGCATGATGTTCACTATTAATGCACTCTATGTCTAAACTTAGTAAACATAATGTGCACTAGGGTGTAAGGTTTTTGTTTTTACACATTTGAAGGTGCCGTCTATGTCTGCTCCCAAAATGATACTCCCACAATATATACTCCCAAGCAAAAATCCTTTTAAAATGGTAAACTATTCATTTTAAGTACATGTTTGTAGTTTGTATATATATTTTTAGTGAATATTTTGTTCATTTCTCTTCTATCGATTTATTATTTTACCTATGACAATTCTTGCACCTTACAGTGTGGATCCTGATCAGCTGGCCTCTCAGAAGCTAGCTGATCTGGATCTACACTCATAGGGAATAGTCATAATCAGGCAGTATCCTAAATTTCTTCTGTGTTTTTGTCGAATTTTATGTGCATAAAATTCGGAGAAAATTAACAAAAATAAAAATTAAAGAAATATGATGACCTGTAAATAATGTAAAATGGCCCATACCATGCTGTACCTGGGTTTAACTTGTTTTGAAAACAGTATAGATCTGAATCAGCTGGCCTGATACCAGCTGATCAGGATACATATTGTTTTCTACTTTGGTTATAAATGCATACTACTAAGTGGAACCCTGCAAGTTGGTTAGATATACACTGCTGAAGTTTCTCTTTGCCTACAATTGTTGTCTGCTGATAACCTTTGCAAACAGTTTTAGAACCAGACCAGCACCGACAAAATGTCAGACCTGATCTGAATCCAAACTGTTTGACCCTCTGATAGTGATAATGAAGGAACTATATAGTACATTAATTTAGAAAAGACAGCAGATGACAAAATACCTAAATAATTTCCAACAAGCAGAGTAAAATAGAAATGGATGCTTGGTGAGACAAATAGGGTTACTATGTTATAATAAATGCACTTGCATAAATATCAAATTAACCTTTGTCCTGCTGAACCTAGATATATCCCGTTTTTGGAAACAACTGATCATCAAACTTTTGTCATCTGCTGATAACATTCATGAACAGTTTGGAGTCAGATCAGGACCAACAGTATGTTTGGTCCTGATCTGGATCAATACAATTTGACACCTTGATTTTTTTCCTGAAATTTCTTGAAAATATTTATTTTGAAAGGAGTCAGCAGACGACAACAAAATCACTAAGTATTTCGCATGTAAAGATTTATATAAAAAATTCAATGCAGTCTGATCAGGGAATATTTTTTTTGTTCTTTGAACAAAATAATTTATTCACTAAAAGGTAATTCCAGAAGACTATCTTAAAGGACCTTAATGATTTAACTCTTTCCTTATTAGCTGCTTCTCATCTGTATCTACACTGTTTGCTAAAGCTGGTATGTGATTGACAGTGTAAAACTGAAATTTCAGTGTTTATTGGGATAAGTCACCAGGTAATAGCCTCACCATGTGGTCAGAAGCCTGCTATTTGTTGCCAGGGTAACAAGAACACTTCAATTTAGATGAACAAATCCAGTCATGCCCACATTCATGTTTTGAGGTCTGCTGACCATTAAAACCAAAAAGATCTTTTTTAACTAGTTGAATACTTTTTATGTCTTTTGCAAAAATTCTTTCAGGAACTCAATTAGAATGTCAAACATTTTGGATGCAGACCAGGAATGACTTTCAATTGGTTCTGATCTTGGTCCTAACTGTTTGCAAGGTTATCAGCAGACGACATTGTCTGTCTGATAAAATGTTATACACAGTAACAAGGGTCTTTCTACACATTTCTGTACAGTGACATAGGTCACTGTTCTACAATATAAAATGCAAGTTGTACCTTAAATTCAAATACAATACAATAGAACCAGAAAGATCTTTTTTCTATAAACTTTTTGTCGTCTGCTGACTTTTTTTTAAAAATAACTTTTTTCAATAAATTCTTTCAGGAATACACTATTAGAGTGTCAGTCGGTTTGGATCAAGATAAGGATCAACATTCTTCTCGGCCCTGATCTGGGTCCTTACTGTTTGCAAAGGTTATCAGCAGATGACAAAAGTCTTTGTTAACAGAACAGAACATATCTTTATTGACATAAAACTCAGGCCACTCATAGATAGCGTAAAAGCATAAGATACAAAAACAAAGCATATACATGATATACATAAAATACATTGTACAAAGAGCATGAAAAAGGTGAAAATTAAAATGCGAGCAAAATCAACCCTGAAAGAGCCTTCTATAACTAACAGTAGGCAACATAATCGACTGTTGTTGCTTCATTAAGAAACAAAATAGGCTTCACATTATTAATTATAGACAATTTGCATGATATGACATATCATGTGAGTTGTCTATAATCAGGCAATTCCCATGAAATATTAAGCCAAGACGTAGAAAGAAGTATATTATCGTAATGATTGACTCTTTTAGGGTTAGGCTGCACATGAAAATTTATTCATTATAATTTCTACAAAACTTGATAACTTTACAAGCTTCCTGGTATTTGCTGAAGAAAATAGTTCTTCGAATTTTATAATGTTAGGACTTTTGTAAAAATATAAACTTAAATATTTCTTTCTGTCAGATATAAAGTGATCACAAACAAAAAGATAGTGAAATTCGTACCCGATATCATGTTTGCTACATAATGTGCATTTTCTGTCTTCTAAAGGTGTGTTTTCCCAGCGACCAGTTTCAACCGGAAGCTGATGATTACTTAACCTAAACTTTAACAATGAAGAACAGTGTTTCCTATTTAATTTGATTAGGTAATTTTCAAAATTTAAATCTTGCTTGAAAAGAGTATAATTCTTTCCTTTAGAGGATGAAGTTACTTTGTTATGCCACTCCTGAACATAAAGGTCTGATAGAGTTTTAGAGATTTGATTTTTGATTGATTTTGGGTTTTCAATGACTTCCTTGTTTTAAAGAGCGGGACGCCCAACAGATAATAGAATATGTTTAATAAAATGGATCCATTTATGTTGATGGATGCCACTGTCATATTCTCCTCGTAGAAGTAAGTATAACCATTTTGATAGTTTTGTTTGTTTACCATTCACAATATTCATCCAAAAGCTAATAATACGGGTTTTTATTCTAATGTCTACTGCCTTGCAACCTAGTTAACAAGGATAGTTAAAATGATATAATTCCAATATAACATAAGTTATCAAGCAGGATACAAAATGACAATCTAGCATGAAGCACATTTCTTTATTCGCTTAATATTTTCGCGATATGTATTAAAACAATACAATAGAACCAGAAAGATCTTTTTCTTTAAACTTTTTTGTCGTCTGCTGACTTCTTTTTTGTAAAAAATACTTTTTTCAATAAATTCTTTCAGGAACACACTATTAGAGTGTCAATCCTTTTGGATCAAGATCAGGATGGACATTTGTCTCGTTCCAGATCTGGGTCCTTACTGTTTGCAAAGGTTATCAGCAGATGACAAAAGTCTTTGCTAACAAGGATAGTTAAAGTGATATAAGTTATCAAGCAGGATACAAAATGACAATCTTGCATGAATCACATTTCTTTATTCGCTTTATATTCGAGTAATGAATCATAACTAAAGTTGTTATGTGAATTGCATGATGTTCACTATTAATGCACTCTATGTCTAAACTTAGTAAACATAATGTGCACTAGGGTGTAAGGTTTTTGTTTTTACACACCTGAAGGTGCCGTCTATGACTGCTCCCAAAATGATACTCCCACAATATCTACTTCCAAGCAAAAATCCTTTTAAAATGCTAAACTATTCATTTTAAGTACATGTTTGTAGTTTGTATATATATTTTTAGTGAATATTTTGTTCATTTCTCTTCTATCGATTTATTATTTTACCTATGACAATTCTTGTACCTTACAGTGTGGATCCTGATCAGCTGGCCTCTCAGAAGCTAGCTGATCTGGATCTACACTCATAGGGAATAGTCATAATTAGGCAGTATCCAAAATTTCTTCTGATGTGTTTTTGTCGAATTTTATGCGCATAAAATTCGGAGAAAATTAACAAAAATAAAAATTACAGAAATATGATGACCTGTAAATAATGTAAAATGGCCCATACCATGCTGTACCTGGGTTTAACTTGTTTTGAAAACAGTATAGATCTGAATCAGCTGGCCTGAAACCAGCTGATCAGGATACATATTGTCTTCTACTCTGCTTGTAAATGCATACTGCTAATTAGTGGAACCCTGCAAGTTGGTTAGATATACACTGCTGAAGTTTCTGTTTGCCTGCAATTGTTGTCTGCTGATAACCTTTGCAAAGTTTTAGAACCAGATCAGGACCGACAAAATGCCAGACCTGATCTGAATCCAAACTGTTTGACTCTCTGATAGTGATAATGAAGGAACTATATAGTAAATTAATTTAGAAAAGACAGCAGATGACAAAATACCTAAATAATTTCCAACAAGCAAAGTAAAATAGAAATGGATGCTTGTCGAGATAAATAGGGTTACTATGTTATAATAAATGCACTTGCATAAATATCAAATTAACCTTTGTCCTGCTGAACCTAGATATATCCCGTTTTTGGAAACAACTGATCAGCTGATCAGGATCCACAGTTTTGCATTCAGTTTACGGTCTTGCCAAAATTTAGCTATATTTGCTCAGCAGTACAGGGTTAAACAATTTAAATTTGATAGTTTGTGTAGAATTGTTGTTGTTTTTTTGTGTGTGTACATATTCTTTATTTTGAGGGCCTCATGGAAGATAAGTTGTACCACTAAATGTTGTCACCCTCTTTAAATAAAGACTTTACTTACTTACTTGCTTACTTACCAATATACTCCTGAAAGACCTATTCCATCATTACAATTGATTTCTCCAATTTTTTTATTTTTTTTTTTTGATTTGATTTGATTCTTTACGCCCAGTCAATAATTTTTCAGTTATGGCGGGATGGGACTACCTGGATTGCACCAGTACTAATGCAAGGATTAAAGTGTCCAAATTAAATGATAGTGCTTCAATCATAACCCTTGATTGAAGTAACTCTAATGAATTTTTCAGGAATACCAGACTGTCAAACCATTTTGGATCCAGATCAGACCCAGCAAAGTCATTTTGATGTTCCTGATCTGGTTACAACCAGTTTGCAAACTGTTACTAGCAGATAGAGGGTAAACATGATGACCATTGTCATAATTTTCTCTAATGAATTTTCAGGAATTCCATCAGAGTGGCACACAGTTTGGATTCTGATCAGGCCTACCGTTTTGACAGTCTTTATCCAGATCCAAACTGTTTTCAAATTGTCCCTAGCAGGTAAAAAGGTTAATACGATGCATACTGGGGATCGGAGATTGCTGAAACGGGCATGGACATCCGCCCAGTCTTGCAAGTTGCCATACCCTTGCGAAAATGAAGTGGGATTTATTGGTACTGTTCTAGAACTTTCTGGAACTCGCTTTAATGGTACTTTCTGGGATAACCACTTAATCCCAATAAATCCCAACATTGGGATTATTTGGTATTAAATGGAATGTTAAATGGCATATGGGATTTTATGGTAATTTCTGGTACTGAAAATACCATTTAATCCCAGAAAGTCCCATTTGATCAGGTTCCACTAAATCCTAAATAATTCCAACCTGTTCATTTATTAAAATACCATTTAATCCCAGAAAATCTCAATTCTGTATTGACAAGAGTCCCAAATATTTCCACAAAATCCCAATTCAGCAATGTAGAAGTTCTAAATAGTAACAGATAATTCCATTTCTTTTCTAGCTAATGTATAGTTTTCACGGAAAAGTACCATAAAGTACCAAAAAGTACCAGTACCAAAACCTGAAAGTACCATAAAATACCATATAGTACCATTGCCTACTAAAAATCTGAAAGTAACATAAAATACCAAAAACTGCCAAAATATGTAAGTACCACAAAATACCAAATAGTACTAATGCAAAAATCAGAAAGTACCACAAAATACCAAATAGTACCAATACAAAAATATAAAAGTACCATAAAATACCAAATAGTACCAATACCAAAATCTGAAAGTACCATTAAATACCAAATAGTACCAATACTGAAATCTGAAAGTACTACAAAATACCAAATAACACCAATACTAAAACCAGAAAATACTGAATAGTACCAATACCAAACCTTGAAGTACCATAAAATACCAAATAGTATAAATACCAAAATCAGAAAGTACCACCAAATACCAAATAGTGCCTATACCAAATCTGAAAGTACCATATAATACCAAATAGTACCAATACCAAATTTTTTAAGTACCACAAAATACCAAATAGTACCAATGCAAAAAACTGAAAGTACCAGATAATACCAAATAGTACTGAAACCAAAATCTGAAAGTACCACCAATGCTTAAATATGATAGTACTTAGTACTGATGCTAAAAATTACTTTAATACTTAATTGAATTATTTTGTACTTATATTGGCACCCAGAAGACCTGGCTAGCACCTTCAGTGTGCCCAACTTCTGATCAAGCGTTAATAATTGGTTGATCACAGGTCCATTTAAATCACTTTCCTGTATTAATTCCCTGTGGGCTCACCATATCCAAAATTAAGCAGGTTAGGGGATAGCATAATAAGTGAATGGACAGATAAACAGACACTTTTAACTAGTAACTTGCAAGGTCAATTGGCTGGAAGGATAAAAAATAAATGTTCTTTAGCACTCCCCACTTGTGAGAAAGTCGACCTTCCAACAAATTAGGTTAAATTCAGCCCAGCATGTTTGGATTAGCATAAAAGAAGAATGGGCAGACACTTTTGACCCCTTTACAGGACTCCTCTGAGTGGGGTACCCAAAAATAAGCTCTTGTATACATAATTTGTTAAAGTTGCTCACAAATTTGGTCGAGTTCTACCCAGCAATTCAGGAAGAGACAGCAAAGCCAGAAAATGCACACTCACTGGGGCCCATGCAAGGGGGATCCAAAAAACAAAAAACGGTAATGCTCCTGCTCACCCACTTGTGTAAGTAAGTCACCAAACCATTTTGGTTGGATTCAGTATGACTGTTTGGGCAGTCGGTAACGTGTCTGGCAACAGATGTGAGTCAGAATGCATATCCAGGGGTCGCAAGTTTGATTCCGACCCGGTCCCATACTTTCGTGGAGATTGATCATGAAATAATTTCTACATCCATTCTCCTCCTTTCCGCTGAATCATTCAAGAAGGGTTGTTGTCAGTTACAAGCGAAAGTATGTGCACAAAGAACTGGTTAACTGCTTGTTTAAGCTTGCTCAGGAAAAAGTGTGGTTAGGTGAACTGACCGTCCCGCCATGACCATAGCTGTTGACTTGGGACGTAAAGCAACAAAACAAACAAACTGTTTGCAAGGTGACAGTATTGCAGGCAAATAGGCAGACCGAAGGACACTTTTGACCTACATCCCAGATCATTGGGGTTTTGGAATTTTGCTGTTGCATACATTAGTTGCTCAACAAATTTGGTTGGATAATCTGTCCAGTTGTTTAGAAGATAGCATAACAAACAAAAACCTGATATACAGACGAAGGCAATCACAAAATCTCCCAACACCTTTTAAAAAGAGCATAGTGATAAAAAAAATCAAATAAAAATAAGCCCCAATGATCAGCCTGATTATCCTGTAAATTCAGTAATTAACCTATTCACTAATGTATGCTTACAAGTACCAAACTAACTAAATGTTGTACTGCCACAAATGCTGCTGTAAATCATAATGATAATGGTAAAATTGCATAACCATAATGAACACAATTCAGTAATAAGTGTCTTTCATCAGCATTCAAAGAAAGAAACAACTACAAATGGCTTTGTTTCTGAGAAACTAAATTATATGATGAAAAGTCTTGTGCAGGTAAAATTTATAAGCATAGAAATATGTTCTATTTACTCACATTGTCTGTTGTAGGATTTATTTTGTGCAGTTTATGCAGTATATATCCAAAATTAACACAGAATGTATCAAATAGTTAGAGCCTTGCAAACCATGAGGTTTATTTGAATCTTTTTCTGGTTTCCTGCAAGATTAAAGAATTTCAGCTTGAGTCATTAAAATGAGAGAACCAGGTTAACACAGTTATATCATATTTCAAGGTCAGACTGAGTTCAGAATTTAATGGTCCTATGCAAATCTAGGTTGGGATTATTTGGTATTAAATGGAACCAAGGTATTTTCTAGTAGTTGATGAAGTCCCAGAAAATCTTAATAAATCCCATTTAAAGTACCTACTGGGACTTTCTGGGATTAAATGGAATATTTATCCCAGAAAGTAACATAAAATCCCACTTATATTATATGTAGAATTATTTGAGACTATTTGGGATTTTCCAGTTCCAGATAGTGACAGAAAATACCAATTGTTCCAACATTTGGGATTTAATGGAATTCCATTAAATACCATATAAAATGAAGTACCACAAAATCCCAGAAAGTTCTATTCAAGCAGAATTGGAACTGGACTGAGACTTTCTAGAACATTCTAGAACATACCAATTATTTGGGATTATATGGAACAATTTTTCGCAAGGGCAGTAGACATCATGGGAATAGACATTTTGGCACAGTAGACATTTCAGGAACAAGCATTTTGGGGGACATAATAGCACTAACCCATTTAATACATACTTCCACAAAGAATGGCTTGTAAATTTTCAATAATTCCTCCCCAGTCACAAATTGAATTTCCAATTGAATGCATCCATCTCCAGTTGGGATTATAATTACACTCAAATATTAAAAGTATGTAATGTTAGGAAACAGTGCAGAACCTGATCAGAGGTCACATTATGTCATATCTGATCTGGTTATGTACTGTTTGCCAATGTCCCATAAAATGATGGATAAACCCTTGTCCTGCTGAAACCGGATATGTCATCTTTAGAAAAGAGAGTAAATCCAGAATCAGCTGGCTAAATCTAGTGAACACATCTGTGGACATGAGATCTAGATCTGACTGCTTTCCAGACAGCATAAGATTCCACTGGAAAACAGAAGTGAATGTGCCATATTCATATTTATGCAGCAGAACAAGGGTTAAGGCACTGATCAGCAGAGGACAACAAAAGCTTGTAAAACTATCCGGCATGCAAACATTCATGACCTGACCTCATGGTGTGCTGTCAATTGAAAATGCACATGCTAAGTTTAGTGTTCAGAAGGGCCTCTTGTCTTGACACACAAATGACAGACACACCATTCACATCTTGCAGACATATTTGAAGGCAATATTAAATGTATAGCTCAGTTTGAGCACTTAATAGCCAGGTGACTTAATATGTCCAATTCCAAATCCACTATTTGGCCTCCAGATGAAAGTGCTTATATGAAAATAATTTTCAAATTGTTATTTCAAAACCAAATCCAGGAGTGCAGTGGCTCAGTGGTAGAGTGCTTGACTCGAGACAGATGGCCCCCCGGTTAGAGCATCACCGGCATCACTGCGTTGTGTCCTTGAGCAGGACACATTAATCCTAGGTTAGTCCTGGTTCAACCCAGGAAGACCCATCCCTTTATAGCTGAAAGATTGTTCATGGGATGTAAAAAATCACATAAAATAAAACAACCAGAACAGATATTCTGGATGTTTAGATAAAAACTCTCATTTGGTGATATAGAGGCTTTTGAAGGGCTATTGAGCAGTTAACCTATACCTGTGTACTATATGACTAAATTCCCAGTATGGCACCTGTCCTTGATTTGGCTGCAGGCAGTCTCTTATCAGTTAATTAGGTATCCAGTTGAATGTGCTTAAAAATCATATGAAAAAACAATTTTCTTGATGCTCAAAAGAGTCGTCTCAATGAGACGGTTCTTTTGAGCACCCAAAACAAATGTTCAAATGATTGAAAAATTACATATGTTCTCACAATTTTGTCAATAAAAGTTCACTTATCTGGACTTATGTTAGACCAAACTCCATGTACATATAAACTCATCTATTTCAATATTTAAAAGTTATACAGCTTAAAATAATGCATTTTATTAAAACAGATGACATTTGATTATTTCTTCAGTCTTTTCTATTTAACCCTTAAAGCACCAATCACGACTGCAGCAGATGACAAATATGGCGACAACTTTCCTAATTTTTGAAAAAAATAAGGTATGATATTTCATGAGAACCGTCTGCCAGCAGACTATTCTCATGAAACGTCGTGCCTTATTTGTTTTTTTATTCTTTGAAAAAGCAGCAAAATTTGCAATTGTCGTCTGCTGCAAATTGTATGTGGCACTTTATGAGTTAACTTTTTGCCTATTATTGTTGTCTGCTGATTACCTCTGCAAAATCTAGAGGCGGCCACTGGCCCCCTTTAAGTGGCCCCCTTTTGTATCAAATGGCCCCTTGCTAAAGGTAGAGTTGGCCACTGAAAATTTAATGGATTTAACACTGAAGTCGGTCCTAATCTGGATCCAAAGTGTTTGATTATGGATGATTTGTTTCTTCAACCAGTCAATAATTTTTCAGTCATGTCGGGATGGGTCTTCTGTGTTGAACCAGTACCAATCAGTCTCAGGTTAAAGTGTCTTGTACCACTCCTGATTTCCTTCTGACATTGAAGCTGCCCATCACTGGCCATCATTCGACAAGCCAATCAGTTTGTCCAGCAGAACTTGTTCCTTATTTATCACATCCAGAAATCATGGGTTAGGGATTCAATATTGGAATAGAGTCCTAATGGCCAAGAAAGATGTTAGATGTTCAACTCTTGCTGCGACCATACTGAGTAGTTAAAATTTGGCTCATTGAGTAACAAATCTGTACTCTTATCAAACATTAAAATGAAAGAGGTATAATTCCCTTGAATCACATCAGATATTGCTGTAAGTTGGTGACTGTGGTCAATGGACTCCTTAGAACTGGACTTTCTCTGAGACCAAACTATCTTATCTGTGAGATGCTGTTCACCCTGAAAAAATTATTGCACAAACCAATATGACATATTGTTATATAACTGGAGAGAATCCCATCTCCTGATTCGGTGCCATGATTAACCGAAATCAACAGATATCACCGAAATCACCAGAAAATCACCGAAATCACGAAATAAAAGTAAGAAATCACCTTTTTATTGTTTACTTAATGCAAAAATATGATAAGAATTAGTATAATATGCTTATTTCTAGTCTGTTTTTAAAAATATGTTGATAAAAAAAATCACTTTCAAATTGCTATAATGTGTTGCTATATTTTTTATTGAAATATTTATTTGCTGGCACATAAAAATATAAGCCTTTTGTAAACATATCAATTATTCTACTATCATTTATATCATATAAAGGCATAAAATTAACATTAAAATGGATATTTCCTTTTTTTCTGGTGATTTCGCTTATTATTCAAATTGTTATCCAGCTGATCAGGATGCATATTGTTTTCTACTCTGCTTGTTAATGCATACTACGGTAAATGTTCTAAAATTACGAACACTAAAAAATAATTATTTTTTTCTGCTGTTCGTAATTTTAGAAATTATGTTTCAGAAAAAGTGCTAGTGTTCGTAATTTTAGAATGTGGTCTTTATCATGAGCAAAAACGATATATATGCATTTAAAAATGTGGTAGAAACATATTGAAAACTCGGCGATATGATTCTGCGCTATCTACTCATTTTTCAACCGCCGCTAAATTCTTGCGGACTGAGTCAGTAAAATGTTCAGCGCGTGCGGTAATTGCCAAGTCGAGAGCCAGGCACGTGCATGTTATGTCACTCAGTTTACTTACAAGTCGTTAAAGTCCGCTTATTTAACCTCGGACTACCGATGAATCGCTACACTTTCGTTCTTCCTTCAGAAAACCAAAACGCTTTCGCTTGCTCTCCATCTGCGCAAATGCCGTTTATAATGTAATGCAGTCACTCAAGGACATCTCGTCGATCAGATATTTTTGCAAAGATAAACACGAAATTTTGAAATACGTAGACGAGTTAAAAATGACGAAATTCAAAAAGAACACCCCTCTCTCTCTCCCTCTACTTGTCGATCTGTCGATGCACGAAAGGATGTGCATGTACCAGTCTCTCTCTCTTACTCTATTTACATTTGCAAAAACGGCTTGGATCCAGATCAGACCCGAATGGAATTCAGGAAAGAATGTTTCGTCAATTTAAAAATTTGTGCATGCGATAGAAAGTACGCAAAGTGTCGTACAAAGGCCGATGCGCACGATAAAATGGGTTTTCAGTATATCTCAATGAGGGTCCCATGCGCGGATCCAGATCAGATCCGAATGGAATTCAGGAAAGAATGTTTCGTCAATTTAAACATTCGGGCATGCGATAGAAAGCATGCAAAGCATCAATACTGTCGAATATCCGACTTTGTCGTGCAAAAGCCGATGCGCACGAGTCGCACGAGAAGGATCTCCAAGTATCATTTTCAGCACCGATACATATTTTTCGAGATTACAAGAGATTAGTATGCAAGCGCTAGTCTCTCTTTCTCTCTCTCTCTCTCTCTCACCTACTTCCAAAGTTTGCAAAAAGTATAGATCCAGAAGATCTCCGACGTCTTGCCAAACTAAATCAGGGGCATACCAAGAATTAATCATGTAAGCGAACGTCCGACTTTGCGTCCGATGCCTCGAAAGCCCATTATAACTGAGCCGTGACATGAGATTTCCAACAATGTGGGACCAGCAAAGCCTCAGATCAACCTGCGCATATGCACAGTCTGATCAGAGCCTTTGCTAGTCGCATGAATATTCTACGAGTGTTAAGCTACTGGCTGAACATCGTTTGGAGTTTGTAAGTTTAAAAGGAGGCTGCACAGGCTCGTCTGAGTCTACACTCGTTTAAATGCCAGATTGTTGGAAATCACAATTTATGATAAATTGGCTTCGAGCCGATGCGTACGATACGCTGGGTACATTCATATCTCACAGAAAGGGAAAATTTCAGACAAATACTACAAATCTAGTTTTTCATGCATGCAGTGCGCCGTTTCATGCTCGAGTTCATTGAAATTGTTCTTTTTTTTTTCATGCAAACCCATGAAAAGGAGACACAGCTAGGCAATTATGTTTTGTGTGCTAAGTCCGCTTTCGTGCGCCCAAGCTCCCAATGCGTGCTACCCGAGTCTTAAAACAACAACAACAACACGTGGTCTGATAGTCGGCTTCTTTGATCTTAAACACATGTCCGTGAACCATTACCCTGTCCCTTTGTCTGCGGCTGATACTATTAGCAGTGTCGGGGCCTTGGAGGCACCCCTTCCCCAAAGAGGCTGTGACAAACTAATTTAGCAGACAGTTTGGGCGCAGATCTGGCCCGACAAAATGATTATTTTTTGTCCTAGAAACAAAGGTGCTGATAAGAATGTGCGATGCGCAGGCTGATCTTCGCATGTAACAAAGTCGGGGTACATAGCATCGCAGGCTGTTCTTCGCATGTAACAAAGTCGGGGTACATACATCTACAGACGTGAGGTAAATAAAGCGAATTCCGAGATGTCGCGATCATCTCAGGGCTTTACTGTTTTTAAATTCACAGCCACTTAGTGGGGCTATATTACCCAAAATTAAGACATGCACCTTCATCTACATTCCTTCTATGTGTACGTGGGCAGTTAAAGCGCTGGCGATTTTCCGCGGATGCGCAGGCTCGTCTGGGCCTTCGCTGCTCGCATATGCCCTAGGTACCATAATCTAATGAACTGGCTTATTTCATGAAATTAAATGTGTAAATATAAATTCATCAAGATGCAGAATCGTGCTACAATCAATTTATTTCTTGGTACATGTATGTGCGTCTGCGCGTACAGTATACCGGTAATGCACTCGTAGGACCTTCCATGTGCAGTTTCATGAGGACAAACCGGCTCAACAGTTTGTTTAAATGTTCCATTTTGAGGAATTTGATGTTTTTGATTGATAGGAATAGCCATCATTACATGTACTTAGAAAACCGCCGACAAGTATTTTAAAGACAACGTAGATGTCTAGAATTTTTATTCGGCTAGAGTCTTCACCCACTTTAAACTTTGTTAGTGAGCGAGACCCTGACGAGATTGTGCAAACACACATGCTCTCCTGAGCCTTCGCTGTTCACTCCTGTCATAAGTACCAGCAGGGTCTTTACCAGTCATATGGGGCTCCGCGCAAGTTGATTTCATGCTCGGGTCCGAGCTGTGTTCAAGAATAGAGCGCACGCATAGAATGATAGAAGTGCCCTCCGTGTCCCACGCGGCTTGGGCATATTGCCGAACTGGGAAATCCTTTAAAATGCTTAAAAGGGATGTGAGGGTAGGGGTGTCAGTCGGATAACCTGAGAATCACACATATCTCAGCCTTAAGTAAACGGTAATGTACCGTGAATAAAAATGAGATGATGACCACGTGCGAGTTCTTGCAGGCATGTCGGTAAATATTAAATGTACGGTGGCTTTATTTTCCGCATTGGGTGTCTCGGTGAGAAAAAAAATGCGACTTGCACGATTTTCTCTGCATTTTTGCACGAAACCGAATGACCCCTTATGTTGCAAACGTCCACGGCAATCACTTAACATCAACTTATTTCATTCTCTCTCGCCTAAGTGATCGTCTCATTTTCCGCAACTCTCTCTCTCTCTCTCATTTTAGAAAAAAAACTAGTACGTGTCACAGCACACTTTTGAGAATTGCTCTGCGTGTGTCAACGTGCATAAGGTCGCGACCTGAAGGTCAATGTTTGGTCAGTAATAAATAATGATCTCAGCCATTTGGGTGGATACATATACGGGTTAGTCAAAGCCGTTTCGAAATCGTCGCAGGAACTTGTCCGTGCATCAAGTTCGTCAATGCTGGTGACCTTGAATAATGCATAACGTATAACGTCGCGCGCTGGCATGCGAAATAGAACGTGCCAGATTACCCATCTAAGTAGAATGGAACCTTCCAAATGTCGCTACCGCTCACGTGCTGTACGGTAGAAGTATACCGAACACAGATGGGACAAACAGACAAACGGACATCGATTTTCCGCCGAAAATAACGTGTGTTCGTAATTTTAGAAATTCACTTGGCAGTGTTCGATTTTTTAGGATGTTTTAAAAATTATTTTCGGTGATAATTTTAGGTGTTCGTAATTTTAGAGTGTTCGAAATTTTAGAACATTTACCGTATTAAGTGGAACCCTGCAAGTTGGTTAGATATACACTGCTGAAGTTACTCTTTGCCTGAAATTGTTGTCTGCTGATAACCTTTGCAAACAGTTTAAGAACCAGATCAGGACTGACAAAATGTCAGACCTGATCTGGGTCCAAACTGTATGACTCTCTGATGGTGATCTTGAGAGCTATATAGTAAATTCATTTAGAAAAGACAGCAGATGACAAAATACCTAAACATTTGCCTGGTCCTGAAGTCAGCTGATCAGGATGTATATTGTTTTCTACTCTGCTTGTAAATGCATACAAATAAGTGGTATAATGCCTTCAATGTTGGCTCCCGGTACCGTTAGTTTAACAGGTAACAGGGTCCAGGGCGACAACGGTAAACATTGCGCTTACTGTACCCTGCAAGTTGGTTTGATATACACTGCTGAAGTTACTCTTTGCCTGCAATTGTTGTCTGCTGATAACCTTTGCAAACAGTTTTAGAGCCAGATCAGGACCGACAAAATGTCAGACCTGATCTGGGTCCAAACTGTATGACTCTCTGATGGTGATCATTAAGGAACTATATAGTAAATTCATTTAGAAAAGACAGCAGATGACAAAATACCTAAACATTTGCCTGGTCCTGAAGTCAGCTGATCAGGATGTATATTGTTTTCTACTCTGCTTGTAAATGCATACAAATAAGTGGTATAATGCCTTCAATGTTTGCTCCGGTACCGTTAGTTTAACAGATAACAGGGCCCAGGGCGATGGCGGTAAACATTGCGCTTACCGTACCCTGCAAGTTGGTTAGATATACACTGCTAAAGTTACTCTTTGCCTGCAATTGTTGTCTGCTGATAACCTTTGCAAACAGTTTAAGCCAGATCAGGACCGACAAAATGTCAGACCTGATCTGGATCCAAACTGTTTGACTCTCTGATGGTGATCTATATGGTAATCTATATAGTAAATTAATTTAGAAAAGACAGCAGATGAAAAAATACCTAAACATTTTCCTGGTCCTGAAGCCAGCTGATCAGGATGTATATTGTTTTCTACTTTGTTTGCAAAGGCATACAAATAAGTGGTACCCTGCAAGTTGGTTAAATAAACACTGCTGAAGTTACTCTGCCTGCAATTGTTGTCTGCTGATAACCTTTGCAAACAGTTTTGGAACCAAATCAGGACCAACAAAATATTGGGCCAGATCTAAATCCAAACTGTTTGACTCTCTGAGAACTATATAGTAAATTAATTTTAAAAAAGACAGCAGATGACAAAAATATCAAAAAATTTCCAGCAAGCAGTGTAAAATAGAAACGGATGCTTGTCAAGATAAATAGGGTTACTAGTATTATAATAAATGCACTTGTGTAATTTAAAATATCAAATTAACCCTTGTCCTGCTGAACCTAGATATATCCTGTTTTTGGAAACACTAACAATGTGGAAACTGATCAGCTGATCGGGATCCACAGTTTTGCATTCAGTTTACGGTCTTGCCAGAATTTAGCTATATTTGCTCAGCAGTACAGGGTATATAAACAATTTAATTTGATAGTTTGTGTAGAATTGTTGTTTTTTGTTTTTGTTTTTTTATGTGTGTAAATATTATTTATATTGAGGGCCTCATGGAAGATTAGTTGAACTACTAAATGTTGTCACCCTCTTTAAATAAAGACTTTACTTACTTACTTACTTACTTATTTACTTACTTACTTACTTACTTACTTACTATCCAATTATGGCATTAAATTAATAATAAAATTGTGATTTCCTATTTTTATCTGGTGATTTCGGTGAATTCACTGTGCACTGAATTTGAAAGTGAAATCATAACATTTTTTTCATTTCTTTTTAAAATCAAAGTAGAAATAAGCTTATTATACTAATTCTTATTATATTATGACATTAAACTAACAATAAAATGGTAGTTTTTTCTTATTTTTATCTGGTGATTTCTTGGTGATTTCGGTTAATCATCGGACCCTCCTGATTGGCTCAATTTGTCTTCATAAATCTCTGTCTACCTGAAAACCGGTCTAAACTGGCCTGCAAGTTAATATTGCATGAAAACCAGCTCAAACTAGTTTCCAGAAGTTAATATTTTGACACTAATATCACCATCTGTAGAGCTAAAAATAGCATGATTAATATAAAACTAACATGTGCTGCATGAAATTGACATGATTTGCTGTTTCACATCCCAACAGGTAAATTAAAGACTTTCATGATCTTTTTGAAAACAAACTTTTTGTATCAGTGACCGGGAAAGGCATGCGCCATGCGCCATAGTCCCATTAAAAACGGAAATGTCACATCGTTTTTTGCAATGGATGCGCCCAGGTCTCTTTCCGATTTTTACGATCATTTTCGGTACGAAATAGGTGAGTACGAAATAGGTGAGTACAAATAAATAAATACAGACGCTGTGATTCACGCTTTTCATTTACAATAAAGCACCCGAGTAACTACACATGTTTTAATGACGTCATTGGTCTGTGCGAACGCTGCAAATAGTAAACATCGTCTGCGCTGTAACGATCGCGGATCAAGAGTTATTTACTTTTGTTTTGACCATGCCACCTAAAAAAAAAATTGAAAAGACCGGATAATCAGGGCCTAATCAGTAACTTATTTAAATCATCCACTCAAGATAAGCCATTTAACCCAGTTTCATCTCAAACATTGCCCGGCCCCGAGTCCGATAAACAACCTGTCACGAATGTCACAGAATCTGACTCCACGCAAATTGTAGACCAAGTGTCGTCGTCTGAACAAAGTTTGCCATCTACGTCAGATGAGAATTTGTCACCATCGTCTTCGGAGCAGTCGGGTCATAAGGCTAAGAAAACTAGGAAAATACAAGATAATTGGTTGAAAATGTCACATTGGTTTTCAAAATGTCACATTGATTTTGGATTATGAAGGGCCATTGTCGCATAGAAAAAAATTCTTTCCCGGTCACTGTTAACTGATGTCACAAGTGTAACACATTTTAGGAATATGTGATAAATGCATATACATGGCAAATCTTAAATGAAATATTACTTATTTGGTCTTTTTAATAATTCTTGAATGCATAAATATAATTTAAACACAACAAAAAGTCAACAACTTCACCAAATGTGTAGTCAATACTAGTTACGGTCCAGCAGGAATGATACTTCCTCAAGCCCATATACTAGTTTCATTATGAAGCTGGCCATCCTTGAGCTACATTCTGGGATAGGAATCATGCTAAATTCAACACTGAAGAAATCAGACAATCTTAAACCAGACTATAACTTGATTAAGACAGGTAGACTTTAAAATGTGATTTGTGTCACAAGTGTAACATATATTATGGATTGAATTCATCTCACTTTTCCCTGTGTTTGGTCAAAGGATGATCTATTCAACAATTAATTTGATATATTTTGGTATTTAGGGTAGTTATTCACTCTTTCGATACAAAGAAAACACAAAATGGTGTAAAAAAAAGGATAAAATTATGCACTCACAAGGAGGGAAAGGTATTTTTTCACAATTCAAAAAATATTTACATGAATTTATTGAAGATAACCAAAAAAGATGCTAAGTTGTACATACTATAGTAGGTTACATAAAGTATAAGAGATAAGAAAAGACAAAAGGGTCATAATCAGTTCCTTTGTATGCTTGTCACAAGTGTAACACAATTATTTCTTTCTATTTAAGCCTTAAATTTGTTACAGATTCTTTAGAATTGCAAAAATGGTATCAATCAAATCATTCAATTGATAATTTATCCAACAATGAGTGCTGTCAACTGTTTTCTGATCATTAACATTTTATAACTCCTAACTATGCTTAATAAACAAATCTGAATAGTTCATTTTTTAAAGTCTTGTGCTAAAAAAGGGAATTGATTTATGTTTTGATACATTTTAATCAATTTCCATGAAGCCAATTCACTTCATCCTATATAAAATCTATAAGAGATAAAATATTCAAAGGAGAAACTCCCTCTTCTGATTTTGTCACAAGTGTAACACATTCCATTACCAACATATGTTATTGTGTTTAATATGTTTTATATCCTATATATTCAAATAAAATTTGTTTTATGTTTTTCATATACCCTACTTGTTATATAAGAACAATTTTTAACAAAAATCATGCTTATTATTTAAATTAGAAAAACTTTTTCCTTTACACAGTGAAAATCCAGGGGTGTATTTTCACATAAAATTTTATTACAAGTGCAAATTTTGAGCGAAAGATTAAATTTTACTTTGAAAATGTGTATACATAACTACTTCATCAGTTCATGAAAGAATATTTACAATTCTGCGTACCTGTGTTGTTTATAATCAAGCTAAGTGTAGCTTATAGAATTGTAAAAAAATAAGGAAAAAATGATTAAAGTATTAAATTTAAAGCATTGTCCTAAATTTTATTCTTAAACCAGTATTTGTTTCTGAAATTTTGATGTTCCCTGGTTAAGAGGATGTAAAAAAGATAATGATAGAGCAATTTTGAAATTTGACCCCCAATGTCACACTTCGGATGCATTTTTTTTTTAAATCACACATCAGCGGTTTCAATTGGATCAAATATTATATTTTATTCAAATTAATTTGTACATGTATGGTATATACAGCTTGAAACAATAAGATAAGGAAAAAAACACTAGAATTCCGAGAATCGGATGTGTCGCCTGGCCAAACAGAAGTCAATCAAGGCAAATTTGTCGAATTTATATTCCGGGCGAAGGGTTACTTTAGAGAAACTTATAAATGACAAAATATAAATCGTCAAAAACGCAAGAAACGCACTCTCGCGGAAACACTGCTGATATGGGTATAGGGAATAAGCGATTGCCCCTCCTCCCCCTGTAAAAAGTTGGACCCCTCCCAGTGGCGTAGCTTCCTTTAGGCCATGTAGGCCATGTAGGCCGCGGCCTACACTTTTTCAGAAAGTAATAAAATATAAACGCCAAAAATGCAATAAAATGGAGGGGGTAGGGGGTGAGTAAATCAGAAAGATATTCCAAATTATCCTGATATCAGACGTCACCCATTACCCACTGTAGAAGAACGGTTGTTTGCTTTCCAGGACGAGCTGTCACGTGATGTTGCTAGCCTACCCAATAGGAAATGAACCATCGCACGAAGCTTTGCAACCTGTATAATTGCATTTTCACCATAATTGGAGTCCTTTTGACCATGCCACCGACGTCCGCAACATGCCAAAGGTAGCATGAAAAGAATTAAAAACTACTTGCGCTCAACAATGATGTCTGCCAGGCTGTCCTTTGTAGCAATGATCTACAGACACTTGATGTTGACAGGGTGATAAACATGTTTGCGTCAGACAAATTTAATGCAGAAAATTAGGTTTTTTTTCTAAGTTGGCTTGTGATTAATAGTTTTGTTGCTACCTGCATTTAGATATTGAAACTTGATGTCGCTTGTTTTTCAACATACATGTACAGTACATTGTATCTTTTATTTGGGATGATCATTACAATGTCACATGTAATCTTGCTATATAACCATGTAGGCTCCTATAAGCCTTCTAACCCTAAAAGCACCAGCCAAAAACTGCAAATGAAAGACGCGTTTGCCTTAGTCCTCTGTTGCATATATTTGCTAATATTATTGACTAATGTCAGTATTGAGGCAAACAGTGTAGACCCAGATCTGGATCTCTCACTGTTTGTCGAAGACGCTTGTAAAACAATTCAGCAGATGAGAAAGCGGACTACTTTTGTAGTGATTGGCCATTTAATGGTTAAAAGAGTATGATACCTGTCCCTGACTCCCAGGTCGATGATTTTGTTTTTGCATTTCAGCACCGAAAGTTGATTAAAATTGGAAAGCATATTAGGCCATATGGGCGATGATGGTGATAACTACCTGTAATTTCTAACAATCGCATGAACGCATTTATAAGTGCGAAATAATCGCAAAATCCATATTTGGACAGTCTAGGACCGAAAATTTTTCTGGGGGAGCATGCCCCCAGACCCCCCTACCATTAGGCCTACACATTCATTGAAGCCAAGCTACGCCCCTGCCTCCCCTTGGAAAAAATGATAGACCCCCTCTGGATCCTTGGAAAATTACAATTTTCTTTAAAATAAACCATTGGACTTCTGTAAAATAAGTTGAGGACTAAACAAGAAATGTCACAAACACGTGACGAATGCCCCCAAAGGAATTGGTCTAGCATAAGACACATTTGAGGAAAGTAAGCTGTAATATAGGAGATATGCTCCAAACAGGAAAAACCTAGAAATGAGGCCAGAAGTCAATGTCAAGGTCAAAGTGACCCAAAATGGTATGCACCACTCTGCCATCCCAAGAGGAATCATCACCCCAAATTTGGGATTCCTACATCAAATAATATAGGAGATATGCACCAGACTCAATGCAGTTTCTAAAAACTAGGTCAGAGGTCAAGTTCAAAGTCACAGTGACCCGATTATGGTACACGGCACTTCGTCATCTCAAGATGCATCCACTTACCAAATTTGAGATTCCTTACCCAAATAATATAAGAGATATGTTCCAGACACGATTATTCTAAAAATAGGTTAGGTCAAGGTCACAGTGACCCAAAAATGGTAAACAATACTCCGCCATCCTAAGATGCATCCACATCCTAGGATTTAGGCTCCGGCCGCAATAATTCTTAAAACTAGGTCAGAGGTCAAGGTCACAGTGACCCGAAAATGATATGTGACACTCTGTCATCCCAAGATACATTTACACACCAAATCTGGAATTCCTATCTCTAAGAATATAGGAGATATGCACCAGACTCATTGCAGTTTCTAGAAACTAGGTCAGAGGTCAAGTTCAAGGTCACAGTGACCCAATTATGATACGGGACACTTTGTCATCCCAAGATGCATCCTCACACCAAATTTGAGATTCCTGCCTCAAATAATATAAGAGATATGCTCCGGACACGATTATTCCAAAAACTAGGTCAGAGGTCAAGATCAAGGTCACAGTGACCCGAAAATGGTACGCGGCACTCCACAATCCCAAGATGTATCCACATACCAAATTTAGAATTCCTACCTCAAAGAATGTAGGAGATAGGCTCAGGACATAATAATTCTTAAAACTAGGTCAGAGGTCAAGGTCATAGTGACCTGAAAATGGTATGTGACACTCTGTCATCCTAAGATGCATTTACACACCAAATTTGGAATTCCTATCTAAAAGAATATAGGAGATATGCACCAGACTCAATGCAGTTTCTAGAAACTAAATCAGAGGTCAAGTTCAAGGTCACAGTGACCCAATTATGGTACGCAACACTTTGTCATCCCAAGATGCATCCACACACCAAATTTGAAATTCCTACCTCAAATAATGTAAGGGATATGCTCCGGACACGATTATTCTAAAAACTAGGTCAGAGGTCAAGGTCACAGTGACCCGAAAATGGTATGCGACACTCCGCCATCCCAAGATGTATCCACATACCAAATTTGGAATCCCTACCTCAAAGAATCTAGGAGATATGCACCGGACACGAAGCGGGACGGACGGACGGACGGACGGACACACGGACGGACTGTGCAATTACTATATGCCTCCCAAAGTTCCTTTGGGGGCATAAAAACCCAAAGAAAAACGTTGTCTAAGATTTTTTATCTTTTTATGACAGATCAACCTGGACGCCCCACCAAACGAAAATTCCTGGATCCCCGCATGTAGGCCTATTGATACAAATCTTGAGATTATGCTCGAATTCCTTATAACAATATTATAGCTGGGAACTTTTCTTGAAAAGGATAGCTTTTATGACAGGCTGCATATTGTACCAAAGGCATTGAGTGTTCTACTGTTGTTAAAGCTCCTAAGACATTAGAGATCACATCTAAATGATCGCAAACCGATAGCCGTTCACCCCACCCACATCCAAGTTTTTCAATAATTTGTGAATAATCGGTGAAATTATAATTAAATTAATCGTGGTGGGACAAAAGACAATGTTTTTCCTTCGAATTAAGCGCAGACTTGTGAAAAATCAGAGAATTTGAATGAATGCAGCACGTTTTTATCATTTTCCTGTTACCCGTAATGTTAAAATTCACTGTCCAATTCACCTCGGTACATTTGTTTATGTGCCGCTAAGGCTGTGACGTCACGGCGGTCCCGAGAATGCAGCATCATTTCTTCTGGTTGTGAGGTTCTATCGACTAGTGGTAGGAATCGGCTGGATTTTTATAATCGATCAAAGTAACAAGTGACCAATGATCAATCATTAATCGACTAAAATAAAATACATATTATATATGGTACATATCATGCCAGGTATGTCTAAGATGCCTTACAGGGACAAGTTGATTGACCAGACATGTTAGGTGTTCAGAGTGTGTACCAAAAAATTAATTTTCTCAACCAAAACATATGTTGTGGGTACTCAAAAGAACCCTCTCAATAAGACGGTTCTTTTGAGCACCCAAAACATATGTTCAAACTGATGGATTAGTATATATTTACAATTTTACACTCAAAACTTTTGTTTATCTAAACCTATGTACATTATTTGAACCATATGCTGTTCATACCAGAAACTGAAAATGCAGAAAAGGGTCATATTAAATAAATACACCAAGCTAAAAATTGAAGGCCAATGAAGCAGAAGGTCTATACTGAGTAATCGATTATTGAAAAACTACCGATCAATTAATAGTGGTAGGAATTGGCTAGATTTTTATGATCGATCATCGGAAATAACTAGTGACCAATGATCGATCATTAATCGACTAAAATAGAATACATATATGGGACATATCATGGTACTTTGAAGATGCCTTGTGGCGTTGCGTTGATTGGCCAACCATGTCACAGGTGTCAAATAACAAGGCCCTAGCCAAAAGAACACATTCACTACATTATTTAGACCATACCAGAAACTGAAAATGCAAGAAAGGGTCATATTAAACAAATACATCAAGCTGAAAATTTAAGGCCAATGCAGCAGAATGTCTATACCGAGTAATCGATTATTGAAAAACTACCGATCAATTAATCAGTTCACTGAAAATGACCAATGATCGATGAACTCGATTAATTGGCCTACCACTATCAATTAATCAGTTCACTGAAAATGACCAATGATCGATGAGCTTGATAAATCTGCCTACCACTACTATCGACTGTACATATACATCTACATCGATACATTGTACTGTCACAATTGACTTTAACACAACAGGCTCGGCCCGTTCTATCTGTTCTGCCAATGGTTTGTCTGTACCGGCTTAAAAATTGTTGTTTAAAAATGTGACAGTGCAAAAGTTTATGTAAGCTGTTATTGTTATTAACAGCCCTTTGACTGTATTGTCTCGCAAGTAGTCAACTCTTTCACTCAACTCAACACAAATTTATTTGCAAATCACAGTTAATCACTGGTTATTTTCTGTCTACAGAGGCAGGGCCAGGGGGTGGGGAACTTGTCAGCTTGTAGGCAAAATGAAAGTAGCTAAAAACTAATTGACCAGGCAAAATCAATTTACCTTTCATCAGCTAGTTGTCAAAGTGAGCACATTCCAGTAATACTTTTCTTGTAAATCTCACTATACCTCTGTAACTAACTTAGAAAATAGAATGTCATGCAGATTTAGTAATCAATCTGCCATCTTAGTTTTTTTAACTACCCAATCCGTACTCTATCTTCCTGTACACTCCCCAGGAGTTTGGTGCATTGCTATAGGCGCGACCCCCGACATGGACCCTTGGATGCATGAAAGACACTGTGTAGCCGGAATTGGTACATCAATTAAGATCTGTGAAATTGGTCTGCTTTAGACCAGGATCTTTCTATAGGATACACACAGGGTTGTAGAAAAGACCCAAATTTCTTGATGCCCAACCCATTCTATGATTCCTAAACAATCAATGAAGACCGTGATCAGATGCTACATTCTGCTGCATCTGATCCTGGTCTGCACTGTCTGTCAATGTACTACATATGAACCAGTTTATAAGATTGCAGTTATGTATGACAGGTACTGCAATGGCCGTTATTAATATTAGTGCTTTTATCTGCTGTTAGAACTGTTTCAACCCATAAGACGCATCCTAACATGACTGATAAATGGTTGACTGGGATGTAATGAATCGTGCTAAACAAATAATATCAGTGCTGCCTGAACAATATTTTTTGGGCCGTTCAGTGGTGCAAACTTGGTAGTGATCACCGCTGATGCAGTGCATGGCGGACGAGGGGGGGGGGGGGCGGACAAGGGTTGGGGGGGGGGAGGGGTCATCGAGAGAATTGTTTTATGGCCTTTAATTACTGTAAAAACTTAAATAATATGAGCTCTAAATGTATAACTGATCTCAATCATTAATAAAACTGATAATCACTCTTTGGTGAAAACCCCGCAGGGTTTTTCTCCCATTTCATTTTGTGGGGGAAAAACCCCGCGGGGGTTTTCCCCCGCGGGTTTTTTTTATTTTGCTTGAAAGGCTTCAAATGATGAGAAAAACTTCAATTTAGCTTCTTATATTGTTTTGTAAAGCAATACAATTAAAAACAAACCTTTTTATTTTTTTAAAAAACCCTGCGGGGTTTTTCCCCCACAATCTGAAATGGGAGAAAAACCCCGCGGGGGAAATTAAAGGTTGGAATTAAGCCTTACCAATCATTTTCTGAAATAATTACAATCAAACAAACTTATTTCTTGAACATATTTTGATATTTATTTTTTTGAAAAAACCCTGCGGGGTTTTTCCCCCATTTGAAAATGTGGGGGAAAAACCCCGCGCAGGGTTTTAAAAACCCCGCGGGGTTTTAAAAACCCCGCGGGGTTTTTGGAAAACCCCGCGGGGTTTTTGACTTTGACCATTTTTTTCATTATGATGGCATATATTTTTTTAGTCATAATTATATATGTTTTGCTCCCTTATGTCTGTATTTTTGTATTTCAGTGGTTTTGAGCCTTTTGCACCACTAGAAAGATGATGTGATTTTGCCAAATTCTGGTGTGGCAAAAAAAAACTGGTGGCTGTTGTTGGCTACTGTGGCCTAATGGGGCCTAATGGGAAGATCTTCTAATGCTCATAACTTTTTAATTTCCCGACGGAGCGCTTTGAAATTTTCACCATTTGTAGACGGCCTCCCGTACTACAAACTGATGCCCGTGTGGGCATGATGAAAATAGTAGTTCGCGAGACGGAAGCGCGTAAAGCTTCGGGGCGGCGGACTTCCACACCCCGATAACTCGGTATCGAAACATTGTTGCGGGCGGGTGCGCATGGCAATACCTGCGCCTCTGTTGGCCCTGTCCGCGTGCAAAATCTAAAAGCGATCAGAGCCTTAGAAAGCGCGTACAACCGCTATCCCCATTTGCCTTGGGCCCTATGGGAAAACAGGAAATATCATAATTGCGGTCCGGGGCGCGCGCGCACAATGATAATTTTCACACCCGAGTAAGCTCTTTTATAGGTCAACATTTTGGAAAAAAAATTGGCTTGCTGCCCACAGCAGGAGCTGAGAACCATGCATTCGGAGGTTTTCACACCCCACCCACTAATGCCCTCAAAGTTTGAGAAAACGCGACCTTCGCGAAAAGCCCCGGAACCTATTGCAAAGTGATGAGCAGTGCCCAGGAGCACCTCTCAGTCATTTGCGCAAAATTCCTTCGGCTACAAGTGGCTCAAATAAGGGCGTGAAAATTGTGCCGAAAGCCCTTTCAGGGGCTATTGCTCGGCACTCGGGGGACGGAAAATTTTACGCGATGCCTCACAATGAAGCCCTGGTCGGGGGCTAACTTCTGGCACCAGTTTCGAGCCCGTCCGTGAAAGTGACCCGCGCAAGTTTTAGGCCGGGTTGGCTACTGTGGCCTAATGGGGCCTAATGGGAAGATCTTCTAATGCTCATAACTTTTTAATTTCCCGACGGAGCGCTTTGAAATTTTCACCATTTGTAGACGGCCTCCCGTACTACAAACTGATGCCCGTGTGGGCATGATGAAAATAGTAGTTCGCGAGACGGAAGCGCGTAAAGCTTCGGGGCGGCGGACTTCCACACCCCGATAACTCGGTATCGAAACATTGTTGCGGGCGGGTGCGCATGGCAATACCTGCGCCTCTGTTGGCCCTGTCCGCGTGCAAAATCTAAAAGCGATCAGAGCCTTAGAAAGCGCGTACAACCGCTATCCCCATTTGCCTTGGGCCCTATGGGAAAACAGGAAATATCATAATTGCGGTCCGGGGCGCGCGCGCACAATGATAATTTTCACACCCGAGTAAGCTCTTTTATAGGTCAACATTTTGGAAAAAAAATTGGCTTGCTGCCCACAGCAGGAGCTGAGAACCATGCATTCGGAGGTTTTCACACCCCACCCACTAATGCCCTCAAAGTTTGAGAAAACGCGACCTTCGCGAAAAGCCCCGGAACCTATTGCAAAGTGATGAGCAGTGCCCAGGAGCACCTCTCAGTCATTTGCGCAAAATTCCTTCGGCTACAAGTGGCTCAAATAAGGGCGTGAAAATTGTGCCGAAAGCCCTTTCAGGGGCTATTGCTCGGCACTCGGGGGACGGAAAATTTTACGCGATGCCTCACAATGAAGCCCTGGTCGGGGGCTAACTTCTGGCACCAGTTTCGAGCCCGTCCGTGAAAGTGACCCGCGCAAGTTTTAGGCCGGGTTGGCTACTGTGGCCTAATGGGGCCTAATGGGAAGATCTTCTAATGCTCATAACTTTTTAATTTCCCGACGGAGCGCTTTGAAATTTTCACCATTTGTAGACGGCCTCCCGTACTACAAACTGATGCCCGTGTGGGCATGATGAAAATAGTAGTTCGCGAGACGGAAGCGCGTAAAGCTTCGGGGCGGCGGACTTCCACACCCCGATAACTCGGTATCGAAACATTGTTGCGGGCGGGTGCGCATGGCAATACCTGCGCCTCTGTTGGCCCTGTCCGCGTGCAAAATCTAAAAGCGATCAGAGCCTTAGAAAGCGCGTACAACCGCTATCCCCATTTGCCTTGGGCCCTATGGGAAAACAGGAAATATCATAATTGCGGTCCGGGGCGCGCGCGCACAATGATAATTTTCACACCCGAGTAAGCTCTTTTATAGGTCAACATTTTGGAAAAAAAATTGGCTTGCTGCCCACAGCAGGAGCTGAGAACCATGCATTCGGAGGTTTTCACACCCCACCCACTAATGCCCTCAAAGTTTGAGAAAACGCGACCTTCGCGAAAAGCCCCGGAACCTATTGCAAAGTGATGAGCAGTGCCCAGGAGCACCTCTCAGTCATTTGCGCAAAATTCCTTCGGCTACAAGTGGCTCAAATAAGGGCGTGAAAATTGTGCCGAAAGCCCTTTCAGGGGCTATTGCTCGGCACTCGGGGGACGGAAAATTTTACGCGATGCCTCACAATGAAGCCCTGGTCGGGGGCTAACTTCTGGCACCAGTTTCGAGCCCGTCCGTGAAAGTGACCCGCGCAAGTTTTAGGCCGGGTTGGCTACTGTGGCCTAATGGGGCCTAATGGGAAGATCTTCTAATGCTCATAACTTTTTAATTTCCCGACGGAGCGCTTTGAAATTTTCACCATTTGTAGACGGCCTCCCGTACTACAAACTGATGCCCGTGTGGGCATGATGAAAATAGTAGTTCGCGAGACGGAAGCGCGTAAAGCTTCGGGGCGGCGGACTTCCACACCCCGATAACTCGGTATCGAAACATTGTTGCGGGCGGGTGCGCATGGCAATACCTGCGCCTCTGTTGGCCCTGTCCGCGTGCAAAATCTAAAAGCGATCAGAGCCTTAGAAAGCGCGTACAACCGCTATCCCCATTTGCCTTGGGCCCTATGGGAAAACAGGAAATATCATAATTGCGGTCCGGGGCGCGCGCGCACAATGATAATTTTCACACCCGAGTAAGCTCTTTTATAGGTCAACATTTTGGAAAAAAAATTGGCTTGCTGCCCACAGCAGGAGCTGAGAACCATGCATTCGGAGGTTTTCACACCCCACCCACTAATGCCCTCAAAGTTTGAGAAAACGCGACCTTCGCGAAAAGCCCCGGAACCTATTGCAAAGTGATGAGCAGTGCCCAGGAGCACCTCTCAGTCATTTGCGCAAAATTCCTTCGGCTACAAGTGGCTCAAATAAGGGCGTGAAAATTGTGCCGAAAGCCCTTTCAGGGGCTATTGCTCGGCACTCGGGGGACGGAAAATTTTACGCGATGCCTCACAATGAAGCCCTGGTCGGGGGCTAACTTCTGGCACCAGTTTCGAGCCCGTCCGTGAAAGTGACCCGCGCAAGTTTTAGGCCGGGTTGGCTACTGTGGCCTAATGGGGCCTAATGGGAAGATCTTCTAATGCTCATAACTTTTTAATTTCCCGACGGAGCGCTTTGAAATTTTCACCATTTGTAGACGGCCTCCCGTACTACAAACTGATGCCCGTGTGGGCATGATGAAAATAGTAGTTCGCGAGACGGAAGCGCGTAAAGCTTCGGGGCGGCGGACTTCCACACCCCGATAACTCGGTATCGAAACATTGTTGCGGGCGGGTGCGCATGGCAATACCTGCGCCTCTGTTGGCCCTGTCCGCGTGCAAAATCTAAAAGCGATCAGAGCCTTAGAAAGCGCGTACAACCGCTATCCCCATTTGCCTTGGGCCCTATGGGAAAACAGGAAATATCATAATTGCGGTCCGGGGCGCGCGCGCACAATGATAATTTTCACACCCGAGTAAGCTCTTTTATAGGTCAACATTTTGGAAAAAAAATTGGCTTGCTGCCCACAGCAGGAGCTGAGAACCATGCATTCGGAGGTTTTCACACCCCACCCACTAATGCCCTCAAAGTTTGAGAAAACGCGACCTTCGCGAAAAGCCCCGGAACCTATTGCAAAGTGATGAGCAGTGCCCAGGAGCACCTCTCAGTCATTTGCGCAAAATTCCTTCGGCTACAAGTGGCTCAAATAAGGGCGTGAAAATTGTGCCGAAAGCCCTTTCAGGGGCTATTGCTCGGCACTCGGGGGACGGAAAATTTTACGCGATGCCTCACAATGAAGCCCTGGTCGGGGGCTAACTTCTGGCACCAGTTTCGAGCCCGTCCGTGAAAGTGACCCGCGCAAGTTTTAGGCCGGGTTGGCTACTGTGGCCTAATGGGGCCTAATGGGAAGATCTTCTAATGCTCATAACTTTTTAATTTCCCGACGGAGCGCTTTGAAATTTTCACCATTTGTAGACGGCCTCCCGTACTACAAACTGATGCCCGTGTGGGCATGATGAAAATAGTAGTTCGCGAGACGGAAGCGCGTAAAGCTTCGGGGCGGCGGACTTCCACACCCCGATAACTCGGTATCGAAACATTGTTGCGGGCGGGTGCGCATGGCAATACCTGCGCCTCTGTTGGCCCTGTCCGCGTGCAAAATCTAAAAGCGATCAGAGCCTTAGAAAGCGCGTACAACCGCTATCCCCATTTGCCTTGGGCCCTATGGGAAAACAGGAAATATCATAATTGCGGTCCGGGGCGCGCGCGCACAATGATAATTTTCACACCCGAGTAAGCTCTTTTATAGGTCAACATTTTGGAAAAAAAATTGGCTTGCTGCCCACAGCAGGAGCTGAGAACCATGCATTCGGAGGTTTTCACACCCCACCCACTAATGCCCTCAAAGTTTGAGAAAACGCGACCTTCGCGAAAAGCCCCGGAACCTATTGCAAAGTGATGAGCAGTGCCCAGGAGCACCTCTCAGTCATTTGCGCAAAATTCCTTCGGCTACAAGTGGCTCAAATAAGGGCGTGAAAATTGTGCCGAAAGCCCTTTCAGGGGCTATTGCTCGGCACTCGGGGGACGGAAAATTTTACGCGATGCCTCACAATGAAGCCCTGGTCGGGGGCTAACTTCTGGCACCAGTTTCGAGCCCGTCCGTGAAAGTGACCCGCGCAAGTTTTAGGCCGGGTTGGCTACTGTGGCCTAATGGGGCCTAATGGGAAGATCTTCTAATGCTCATAACTTTTTAATTTCCCGACGGAGCGCTTTGAAATTTTCACCATTTGTAGACGGCCTCCCGTACTACAAACTGATGCCCGTGTGGGCATGATGAAAATAGTAGTTCGCGAGACGGAAGCGCGTAAAGCTTCGGGGCGGCGGACTTCCACACCCCGATAACTCGGTATCGAAACATTGTTGCGGGCGGGTGCGCATGGCAATACCTGCGCCTCTGTTGGCCCTGTCCGCGTGCAAAATCTAAAAGCGATCAGAGCCTTAGAAAGCGCGTACAACCGCTATCCCCATTTGCCTTGGGCCCTATGGGAAAACAGGAAATATCATAATTGCGGTCCGGGGCGCGCGCGCACAATGATAATTTTCACACCCGAGTAAGCTCTTTTATAGGTCAACATTTTGGAAAAAAAATTGGCTTGCTGCCCACAGCAGGAGCTGAGAACCATGCATTCGGAGGTTTTCACACCCCACCCACTAATGCCCTCAAAGTTTGAGAAAACGCGACCTTCGCGAAAAGCCCCGGAACCTATTGCAAAGTGATGAGCAGTGCCCAGGAGCACCTCTCAGTCATTTGCGCAAAATTCCTTCGGCTACAAGTGGCTCAAATAAGGGCGTGAAAATTGTGCCGAAAGCCCTTTCAGGGGCTATTGCTCGGCACTCGGGGGACGGAAAATTTTACGCGATGCCTCACAATGAAGCCCTGGTCGGGGGCTAACTTCTGGCACCAGTTTCGAGCCCGTCCGTGAAAGTGACCCGCGCAAGTTTTAGGCCGGGTTGGCTACTGTGGCCTAATGGGGCCTAATGGGAAGATCTTCTAATGCTCATAACTTTTTAATTTCCCGACGGAGCGCTTTGAAATTTTCACCATTTGTAGACGGCCTCCCGTACTACAAACTGATGCCCGTGTGGGCATGATGAAAATAGTAGTTCGCGAGACGGAAGCGCGTAAAGCTTCGGGGCGGCGGACTTCCACACCCCGATAACTCGGTATCGAAACATTGTTGCGGGCGGGTGCGCATGGCAATACCTGCGCCTCTGTTGGCCCTGTCCGCGTGCAAAATCTAAAAGCGATCAGAGCCTTAGAAAGCGCGTACAACCGCTATCCCCATTTGCCTTGGGCCCTATGGGAAAACAGGAAATATCATAATTGCGGTCCGGGGCGCGCGCGCACAATGATAATTTTCACACCCGAGTAAGCTCTTTTATAGGTCAACATTTTGGAAAAAAAATTGGCTTGCTGCCCACAGCAGGAGCTGAGAACCATGCATTCGGAGGTTTTCACACCCCACCCACTAATGCCCTCAAAGTTTGAGAAAACGCGACCTTCGCGAAAAGCCCCGGAACCTATTGCAAAGTGATGAGCAGTGCCCAGGAGCACCTCTCAGTCATTTGCGCAAAATTCCTTCGGCTACAAGTGGCTCAAATAAGGGCGTGAAAATTGTGCCGAAAGCCCTTTCAGGGGCTATTGCTCGGCACTCGGGGGACGGAAAATTTTACGCGATGCCTCACAATGAAGCCCTGGTCGGGGGCTAACTTCTGGCACCAGTTTCGAGCCCGTCCGTGAAAGTGACCCGCGCAAGTTTTAGGCCGGGTTGGCTACTGTGGCCTAATGGGGCCTAATGGGAAGATCTTCTAATGCTCATAACTTTTTAATTTCCCGACGGAGCGCTTTGAAATTTTCACCATTTGTAGACGGCCTCCCGTACTACAAACTGATGCCCGTGTGGGCATGATGAAAATAGTAGTTCGCGAGACGGAAGCGCGTAAAGCTTCGGGGCGGCGGACTTCCACACCCCGATAACTCGGTATCGAAACATTGTTGCGGGCGGGTGCGCATGGCAATACCTGCGCCTCTGTTGGCCCTGTCCGCGTGCAAAATCTAAAAGCGATCAGAGCCTTAGAAAGCGCGTACAACCGCTATCCCCATTTGCCTTGGGCCCTATGGGAAAACAGGAAATATCATAATTGCGGTCCGGGGCGCGCGCGCACAATGATAATTTTCACACCCGAGTAAGCTCTTTTATAGGTCAACATTTTGGAAAAAAAATTGGCTTGCTGCCCACAGCAGGAGCTGAGAACCATGCATTCGGAGGTTTTCACACCCCACCCACTAATGCCCTCAAAGTTTGAGAAAACGCGACCTTCGCGAAAAGCCCCGGAACCTATTGCAAAGTGATGAGCAGTGCCCAGGAGCACCTCTCAGTCATTTGCGCAAAATTCCTTCGGCTACAAGTGGCTCAAATAAGGGCGTGAAAATTGTGCCGAAAGCCCTTTCAGGGGCTATTGCTCGGCACTCGGGGGACGGAAAATTTTACGCGATGCCTCACAATGAAGCCCTGGTCGGGGGCTAACTTCTGGCACCAGTTTCGAGCCCGTCCGTGAAAGTGACCCGCGCAAGTTTTAGGCCGGGTTGGCTACTGTGGCCTAATGGGGCCTAATGGGAAGATCTTCTAATGCTCATAACTTTTTAATTTCCCGACGGAGCGATTTGAAATTTTCACCATTTGTAGACGGCCTCCCGTACTACAAACTGATGCCCGTGTGGGCATGATGAAAATAGTAGTTCGCGAGACGGAAGCGCGTAAAGCTTCGGGGCGGCGGACTTCCACACCCCGATAACTCGGTATCGAAACATTGTTGCGGGCGGGTGCGCATGGCAATACCTGCGCCTCTGTTGGCCCTGTCCGCGTGCAAAATCTAAAAGCGATCAGAGCCTTAGAAAGCGCGTACAACCGCTATCCCCATTTGCCTTGGGCCCTATGGGAAAACAGGAAATATCATAATTGCGGTCCGGGGCGCGCGCGCACAATGATAATTTTCACACCCGAGTAAGCTCTTTTATAGGTCAACATTTTGGAAAAAAAATTGGCTTGCTGCCCACAGCAGGAGCTGAGAACCATGCATTCGGAGGTTTTCACACCCCACCCACTAATGCCCTCAAAGTTTGAGAAAACGCGACCTTCGCGAAAAGCCCCGGAACCTATTGCAAAGTGATGAGCAGTGCCCAGGAGCACCTCTCAGTCATTTGCGCAAAATTCCTTCGGCTACAAGTGGCTCAAATAAGGGCGTGAAAATTGTGCCGAAAGCCCTTTCAGGGGCTATTGCTCGGCACTCGGGGGACGGAAAATTTTACGCGATGCCTCACAATGAAGCCCTGGTCGGGGGCTAACTTCTGGCACCAGTTTCGAGCCCGTCCGTGAAAGTGACCCGCGCAAGTTTTAGGCCGGGTTGGCTACTGTGGCCTAATGGGGCCTAATGGGAAGATCTTCTAATGCTCATAACTTTTTAATTTCCCGACGGAGCGCTTTGAAATTTTCACCATTTGTAGACGGCCTCCCGTACTACAAACTGATGCCCGTGTGGGCATGATGAAAATAGTAGTTCGCGAGACGGAAGCGCGTAAAGCTTCGGGGCGGCGGACTTCCACACCCCGATAACTCGGTATCGAAACATTGTTGCGGGCGGGTGCGCATGGCAATACCTGCGCCTCTGTTGGCCCTGTCCGCGTGCAAAATCTAAAAGCGATCAGAGCCTTAGAAAGCGCGTACAACCGCTATCCCCATTTGCCTTGGGCCCTATGGGAAAACAGGAAATATCATAATTGCGGTCCGGGGCGCGCGCGCACAATGATAATTTTCACACCCGAGTAAGCTCTTTTATAGGTCAACATTTTGGAAAAAAAATTGGCTTGCTGCCCACAGCAGGAGCTGAGAACCATGCATTCGGAGGTTTTCACACCCCACCCACTAATGCCCTCAAAGTTTGAGAAAACGCGACCTTCGCGAAAAGCCCCGGAACCTATTGCAAAGTGATGAGCAGTGCCCAGGAGCACCTCTCAGTCATTTGCGCAAAATTCCTTCGGCTACAAGTGGCTCAAATAAGGGCGTGAAAATTGTGCCGAAAGCCCTTTCAGGGGCTATTGCTCGGCACTCGGGGGACGGAAAATTTTACGCGATGCCTCACAATGAAGCCCTGGTCGGGGGCTAACTTCTGGCACCAGTTTCGAGCCCGTCCGTGAAAGTGACCCGCGCAAGTTTTAGGCCGGGTTGGCTACTGTGGCCTAATGGGGCCTAATGGGAAGATCTTCTAATGCTCATAACTTTTTAATTTCCCGACGGAGCGCTTTGAAATTTTCACCATTTGTAGACGGCCTCCCGTACTACAAACTGATGCCCGTGTGGGCATGATGAAAATAGTAGTTCGCGAGACGGAAGCGCGTAAAGCTTCGGGGCGGCGGACTTCCACACCCCGATAACTCGGTATCGAAACATTGTTGCGGGCGGGTGCGCATGGCAATACATGCGCCTCTGTTGGCCCTGTCCGCGTGCAAAATCTAAAAGCGATCAGAGCCTTAGAAAGCGCGTACAACCGCTATCCCCATTTGCCTTGGGCCCTATGGGAAAACAGGAAATATCATAATTGCGGTCCGGGGCGCGCGCGCACAATGATAATTTTCACACCCGAGTAAGCTCTTTTATAGGTCAACATTTTGGAAAAAAAATTGGCTTGCTGCCCACAGCAGGAGCTGAGAACCATGCATTCGGAGGTTTTCACACCCCACCCACTAATGCCCTCAAAGTTTGAGAAAACGCGACCTTCGCGAAAAGCCCCGGAACCTATTGCAAAGTGATGAGCAGTGCCCAGGAGCACCTCTCAGTCATTTGCGCAAAATTCCTTCGGCTACAAGTGGCTCAAATAAGGGCGTGAAAATTGTGCCGAAAGCCCTTTCAGGGGCTATTGCTCGGCACTCGGGGGACGGAAAATTTTACGCGATGCCTCACAATGAAGCCCTGGTCGGGGGCTAACTTCTGGCACCAGTTTCGAGCCCGTCCGTGAAAGTGACCCGCGCAAGTTTTAGGCCGGGTTGGCTACTGTGGCCTAATGGGGCCTAATGGGAAGATCTTCTAATGCTCATAACTTTTTAATTTCCCGACGGAGCGCTTTGAAATTTTCACCATTTGTAGACGGCCTCCCGTACTACAAACTGATGCCCGTGTGGGCATGATGAAAATAGTAGTTCGCGAGACGGAAGCGCGTAAAGCTTCGGGGCGGCGGACTTCCACACCCCGATAACTCGGTATCGAAACATTGTTGCGGGCGGGTGCGCATGGCAATACCTGCGCCTCTGTTGGCCCTGTCCGCGTGCAAAATCTAAAAGCGATCAGAGCCTTAGAAAGCGCGTACAACCGCTATCCCCATTTGCCTTGGGCCCTATGGGAAAACAGGAAATATCATAATTGCGGTCCGGGGCGCGCGCGCACAATGATAATTTTCACACCCGAGTAAGCTCTTTTATAGGTCAACATTTTGGAAAAAAAATTGGCTTGCTGCCCACAGCAGGAGCTGAGAACCATGCATTCGGAGGTTTTCACACCCCACCCACTAATGCCCTCAAAGTTTGAGAAAACGCGACCTTCGCGAAAAGCCCCGGAACCTATTGCAAAGTGATGAGCAGTGCCCAGGAGCACCTCTCAGTCATTTGCGCAAAATTCCTTCGGCTACAAGTGGCTCAAATAAGGGCGTGAAAATTGTGCCGAAAGCCCTTTCAGGGGCTATTGCTCGGCACTCGGGGGACGGAAAATTTTACGCGATGCCTCACAATGAAGCCCTGGTCGGGGGCTAACTTCTGGCACCAGTTTCGAGCCCGTCCGTGAAAGTGACCCGCGCAAGTTTTAGGCCGGGTTGGCTACTGTGGCCTAATGGGGCCTAATGGGAAGATCTTCTAATGCTCATAACTTTTTAATTTCCCGACGGAGCGCTTTGAAATTTTCACCATTTGTAGACGGCCTCCCGTACTACAAACTGATGCCCGTGTGGGCATGATGAAAATAGTAGTTCGCGAGACGGAAGCGCGTAAAGCTTCGGGGCGGCGGACTTCCACACCCCGATAACTCGGTATCGAAACATTGTTGCGGGCGGGTGCGCATGGCAATACCTGCGCCTCTGTTGGCCCTGTCCGCGTGCAAAATCTAAAAGCGATCAGAGCCTTAGAAAGCGCGTACAACCGCTATCCCCATTTGCCTTGGGCCCTATGGGAAAACAGGAAATATCATAATTGCGGTCCGGGGCGCGCGCGCACAATGATAATTTTCACACCCGAGTAAGCTCTTTTATAGGTCAACATTTTGGAAAAAAAATTGGCTTGCTGCCCACAGCAGGAGCTGAGAACCATGCATTCGGAGGTTTTCACACCCCACCCACTAATGCCCTCAAAGTTTGAGAAAACGCGACCTTCGCGAAAAGCCCCGGAACCTATTGCAAAGTGATGAGCAGTGCCCAGGAGCACCTCTCAGTCATTTGCGCAAAATTCCTTCGGCTACAAGTGGCTCAAATAAGGGCGTGAAAATTGTGCCGAAAGCCCTTTCAGGGGCTATTGCTCGGCACTCGGGGGACGGAAAATTTTACGCGATGCCTCACAATGAAGCCCTGGTCGGGGGCTAACTTCTGGCACCAGTTTCGAGCCCGTCCGTGAAAGTGACCCGCGCAAGTTTTAGGCCGGGTTGGCTACTGTGGCCTAATGGGGCCTAATGGGAAGATCTTCTAATGCTCATAACTTTTTAATTTCCCGACGGAGCGCTTTGAAATTTTCACCATTTGTAGACGGCCTCCCGTACTACAAACTGATGCCCGTGTGGGCATGATGAAAATAGTAGTTCGCGAGACGGAAGCGCGTAAAGCTTCGGGGCGGCGGACTTCCACACCCCGATAACTCGGTATCGAAACATTGTTGCGGGCGGGTGCGCATGGCAATACCTGCGCCTCTGTTGGCCCTGTCCGCGTGCAAAATCTAAAAGCGATCAGAGCCTTAGAAAGCGCGTACAACCGCTATCCCCATTTGCCTTGGGCCCTATGGGAAAACAGGAAATATCATAATTGCGGTCCGGGGCGCGCGCGCACAATGATAATTTTCACACCCGAGTAAGCTCTTTTATAGGTCAACATTTTGGAAAAAAAATTGGCTTGCTGCCCACAGCAGGAGCTGAGAACCATGCATTCGGAGGTTTTCACACCCCACCCACTAATGCCCTCAAAGTTTGAGAAAACGCGACCTTCGCGAAAAGCCCCGGAACCTATTGCAAAGTGATGAGCAGTGCCCAGGAGCACCTCTCAGTCATTTGCGCAAAATTCCTTCGGCTACAAGTGGCTCAAATAAGGGCGTGAAAATTGTGCCGAAAGCCCTTTCAGGGGCTATTGCTCGGCACTCGGGGGACGGAAAATTTTACGCGATGCCTCACAATGAAGCCCTGGTCGGGGGCTAACTTCTGGCACCAGTTTCGAGCCCGTCCGTGAAAGTGACCCGCGCAAGTTTTAGGCCGGGTTGGCTACTGTGGCCTAATGGGGCCTAATGGGAAGATCTTCTAATGCTCATAACTTTTTAATTTCCCGACGGAGCGCTTTGAAATTTTCACCATTTGTAGACGGCCTCCCGTACTACAAACTGATGCCCGTGTGGGCATGATGAAAATAGTAGTTCGCGAGACGGAAGCGCGTAAAGCTTCGGGGCGGCGGACTTCCACACCCCGATAACTCGGTATCGAAACATTGTTGCGGGCGGGTGCGCATGGCAATACCTGCGCCTCTGTTGGCCCTGTCCGCGTGCAAAATCTAAAAGCGATCAGAGCCTTAGAAAGCGCGTACAACCGCTATCCCCATTTGCCTTGGGCCCTATGGGAAAACAGGAAATATCATAATTGCGGTCCGGGGCGCGCGCGCACAATGATAATTTTCACACCCGAGTAAGCTCTTTTATAGGTCAACATTTTGGAAAAAAAATTGGCTTGCTGCCCACAGCAGGAGCTGAGAACCATGCATTCGGAGGTTTTCACACCCCACCCACTAATGCCCTCAAAGTTTGAGAAAACGCGACCTTCGCGAAAAGCCCCGGAACCTATTGCAAAGTGATGAGCAGTGCCCAGGAGCACCTCTCAGTCATTTGCGCAAAATTCCTTCGGCTACAAGTGGCTCAAATAAGGGCGTGAAAATTGTGCCGAAAGCCCTTTCAGGGGCTATTGCTCGGCACTCGGGGGACGGAAAATTTTACGCGATGCCTCACAATGAAGCCCTGGTCGGGGGCTAACTTCTGGCACCAGTTTCGAGCCCGTCCGTGAAAGTGACCCGCGCAAGTTTTAGGCCGGGTTGGCTACTGTGGCCTAATGGGGCCTAATGGGAAGATCTTCTAATGCTCATAACTTTTTAATTTCCCGACGGAGCGCTTTGAAATTTTCACCATTTGTAGACGGCCTCCCGTACTACAAACTGATGCCCGTGTGGGCATGATGAAAATAGTAGTTCGCGAGACGGAAGCGCGTAAAGCTTCGGGGCGGCGGACTTCCACACCCCGATAACTCGGTATCGAAACATTGTTGCGGGCGGGTGCGCATGGCAATACCTGCGCCTCTGTTGGCCCTGTCCGCGTGCAAAATCTAAAAGCGATCAGAGCCTTAGAAAGCGCGTACAACCGCTATCCCCATTTGCCTTGGGCCCTATGGGAAAACAGGAAATATCATAATTGCGGTCCGGGGCGCGCGCGCACAATGATAATTTTCACACCCGAGTAAGCTCTTTTATAGGTCAACATTTTGGAAAAAAAATTGGCTTGCTGCCCACAGCAGGAGCTGAGAACCATGCATTCGGAGGTTTTCACACCCCACCCACTAATGCCCTCAAAGTTTGAGAAAACGCGACCTTCGCGAAAAGCCCCGGAACCTATTGCAAAGTGATGAGCAGTGCCCAGGAGCACCTCTCAGTCATTTGCGCAAAATTCCTTCGGCTACAAGTGGCTCAAATAAGGGCGTGAAAATTGTGCCGAAAGCCCTTTCAGGGGCTATTGCTCGGCACTCGGGGGACGGAAAATTTTACGCGATGCCTCACAATGAAGCCCTGGTCGGGGGCTAACTTCTGGCACCAGTTTCGAGCCCGTCCGTGAAAGTGACCCGCGCAAGTTTTAGGCCGGGTTGGCTACTGTGGCCTAATGGGGCCTAATGGGAAGATCTTCTAATGCTCATAACTTTTTAATTTCCCGACGGAGCGCTTTGAAATTTTCACCATTTGTAGACGGCCTCCCGTACTACAAACTGATGCCCGTGTGGGCATGATGAAAATAGTAGTTCGCGAGACGGAAGCGCGTAAAGCTTCGGGGCGGCGGACTTCCACACCCCGATAACTCGGTATCGAAACATTGTTGCGGGCGGGTGCGCATGGCAATACCTGCGCCTCTGTTGGCCCTGTCCGCGTGCAAAATCTAAAAGCGATCAGAGCCTTAGAAAGCGCGTACAACCGCTATCCCCATTTGCCTTGGGCCCTATGGGAAAACAGGAAATATCATAATTGCGGTCCGGGGCGCGCGCGCACAATGATAATTTTCACACCCGAGTAAGCTCTTTTATAGGTCAACATTTTGGAAAAAAAATTGGCTTGCTGCCCACAGCAGGAGCTGAGAACCATGCATTCGGAGGTTTTCACACCCCACCCACTAATGCCCTCAAAGTTTGAGAAAACGCGACCTTCGCGAAAAGCCCCGGAACCTATTGCAAAGTGATGAGCAGTGCCCAGGAGCACCTCTCAGTCATTTGCGCAAAATTCCTTCGGCTACAAGTGGCTCAAATAAGGGCGTGAAAATTGTGCCGAAAGCCCTTTCAGGGGCTATTGCTCGGCACTCGGGGGACGGAAAATTTTACGCGATGCCTCACAATGAAGCCCTGGTCGGGGGCTAACTTCTGGCACCAGTTTCGAGCCCGTCCGTGAAAGTGACCCGCGCAAGTTTTAGGCCGGGTTGGCTACTGTGGCCTAATGGGGCCTAATGGGAAGATCTTCTAATGCTCATAACTTTTTAATTTCCCGACGGAGCGCTTTGAAATTTTCACCATTTGTAGACGGCCTCCCGTACTACAAACTGATGCCCGTGTGGGCATGATGAAAATAGTAGTTCGCGAGACGGAAGCGCGTAAAGCTTCGGGGCGGCGGACTTCCACACCCCGATAACTCGGTATCGAAACATTGTTGCGGGCGGGTGCGCATGGCAATACCTGCGCCTCTGTTGGCCCTGTCCGCGTGCAAAATCTAAAAGCGATCAGAGCCTTAGAAAGCGCGTACAACCGCTATCCCCATTTGCCTTGGGCCCTATGGGAAAACAGGAAATATCATAATTGCGGTCCGGGGCGCGCGCGCACAATGATAATTTTCACACCCGAGTAAGCTCTTTTATAGGTCAACATTTTGGAAAAAAAATTGGCTTGCTGCCCACAGCAGGAGCTGAGAACCATGCATTCGGAGGTTTTCACACCCCACCCACTAATGCCCTCAAAGTTTGAGAAAACGCGACCTTCGCGAAAAGCCCCGGAACCTATTGCAAAGTGATGAGCAGTGCCCAGGAGCACCTCTCAGTCATTTGCGCAAAATTCCTTCGGCTACAAGTGGCTCAAATAAGGGCGTGAAAATTGTGCCGAAAGCCCTTTCAGGGGCTATTGCTCGGCACTCGGGGGACGGAAAATTTTACGCGATGCCTCACAATGAAGCCCTGGTCGGGGGCTAACTTCTGGCACCAGTTTCGAGCCCGTCCGTGAAAGTGACCCGCGCAAGTTTTAGGCCGGGTTGGCTACTGTGGCCTAATGGGGCCTAATGGGAAGATCTTCTAATGCTCATAACTTTTTAATTTCCCGACGGAGCGCTTTGAAATTTTCACCATTTGTAGACGGCCTCCCGTACTACAAACTGATGCCCGTGTGGGCATGATGAAAATAGTAGTTCGCGAGACGGAAGCGCGTAAAGCTTCGGGGCGGCGGACTTCCACACCCCGATAACTCGGTATCGAAACATTGTTGCGGGCGGGTGCGCATGGCAATACCTGCGCCTCTGTTGGCCCTGTCCGCGTGCAAAATCTAAAAGCGATCAGAGCCTTAGAAAGCGCGTACAACCGCTATCCCCATTTGCCTTGGGCCCTATGGGAAAACAGGAAATATCATAATTGCGGTCCGGGGCGCGCGCGCACAATGATAATTTTCACACCCGAGTAAGCTCTTTTATAGGTCAACATTTTGGAAAAAAAATTGGCTTGCTGCCCACAGCAGGAGCTGAGAACCATGCATTCGGAGGTTTTCACACCCCACCCACTAATGCCCTCAAAGTTTGAGAAAACGCGACCTTCGCGAAAAGCCCCGGAACCTATTGCAAAGTGATGAGCAGTGCCCAGGAGCACCTCTCAGTCATTTGCGCAAAATTCCTTCGGCTACAAGTGGCTCAAATAAGGGCGTGAAAATTGTGCCGAAAGCCCTTTCAGGGGCTATTGCTCGGCACTCGGGGGACGGAAAATTTTACGCGATGCCTCACAATGAAGCCCTGGTCGGGGGCTAACTTCTGGCACCAGTTTCGAGCCCGTCCGTGAAAGTGACCCGCGCAAGTTTTAGGCCGGGTTGGCTACTGTGGCCTAATGGGGCCTAATGGGAAGATCTTCTAATGCTCATAACTTTTTAATTTCCCGACGGAGCGCTTTGAAATTTTCACCATTTGTAGACGGCCTCCCGTACTACAAACTGATGCCCGTGTGGGCATGATGAAAATAGTAGTTCGCGAGACGGAAGCGCGTAAAGCTTCGGGGCGGCGGACTTCCACACCCCGATAACTCGGTATCGAAACATTGTTGCGGGCGGGTGCGCATGGCAATACCTGCGCCTCTGTTGGCCCTGTCCGCGTGCAAAATCTAAAAGCGATCAGAGCCTTAGAAAGCGCGTACAACCGCTATCCCCATTTGCCTTGGGCCCTATGGGAAAACAGGAAATATCATAATTGCGGTCCGGGGCGCGCGCGCACAATGATAATTTTCACACCCGAGTAAGCTCTTTTATAGGTCAACATTTTGGAAAAAAAATTGGCTTGCTGCCCACAGCAGGAGCTGAGAACCATGCATTCGGAGGTTTTCACACCCCACCCACTAATGCCCTCAAAGTTTGAGAAAACGCGACCTTCGCGAAAAGCCCCGGAACCTATTGCAAAGTGATGAGCAGTGCCCAGGAGCACCTCTCAGTCATTTGCGCAAAATTCCTTCGGCTACAAGTGGCTCAAATAAGGGCGTGAAAATTGTGCCGAAAGCCCTTTCAGGGGCTATTGCTCGGCACTCGGGGGACGGAAAATTTTACGCGATGCCTCACAATGAAGCCCTGGTCGGGGGCTAACTTCTGGCACCAGTTTCGAGCCCGTCCGTGAAAGTGACCCGCGCAAGTTTTAGGCCGGGTTGGCTACTGTGGCCTAATGGGGCCTAATGGGAAGATCTTCTAATGCTCATAACTTTTTAATTTCCCGACGGAGCGCTTTGAAATTTTCACCATTTGTAGACGGCCTCCCGTACTACAAACTGATGCCCGTGTGGGCATGATGAAAATAGTAGTTCGCGAGACGGAAGCGCGTAAAGCTTCGGGGCGGCGGACTTCCACACCCCGATAACTCGGTATCGAAACATTGTTGCGGGCGGGTGCGCATGGCAATACCTGCGCCTCTGTTGGCCCTGTCCGCGTGCAAAATCTAAAAGCGATCAGAGCCTTAGAAAGCGCGTACAACCGCTATCCCCATTTGCCTTGGGCCCTATGGGAAAACAGGAAATATCATAATTGCGGTCCGGGGCGCGCGCGCACAATGATAATTTTCACACCCGAGTAAGCTCTTTTATAGGTCAACATTTTGGAAAAAAAATTGGCTTGCTGCCCACAGCAGGAGCTGAGAACCATGCATTCGGAGGTTTTCACACCCCACCCACTAATGCCCTCAAAGTTTGAGAAAACGCGACCTTCGCGAAAAGCCCCGGAACCTATTGCAAAGTGATGAGCAGTGCCCAGGAGCACCTCTCAGTCATTTGCGCAAAATTCCTTCGGCTACAAGTGGCTCAAATAAGGGCGTGAAAATTGTGCCGAAAGCCCTTTCAGGGGCTATTGCTCGGCACTCGGGGGACGGAAAATTTTACGCGATGCCTCACAATGAAGCCCTGGTCGGGGGCTAACTTCTGGCACCAGTTTCGAGCCCGTCCGTGAAAGTGACCCGCGCAAGTTTTAGGCCGGGTTGGCTACTGTGGCCTAATGGGGCCTAATGGGAAGATCTTCTAATGCTCATAACTTTTTAATTTCCCGACGGAGCGCTTTGAAATTTTCACCATTTGTAGACGGCCTCCCGTACTACAAACTGATGCCCGTGTGGGCATGATGAAAATAGTAGTTCGCGAGACGGAAGCGCGTAAAGCTTCGGGGCGGCGGACTTCCACACCCCGATAACTCGGTATCGAAACATTGTTGCGGGCGGGTGCGCATGGCAATACCTGCGCCTCTGTTGGCCCTGTCCGCGTGCAAAATCTAAAAGCGATCAGAGCCTTAGAAAGCGCGTACAACCGCTATCCCCATTTGCCTTGGGCCCTATGGGAAAACAGGAAATATCATAATTGCGGTCCGGGGCGCGCGCGCACAATGATAATTTTCACACCCGAGTAAGCTCTTTTATAGGTCAACATTTTGGAAAAAAAATTGGCTTGCTGCCCACAGCAGGAGCTGAGAACCATGCATTCGGAGGTTTTCACACCCCACCCACTAATGCCCTCAAAGTTTGAGAAAACGCGACCTTCGCGAAAAGCCCCGGAACCTATTGCAAAGTGATGAGCAGTGCCCAGGAGCACCTCTCAGTCATTTGCGCAAAATTCCTTCGGCTACAAGTGGCTCAAATAAGGGCGTGAAAATTGTGCCGAAAGCCCTTTCAGGGGCTATTGCTCGGCACTCGGGGGACGGAAAATTTTACGCGATGCCTCACAATGAAGCCCTGGTCGGGGGCTAACTTCTGGCACCAGTTTCGAGCCCGTCCGTGAAAGTGACCCGCGCAAGTTTTAGGCCGGGTTGGCTACTGTGGCCTAATGGGGCCTAATGGGAAGATCTTCTAATGCTCATAACTTTTTAATTTCCCGACGGAGCGCTTTGAAATTTTCACCATTTGTAGACGGCCTCCCGTACTACAAACTGATGCCCGTGTGGGCATGATGAAAATAGTAGTTCGCGAGACGGAAGCGCGTAAAGCTTCGGGGCGGCGGACTTCCACACCCCGATAACTCGGTATCGAAACATTGTTGCGGGCGGGTGCGCATGGCAATACCTGCGCCTCTGTTGGCCCTGTCCGCGTGCAAAATCTAAAAGCGATCAGAGCCTTAGAAAGCGCGTACAACCGCTATCCCCATTTGCCTTGGGCCCTATGGGAAAACAGGAAATATCATAATTGCGGTCCGGGGCGCGCGCGCACAATGATAATTTTCACACCCGAGTAAGCTCTTTTATAGGTCAACATTTTGGAAAAAAAATTGGCTTGCTGCCCACAGCAGGAGCTGAGAACCATGCATTCGGAGGTTTTCACACCCCACCCACTAATGCCCTCAAAGTTTGAGAAAACGCGACCTTCGCGAAAAGCCCCGGAACCTATTGCAAAGTGATGAGCAGTGCCCAGGAGCACCTCTCAGTCATTTGCGCAAAATTCCTTCGGCTACAAGTGGCTCAAATAAGGGCGTGAAAATTGTGCCGAAAGCCCTTTCAGGGGCTATTGCTCGGCACTCGGGGGACGGAAAATTTTACGCGATGCCTCACAATGAAGCCCTGGTCGGGGGCTAACTTCTGGCACCAGTTTCGAGCCCGTCCGTGAAAGTGACCCGCGCAAGTTTTAGGCCGGGTTGGCTACTGTGGCCTAATGGGGCCTAATGGGAAGATCTTCTAATGCTCATAACTTTTTAATTTCCCGACGGAGCGCTTTGAAATTTTCACCATTTGTAGACGGCCTCCCGTACTACAAACTGATGCCCGGTGGGCATGATGAAAATAGTAGTTCGCGAGACGGAAGCGCGTAAAGCTTCGGGGCGGCGGACTTCCACACCCCGATAACTCGGTATCGAAACATTGTTGCGGGCGGGTGCGCATGGCAATACCTGCGCCTCTGTTGGCCCTGTCCGCGTGCAAAATCTAAAAGCGATCAGAGCCTTAGAAAGCGCGTACAACCGCTATCCCCATTTGCCTTGGGCCCTATGGGAAAACAGGAAATATCATAATTGCGGTCCGGGGCGCGCGCGCACAATGATAATTTTCACACCCGAGTAAGCTCTTTTATAGGTCAACATTTTGGAAAAAAAATTGGCTTGCTGCCCACAGCAGGAGCTGAGAACCATGCATTCGGAGGTTTTCACACCCCACCCACTAATGCCCTCAAAGTTTGAGAAAACGCGACCTTCGCGAAAAGCCCCGGAACCTATTGCAAAGTGATGAGCAGTGCCCAGGAGCACCTCTCAGTCATTTGCGCAAAATTCCTTCGGCTACAAGTGGCTCAAATAAGGGCGTGAAAATTGTGCCGAAAGCCCTTTCAGGGGCTATTGCTCGGCACTCGGGGGACGGAAAATTTTACGCGATGCCTCACAATGAAGCCCTGGTCGGGGGCTAACTTCTGGCACCAGTTTCGAGCCCGTCCGTGAAAGTGACCCGCGCAAGTTTTAGGCCGGGTTGGCTACTGTGGCCTAATGGGGCCTAATGGGAAGATCTTCTAATGCTCATAACTTTTTAATTTCCCGACGGAGCGCTTTGAAATTTTCACCATTTGTAGACGGCCTCCCGTACTACAAACTGATGCCCGTGTGGGCATGATGAAAATAGTAGTTCGCGAGACGGAAGCGCGTAAAGCTTCGGGGCGGCGGACTTCCACACCCCGATAACTCGGTATCGAAACATTGTTGCGGGCGGGTGCGCATGGCAATACCTGCGCCTCTGTTGGCCCTGTCCGCGTGCAAAATCTAAAAGCGATCAGAGCCTTAGAAAGCGCGTACAACCGCTATCCCCATTTGCCTTGGGCCCTATGGGAAAACAGGAAATATCATAATTGCGGTCCGGGGCGCGCGCGCACAATGATAATTTTCACACCCGAGTAAGCTCTTTTATAGGTCAACATTTTGGAAAAAAAATTGGCTTGCTGCCCACAGCAGGAGCTGAGAACCATGCATTCGGAGGTTTTCACACCCCACCCACTAATGCCCTCAAAGTTTGAGAAAACGCGACCTTCGCGAAAAGCCCCGGAACCTATTGCAAAGTGATGAGCAGTGCCCAGGAGCACCTCTCAGTCATTTGCGCAAAATTCCTTCGGCTACAAGTGGCTCAAATAAGGGCGTGAAAATTGTGCCGAAAGCCCTTTCAGGGGCTATTGCTCGGCACTCGGGGGACGGAAAATTTTACGCGATGCCTCACAATGAAGCCCTGGTCGGGGGCTAACTTCTGGCACCAGTTTCGAGCCCGTCCGTGAAAGTGACCCGCGCAAGTTTTAGGCCGGGTTGGCTACTGTGGCCTAATGGGGCCTAATGGGAAGATCTTCTAATGCTCATAACTTTTTAATTTCCCGACGGAGCGCTTTGAAATTTTCACCATTTGTAGACGGCCTCCCGTACTACAAACTGATGCCCGTGTGGGCATGATGAAAATAGTAGTTCGCGAGACGGAAGCGCGTAAAGCTTCGGGGCGGCGGACTTCCACACCCCGATAACTCGGTATCGAAACATTGTTGCGGGCGGGTGCGCATGGCAATACCTGCGCCTCTGTTGGCCCTGTCCGCGTGCAAAATCTAAAAGCGATCAGAGCCTTAGAAAGCGCGTACAACCGCTATCCCCATTTGCCTTGGGCCCTATGGGAAAACAGGAAATATCATAATTGCGGTCCGGGGCGCGCGCGCACAATGATAATTTTCACACCCGAGTAAGCTCTTTTAT
>CAXHUL010000737.1:0-203737 GCA_964019695.1 Loripinus fragilis
ACTGGCGAAATTTTCTGAAATCCGCACAAAGTGAGCTTCAGAAATGTACTTACAGTGTGTCCAATATTTCAGATATTTTTCTTCTCCCTTGAACCACTCAGAATCATCTTCGGCAGCCTTTACCTCTCTGGCATCCTGCTGTTCTTCTTGGCCCAAGACGGACATGAAGAGCCCAAGCACACAGACGCTAGCAATAAGTCTCATTTTAGCAAAATGTTATGACAATACGTGGCACATATTGTTCCATTATATATAATTCTGGCAACTGTACGCGTCTTGGTAAGAATGACTTAAGTTAGAATGTCAGTGAGACGTCTGGAGGAGACTTTTATTTTACATGATCCGTGGCCATTGCTACCGTACAACCAGTAAACATTCAAATAGAAAATACCGTAAAACATTTATATTTGGCGAGTATTTTTAGTTGGCGCTCTTGGCGGTAAAAACAAAAATCGCCAAAATCTGAAACTGCGGAATAGTTTAGAAATCAAACTTTTTTGTGTCGAGTAGTCGGGTTGTGTCCCTTTATTAAAAATCTGGACTGCTTTATCACACCAAAAGGATTTTGCCTTGATATCGCGACCATAGATTCATAGCATAAAATCTAGGGTACGGTTATATTGTAAAAGTCGCGTTTTTACTTCTTCTGTGTTGGTCTTTGTTTTGGTAAGCATTACTTTATGTCCTTTCTAGTTTTGCAATCATCTTGACGAGGAAGAGAGAGCTGGTTGTTTTGCGTTTATTGTCTGTCTTATGTCTTGTTACTATTAATGTTCTGTTGCCTTCTCCACGGTGCTGTGGATTGGTCTGCAGTGTGTGATTCAGGGGATCCGGGCCAGTATTGCTAAGAAATTCCATAGGTTTGTGCTGCTCCAGAGTGAGGGTCCGGACCCCTGCCCAACCCGCCCCCTCTGGATCCACGCATGAATAAAATGATTTACAAGTACGCACTTTCATCTGTGTAAAGAGTGTCGCAAAACCTGAAAACTCGTTTTCGTACGACGAGGTTCATGCGCAGACAGGTACATGTAAAACAGCCAAATACATTCTGAAATGTACCTGCGCAAAATCAACACCTGTCACTTTCCTCTGGAATGTCGTCTATACGCGAACTAAATTAAAATTCATAATTATCTTACATCACAATAAAAGAACTCCTGTTGCGTGCTCATTGCAATTTGAGACAAGTGGATGAAAACAATAGAATACACCGATTGGCACAAGTACATGTATGGTTTCCCGACAGTCGCAACTTTTCTCGTCCACAAACATTATGGACCGAGATCACACTGCTTCCAAGATAGCAGTCTAATTAGGGTTGAACTTCATAATATTTGTTGCTTCGATGATACAATCTAGTCTATAGTGCTCTTCTATATATGCAGCAGGCGACATTTGCTACAGGACAAAATATTGGCGAGATAAGGGTTAATTAATATCTACAGCAACGTTGAGTTATTTTGTTTGTGTCCCATTCAACAATTATTCAGACAAGTTGGGGCGATTCCCCCTCTTTATGAAAAGATTTTTGGAAACCTTTATCTACATTTATAGTGAAAATGATGTGGGAATCAAAAATAAAAAATCATCAATGCTTAAGATGATAGGACAAAACAGTTTGTGCTCTGTAGGAGTTCTCAACTTGAACCACTCCATCTTGGCCAGAACTTTTTGTATATGTACCCCATTGACTGTTGACGTTTCATATGTTTTACTCTTCTAAAAAGTATCCTATCTCTCTATCTTTTGCTCACACTGTGTATGTTGTTTAAATGGCTATAAACATTGTACTGATGTTTAATGCTGAATAAATTATTTATATTTTGTAATATCTTCCTGGCCTTGAAAACCTTTTTTATGTTCTGAAAAGGAGATGGCTTTAAGTGTACGATTGTCACAAAACCCCCCAAAAAGTGTTTTTTGTTCGACGAGGCTCATCATTAAGATCAAAACTTTTTACATTATAATAAAAGACCTCCTGTTGCAGGCTCATGGCAATGTCAGACAAGAGAATGAAAACAATAAAGTACACTGATTGACACTAGCGCTACAAATCAAAAACAAGTACAGTAAAGTCTGTGTAAAACGGCAACTCAAAATAGACAAAACAATGGTCTTAATGACAACTGAAAGCTTAATGAAGGTCGAAAGCATTGCAGAATGCTCCCCTTGGAGCATTCTGCAATACATTTGACCTGCATTAAAGCTGCATAATCTGTAACTTTTGATCTTCTAATTTTAAAAATAATGTTTTTATTTTTCAAGAACGCAGTAAAAATACTCAAATTCAGGTAAACATTTTACCATTTTCGTAAATCTTAGCAAGTTATCACTATCAAAACAACTGCATTTATGTTAAAATTCAACGGTCTATAATTATTGGAGGGACGCAAATAATTACCAACAAGAGAAAAATACACATATTTGATAAGATAATTCACTTTTCCATGTAGTTTTCAGCTGTACTGAACATTTTTATTGTGAAAACATAGCTTAATTCTACTTTTACAAATGATTTAAAAAGAAAATATTTTTTTTCGAAAAATGTTCATAGTTACAGAGTATGCAGCATTAAGCGATAATTGGTATTGAAAACCAATTTTCGGTCTTTTGACTTGAGAGTAGCCGTTTTACACAGGTTTTACTGTACTGTTATTTTACTGAGCAGGTATCCAACATAAGGTACAAGTCGGCATGTGTGTACAGCGAAGATTCAAATAAGTCTGTACACCCGCACAGTCTGATCAGAGTCTTGGTTTGCCATCTGATGAGACGTCGGACGCTTGACTACACATACCGAGCCGCATTGGCGCATGCTATTCTGAGTCTTCGATGGGCGCACCTTTGGCAGGACACCGACTTATTAGACATCTACAGCAACTAGGTGTTATAATGTATACTCAGAAAAACAATTGGATGATATTTAGATTCAGTCCATCTTTAAAATTAAATACAAATTTATATCATCTAAACATTTCATAGTTCCAGATATCTGCAATCAAAATGAATGTTTGATTTAGCCACGCTTCAATGATTGAATTACAGTACATGTTCAAATGGTACAACCCTCTATACTAAAAAGTAAGTAATTAAAACCCATTTTTATCGTTTGTATTCCATAATGACTGGCTCCAAAACCACAGCTGGCTCTCCGTCAAAAGTTTGACACCTAATGTTGTAGTTGTTGTCAGTGTTTTACTTTCAATTTGTCGTCATATTGGCTGGGGTATGCCATATATGTGCATTTTTAATGAAGAAGTTGTCACGTTATTAGGTGCAAGTACTGACAAATGTGTGTGAACACTTGTCTGTGGTCGGAATTAGACAGGTAAAGGTTGAAGCAAAAAGATATAATCGCTAAAGAATTTCTAGCGATAAGGCGAGCAATCTCCCTAAACGAGACGTTCGTTTTATTTTGTTGAAATAACGACTGGAGAAACTAGGCACATTCAACAAATATATATAGACGAGCCGTCGATGCACCATTGTTTCCAATTTGTATATTTAAAATGGGGTTTCCTTCACGCATGTAATAACGCTACTTCCTATTTAACGAGAATTTATTTCGATCATCAACTGTGCTTGTCATTCAGTAACATATATGGGAACTAGACCGTTAAACAGGGAACCACGCTATTTACAGTAAAACTATTTATACAGTTGATGTACAATAAAAACGACCATTTTGCAAAGTGGTCTATTTTTGTCAGATATTTAATGTCTTCTTTCGCTTATACAACCCCTTTCCCCCCCTAGACCCAAGACGCCATTTGCATATGTTATATATTTGAATAGCGACATTTAATTGTCCAAAGGGCATCTTGGGTCTAAGGGGGGGGGGAAGCATTTAAAAACAAACTAAAAGACGCCAGTTTCATCTTTTCAATGACAATCGTCACAATTTTAAGTATATTTCGTACGCATGCGCAGAAGGATAACCGCAAAGTTTTGGAAATGAAGGGCACTTATATCCTAAATATTTAAGCACTTTTACTTTTTGAAAACCTGCAAAGGATTTACTAAAACTATCGTCTAAACGGCACCCAGTCTAAAGACGTAAGATGAGGGGTGGGAGTAGAAGGCGCAAGTTTTCACGGCTTTGTAAATGATGGATCGCTTTGAAACCTATTTTGATGCTTTCTGTGCATATTTTACTACCCAAACAGTCCAATTTTAAAAACATTCGGGCAATTTGAAAATTTAGGTTTTGTAATCATGTCAACTAGGGAAAATATACGCCTTATCGCTAGAGCTACTTTTTTGCTGGGAACTTTTGGTAAGGAGGTGTGGTACTGTATCATAACCATTGACCCGTAAATTTTATTTTGCATTTTGCTGAATTGCAGATTGGTAGTTCTATCAGATATGAAAATACTTTGTTTGAAAAAAAAATCTCAAACGTTATATAATCAAAAGAATAATAATATCCTTCAATTGTTTGGCTGAGTATATTTATTATTTTACTGTGTCTTGGCGAGATCTGACCATTCTGCACCGTGTTCTAAGCAAAAGACGGAGGTATGGCACACGTTTGTAAGTCACAAGCTTTTAAATGTAAAACGTTCCAGTCCAGTAATAGGCATATTCACTTGAGATATTTCAGAATCGAACCAAATTTAAAATCAATTTACGTGTTCCTAGTCAAATGGTCACGTGGATTATCCACCCTGAGTGAGAAATCTGTAACACTATTTAAAACTAGTACAAAGACACAACTCAAAACACCACCACACAAAAAGGAAAGGATAAAAACATTGAAGGGTCTGTTCTGCTATGACTGCTGTATGTTCTAAGGCGGTGATTCTGCTGTTGTTCTGCTGTGCCTGCTGACTGTTCTAAGACGGTGATTCTGTTGTTGCCTTGGAACATGGAACAGTGAGGAGCTTAAACATATTTTATTGGCCACATCTTCGCCTTTGAGTCGGCTGTTGTTCTGCTGTGACTGATGACGGTTCTAAGCTGGTGACTCTGTCGTTGCCTTTGAACATAGAACAGCCACAAAAACTGAAGAGCTTTAACATATTTCATTGGCCACATCTTCGTTCTAGATTATACTGTTGTTCTGCTGTGACTGCTGACTGTTATAAGTCGTAATTCTGATGTTGCCTTGAAACAGAGATAAGTCGCAACGAATAAGGGGCTTAAACATATTTCAAAGGCCACTCCTTAACCTTTGATTCTGCTGTTGTTCTGCTGTGACTGCTGACGGTTTAAATCCGGTGATACTGGTGTTGCCTTTGAACATAGAACAGCCACAGCCAGTGAGGAGCTTAAACATATTTCGCTTGCCACATCTTCGCCCTAGATTCTGCTGTTGTTCTGCTGTGACTGGGGACTGTTCTAAGGCGGTGTTTCTATTGTTGCCTTGGAACAGAGCACAGTCACAGCCACTGAGGGGCTTTAACATGTTTCATTTCTAGATTCTGCTGTTGTTCTGCTGTGACTGCTGACTGCTCTTAGGCGGTGATCATGTAGCTGTTAATTTCCCACTCTTATCAAACGGCCCAGTCCCTATCCGTTTTAAGGGTTGTTGGGTGGAATTTTTCATTTTTATTCAAATTTAAAGAGAACATTTTGTAAGGAAACAGTGGAGGCCCTGACCAGAGGCCGCGCTCTGCGGCGTCTGATCTGGGTATGCTCAGTTTGCCTATGTCCCACAAAAAGAATGCTAGGCTTATTAAGGTTTAAAGAAGATACGATTATGGAACAACAGACGGATGGGCATTATTGACCCTTCCCCAGAGCCCCTAGGTGTGTGTATGGGGGGATGTGCGTTTGAGTGACCTACTTGTCAAATTACTCAACAAACTTGGCTGTGTATAGAAGAAGATAGCATAACAGACACATGGGCGGATCGACTCGTTTGAAACCTACCCAGGGCCACGGATGGGACACAAATTAATGTTCTCTTGCAGGTTCCACTTGTGTAAGCAAATCGATAGATTCCGTAAAACGGACAAATGGACACTTTTGACTACTCCCTATGGCCCCTCTACAGGGCACAAATAGGTGTTTTTTGTAGTCCCACGTGTGTAAGAAACAAGACATCACTCAACAACCGTGGTTGGAACAGTCCCGAAGTTTTAGAGGAGATAACATATCTCAGATCTTTTGAACCCCCTCCCCTTGGTAGAGGTGGGGAAAATAAACATTAATCTTTTGACCCCCTCCCCTTGGTAGAGTTGGGGAATATAAACATTGTAACTGTTTTCTTGTACGCCTCACTGGTCTTCATTTTGCCGCTGTTCGTTGGCATTAACCCTAAAAGCGCCAAGAAAAAACTGCATCTGAACAATGTCGTCTGCTGAAATCTTCTGCGGCAAATAATCGCCTAGCATTACTGACGAATTAAGTATAGAAGCAAACAGCGTGGACCCAGAACAGACTGCTCCTATAGGAGCAGTCTGATCTGGGTCCACACTGTTTGCCATAGAGGCTTCTTAATCAGTTCAGCAGACGAGAAAAGCATACGAGTTTTGTTGCGATTGACGCATTTTATGTTTTGTTATTTTTATGCCCCTATCACTTGAAGGCTCATCGACAGATATTCTGTTTTAAACCGTCCCACGAGATAGGACAATGTCTGAGGGTCTCTTTCGACATTCTGTGGGAGCCGAGGATCCAACTAGGGACCCCTGGGTACTCCAGCGGTTTAGGAGGATATAGCATAGCGGACATTTGGACAGTCAAACGGACGGACAGAGGCGATCATGAATTCCTCGGTGCTTTTTTTAAAAAAAAAGTATGGGGATAATAGCCTCGTTGTAGGTCGAACTACTGATTAGTCGAAGTGATAACTCTGGTACAGTCGTGGACGCCCACTTCAGTTTTATAAATACGTCATTCTTAATCTTGTCGCATATCAAAATGTACAAGAAGGCTTAACAAACGAAATCCATTTATAAAGTGCCCAGATTCTATTATAATGTATCCGCTTGTATGGCATACAGGAAATCAGACACAAAAACCCACAATATCAATACTTGTTACACACACTGAATAGGCGGCAATCGAAAACGCTCTTCAACTTATAGCTCAGTCATTTTGTTTGGTACTGGCACAGGCGGATCAAAAATCGCTAGAAACGGTGTTTTCGATTGCCATTTGGCGCTAGTCGGGCGACAAATGGCAATCGAAAACATTGTTCCTAACTATTTTTGATCTACGTTCATCGATACATGTAGTATTAACGTTTTTGATTGCCGTCTGTCCGGTGTGTAACACACTACCCGTTGTTACGGACGTATAATCACAGTATCGATTCACTGTGCGCCTGAAATGAGTGAAATCGACTGTATCGGTAGAATCGAGAGTTTTTGGCCTAAATTTGTGAGGGGGTGGTGAGTATTTTCGCATGTTTTCTTATAGTTAGATTTGTTCTTCCGCCGTGGATCTCATTATATTTCTTTGATATATGCATACATGTCATAATATCGTGCAAAAACAACGACAGTGTATCGCGGGAGCGCAAGAAACGCATTCTTTTAGAGAATGTCAAAAAAGCGAAAATCCACAGTTTTTTATCTTCCCGTTTCGAATTTAAACAACTAAGCTAAAAATAATTTTCACCAGAAGTTCGAGAGGCTTATGATCCTACAATATCAGAAATCTCAGACTGATCCGTTTTTCCGATTTTGAGATATTCAGCTATATATGACTGCACCCCCTAATAGCAGTGAATTAGAAACTGTATCGGTAGAATCGACGCACTGAACGAAGTAATACCGATACTCATAAGAGGTACTGTGCCCAGTGAAAGGGAACAATGAAGACAGTTTCGTCTATTCTGGGCCAATTTCAAGCGCAAGTAGGACTAAAATATACGTAAACTTTGCGCATCAAACCCACAACCTTTGTGCGATAAAACAAATAATAAACGCTTGTCAAAAACTTCAGTTTGTAAACAAATATACGCTTTTTACATTCTTATAATTTTTGGTTGAAAATACTTGTTTGTTTGCTTGATTTCATTCTTAATGTCCCAGTCAAAATGTTTTCAGTTATGTCGGGATGGTTCTTTATGGGTTGAACTAGTAGTAAGCAAGTATTAATGTGCTCAAAGACATAATGCAGTGACGACGATGATGATAGACCTAGGAGCTCCTCCACCTCCAGTCAAGCATTGTACGACAAAGCCACTGTGCACCCTCCATGAAAATACTTTTGGCCGTTCATCTTCTTCAGTTGATTTAAAAAGGTTGGCTGTCAGTAAATGGCAAAATATTAACATTTATGTACATGTAGCACGACAGTGCTTTCTATTAGCTTGAATAGTAACAGTTCGGTTAGGATTATAAGTGGGCTAAATATGTGCTGCATCAAGTTTCTTCAGGATTTCCGACCACATCTTGCTAAAATCAGTCTGCTAGATAGGAATGGAACAAGTTTTGCTGCTTAGCTATAATACTTTCCAGGGAGCAAATAACAAAGGCACCCATCAGACTAGCCGGATGCGCAGACTGGTCTGTGCCTTTGTTGTTCACATGCGACAGAGTCAGGTTCTCTCGCAACAGAGGCCTAAGTATGATGTGAGATATGCAGAAGGGCTTTACAACCCTAACATGGTATAACAACAATAGATAATTCTTTATAGTTGCGAGGACCCCGTGTAAATATTCGTTGCATTGTTGCCCCTTCGTCATATAAATGTACCCGCTCTTTGAGTTGCTGGCGACACATGGTCGACACAAAGGCATCATGTGTCCGTCGGCGGCGGCGTCATCGTAGTCCGAGTTGTCACACTTTTGGTTTGCAATCAATAACTTTTTAAGGGATTCATCAATTTAATCATTCATCAAACTTTGCAGAAGAGTAAAGCATCATGAATACAGAATAAGTTCGAAACTGGCGGTTATCTACAAAATTTTGACTGAGTGATTGCCCTTTTTTATTTAGATTTTGGCTAAATTGTGGTTTCCAATCAATAACATTTAGAGGGATGCAACAATTTCATTTAAATTTTTAACTGATAAAGCATTATAAAATAATGGTCAAGTTCGAATTTGGTGGTAATTCGCAAACTTTTGACTGAGTTTTGGCCCTTTTTTGACTTAGGTTTAGGCTAATGCAAAGGCTATATTGACATTTTTGGTAGAATAAACTTCACATTTATTCAAAACTATTATATCTTACAACTTGTCACTATAAGCCATGATTACCCAGTGCCTGTAGATAAGCCTAACTGTGATTAAAAATGTACCATCCCCCCTCCCTCCCCCCCTGGTGGGGTCAAAGGTCTAATATGTAAATTTCGCAATAACTCAGTCAGATGTCAATATTTTTACAGAAATTTCGAATGCAGACAGCGTTACAATAAATGAGAAACATATCAAACGTGATTTTTGATAGAAGACCTGTGCCCAACCCTCTGGGTGGACTTATGGAGTGGGGTCAAAACGTCAAAATTAAACTTTTTCAGAACATGATCATTTTGCATATCAAATTTAAGGGAATCATGAATGCAGCACCATGGTAGCAAATATTTTGCCCGCAGAGCCCCGCATACCCCCATCCCCGGAGCCTGGGGTCAAAAGGTCAAAATTCAACTTTTTAAGAACATGGTCAGATTGCAAATCAAATAAAATCACGAATGCAGAAACGTGGTAGCAAATATTTGCCGCCAGACCCCTCCAACCATAAACAGACCCTGGGGGTGGGTTCAAATGTCAAAATTAACTTTTTCAAAACATGGTCATGTTGCATATCAAATTAATTGGAATCACGAATGCAGCCACATGGTAGCTAGAATTTCCCCGCAGACCCCCCTCCCCAGCCTTGGGGGTCAAAAGGTCAAAATTCAACTTTTTAAGAACATGACCATGCTGCATTCAAAGGGAATCGCAAATGCAGCAACATGGTAGCAAATGCAGATAGAGGTACAATAAATAAGAAATATATCAAAGCTGACTTTTGATTGAAGGCCTGTGCACCCAAGCGGCTCAAACCCATGCCTTCAAACTAAAATCCCGTTTGATAAGCTGCATATCTATTGCTGCTCTGCCTGCATGCAAAATTTCAACAAAAATATTGACAAAATGCCTAAGTTTTTGCGAAATTTAAATATTTTACCTTTGATCTCTTAGGTGGGATCAAAGGGGGTGAGGTAGAACTTTGACACTGCCATGCTTATCTATAAGCACTGGGTAATCATGGTGTATAGTGAAAATTTGTTAAATATAATAGCTTTGAAGAAACGTGAAGATTATTACACAAAAAACTAATACAGGTTTTGCATTATAATTGCCTACACTAGAACAAGGGCAATAAATCAAGTGTTAATGGGTCAATTTTGACGAAACTTATAGGATATGGAGAGTCTATGGTACTTATCATTTGTATTGAGAAAGAATTAAATCTGATCTATAGGTACTGAGATATGGTTCCGGACAGATAAAAAGTGTGGACGGACGGAAAGAATGGACTGACGGACACACGGATGACGCAAAAAATCTGACCCTCCGACTTCGTCTGGGGATAATTAAAGGGAATCAAGGGTGCAGCAACATGTTAGCAAATATTATGCCCGCAGACACCCCCCTCTGACCCTTGGAGTCAAAATTCAACTTTTTTTATCAGGCAGCGGGTGCAGGAGTCTCCAAATCAGACAGCAGCTGCAGGTGTATCTGTATCAGGCATAGAATGCAGGAGACCCTATATAAGACATTTAATGCAGGAGTCTGTATTACAAACAACGGATGCAGGAGTCTCTATATCAGACAAGGGTATGTATGCCTTCATATGATCCAGTGGTGTATGTTTCTCTATTGCAATTTATGCATGCAAGAGTCTCTATTACAAACAGCGGCTGCAGGAGTTGCTATGTCAGACACCAGGTTACGCTGCCTCTCTAACAGAAGACTGTAACAGACAGCGGTTGCATGAATCTCTTTATCAGACATCAGATTTTATAAGTTAGAATCTGTTCCAGCCTATGCTCGCTTCACCTCCGAATTCTATTCTGAGCGTGGCTTAAATAAGTAGGGGTCGGGCTGTTGCTTCTACCTCCTGGTGAATTGTAATTTGGTGTTAGGTTTAGTGCTAGACTTTGGGTTGATAAGATAAAATTCTAGGTAATTCCATGCCGTTTAATGTCAATATAAATATCAGCTGAAAAAATACATACGCTCTATTAATGACAATATCAACATTAATTGCTGGTTCCCGATTTTCAGGTGCTCAGCAATGTAAACAGATAACCAGGTCCTCAGTAGCCTAGCCCCACCCCCACCCCTTGGGAAATTTGGGGATGGGGTTCTGATCACCTTTATTTACATTTCCGATCACCTGAACACTGGGCACCAGATAAATGTTGATGAGGCAAATTGTAATGCAGGGACAAACGTATAGGTACATATCAGCCTTGCGGATGACTGTTCTTATGCCAACAAAAGGTTATGGAATAAGCACATACAATTTCGCATTGACTGACAGAAATACCAACTAGAACAGTCGGGCTCTAAGAGTGCCCCGCATATGGCTATACAGTGAAACGGAGATATCCACTTTGCGACCATCTTGATTATCATTCATCAGACAAAATCCATATTTATACATGAATAATAGTTGGTTGAAAGTAGTCCATATATAAAGGGGTACGTGCATTAAGAGGCTATTTTTGTTACCCTATGAGGTCAAAAAATAAAAGTTGCTCTTCACAAGTTTCTTCTTATTAGTTTATTAGAGCAATAGCCAAAGTATAAAGGTCTGGTATTGATTCAACTTGTACGGTTGCTATGGTAATAAAAAAGGCTCGCCAAAATAGGCTGATAATAGGAAAATGACCATTTTGAGCAAATTTGAGACATGTAACAGAGGAATTAATATAGAGCACAAGCAAATACCAAAAAATATTTTAACAGATGATGAGAATTATCATGGTACAAAATATATATTAAAAGTTTTTTGTTTTTTTTTGTATTTGCTGGTGCTGATATCTAATTCTTAAAAAATCGGTCTCCAAAAGCCTCAAATTTGGTCTAAAATGGCAATTTCTCCATTTTAGGCCTACTTTGTCCGCCATTTTGGTTACCATAGCAACTGGTAAAAGTATAATAAATGACAGAATTTTACACTTAGGCTATTTTTCTAACAAACCAATAAGATGAAATTGGTGAAAAGCAACTTTCAGTCTTTGGCCCTAGATGGGGCCAAAATAGCCCCTTAATGCACGTACCCATTTGAAAGATATATATATAAGAAATGAAATGTTCTTGTATATTACATGAATGTTTGTGAAATTTAAATAAATCAAATATTACCTTAATATAGCAAACTTGATTACATTTATTTTGTTTAAAAAATGTAGGGTAACATAGTTAACACGCTGTAGCAGCTAAACACCCAAACCATCAAATAGCTAACTTGTTTCGAAAAGCTTAGTCAGGAACATACAGTTATGCTAAGATCTGATTTTAGTCGCAAGGCACACACAAATTTTGAGATTTATTTTTTGTAAGCAAAGTCTTTTTTCCAGCACATTGACGTCAAATCGACATCTATTTCACGTAAAATTGAAGTCCATATTGAATCAAATTTTCATTTTAGTGTTTCTATAGATGTTTTTAACCATTTCAATGCAACAAACATAAAAAATAACATTATTTTTGGTGTGTAAATAACCCCACCACATATAAGCTCTTTGATGGATGTGAAAAGACGGTACCCCATTTTGTGACGTCAATGAGACGTTAATACTGCAAGAAAAAATTGTAAACATCTTTTTCCTTACGCTGCACATGCAGGTATTTCTGTAGTTGAAAATCTATAAGAATCACTTTTATTCAAAAATACACACGGGAGCCAAAATTTCGACACAGGGGCCTACACTAGATGTTCCAAACTGTTTGCATTGGTTATCAGCTAACGACAACAGTTTAACTCTTTCCTTGCTAGCAGAAATTTTTGTCATCTGTTCAACAGTTGACAACCTTTGTAAAGAGTTAAGACCCAGATCAGGACCAACAGAATGTCGGTCCTGATCTGGATCCAAACTATTTGACACTCTGATAGTGTTTCTGAAATAATTTTCTGAAAAAGTTACTATTGAAAAAGTCAGCAGATGACAAAAAAGCATGAAAAATTACCCAGCATGCAAAGAGTTAAGGTAAAGTTCTACATGTGTGATACTATCTTGACTGTTGTGTTTGCTTGGTTGTCTTTGATGGTGAGGTTTCTAACTCGAGCAGTTAAGGCGGAGTCTGACTGTGTCTTGTACACAGGACTGCTATTTGGATGGAAAGCTCGGAGTGGTGCCCCCTTTGGCTTCAGTCTGTTGCTGCCTGATGACACTCTTTCAGGCAGAGAGGTTTCGCTGAAAATTTTAGCAAGGTTCATACAGGCAAGATTGTGTAAAATTCAAGGACTTTTCAAGGACTTCTAAAAGACTTTTCTACTGTTTTCAAGGACTGAAAACTTAAGAAAAATACTGATCTTAACGTTAAAATTCTACTTCGAAAATGCTAGAGTCCATTACTAAATATTACATTACTTAAACTAGATAATAGTTTAAGAAAATTAGTATAAAATTGTGGTGCCTTTATTTGGTGCAGCATATGCTGCACCAAATAAAGGCACCACAATTTGATACTGATTTAAGTCTTCAAAGCACTGTTGAATCCTCTTGTAAATGGTAAAATTCAAGGACTTTTCAAGGCCTGTGAGTGATTTTCCATTACTTTTCAAGGCAGACTTATTTTTCAAGGACTTTTCAAGCAAGCCCTCTAAATTCAAGCACTTTTTAAGCATGTGCGAACCCTGTTTAACGTGCATGAAATTTACTCAAGTGAGTACAGGTACATGTATGCAAATTTCTATCTATTCCTGATTGGTTTAAATTTAGAAAGAGAAAATGATAGCGTATGCGAATAAAAAGGTTGAAAAAATGCTAAACTTAAGTACCATAGTATACAACTCGCCTGTACATGGATTATAAACCTAAAGGGTTGGATCCATGATTTCTTGACAGGGGGTTCTGAACTTCAAATTTACAGGGGGGGGGGCTTGATTTGTTAACTTTATTTTTATCTTTTTGAAGCATAAGTAATCTTATTATTAGACCAATTCTTGTCATATTATGGTATAAATTGAAAAATAAAATGGTGATGTCCTACTATTCTCTGGTGATTTCTCTGTGCACTGCATTTTACAATGAAATTATAACCAGGTTTCCTCATTTTTTTCTCGGACCCAATAAACACGGACTGGTCACTTACATACAGGTAAATGTATATATTGGAATTACGTTGTCGTGGCTCAACAGTGGATGAGCTTTCAAAACTGATATCTGTTGAAGATTAAATAATCATATCTCCGTTATTTCTCTGCATATCTTTGAATTTTCTTCAAAAATCAATGATTCAATATACTATCTTTAAGACGTATTGTTATTTTTATTGAAAGTTTATCAATCAGCAAGAAACCTAGGAACCCTTTTTAGCTATTATCGGCACTTTTATCCGAAAATCGTCAGAAATCAACATAAAAAGATGAGAAAACTTCAATTCTTTTTACTGTAACTCGTAATATTTCAGCTTCGCATACCGGGAGTAACCTCTTATAATCTTGTGTAGGTTCAGAATAAATTTTCTTGGCTGTAGTATTTTGAAATAGCGCTAAAATAAAGCCTCGACAACATAACTTTGTATTTCCGTCAGTGACCAGTCCGTTTATACTGGGTCCGAGTTTTTTTTAAGCAGAAAAAAATTCTTATCATATTATAAAGATAAAGAAGCCTTATTTTAATAACGTCGCTTATATTGTAACAGACAACATTAGCTCACAAGCTATTCTGCGACACAACAATATCCTTAACAGATACTTACCTGTCTTACTCTATCTTCCTAGCACAACCCCTTGTATGCGAGCGTCAGCAAGGGAGCTGCTAGTACCATTTTTTACTACTTTGGTATGGTGTGGCCGCGGGATTCGAACCCACAACCCCAACTGAGCTATCTAGGTGGTCATATGACTATTATGTCATTAAATTGACAATGAAATGGTGATTTCCTATTTAATTATGGTGATTTCCTGGTGATTTCTGTTAATCATGGGACCCTAAGATAATAGGCCTAATCGCTAACAAAAAGGGATTTTATATAAAACATACTACTTGGACTCGAGCAATTCCTTTTAGGCAGGCTACAGATCCCGTACCCCAAGTCTAGGACACCAGCCAAACGCATGGGCTGATGGTGGCCCGATTTTAGCATGCTGGCACCGGACGTTATTCACAACTAAACAGTTATATATGACTATTAAGCTCTATGAAATGTGGTGCTCAGAAATGTATGATATGATCGAACATCAGTTGGGTGTATCCATGCACAGATCCAGATGGGGGACAGGGGCTCCGGCCCCCCCCCCCCCGAGAAATCATAAGAAATAAAGGGTTTCTTAGCAATATACTGGTCAGGATCAGGGTTCGCGCTACCCATAGCCACTGTCGCCAAATGCGAAGAAATAATACATTTGGCGCAAAAAATATTAATTTTGCGATAACTATTGGTGAAAGAAAAATCACTGGTGAAATTTTTTGTCTGGCGTCGGAATGTCACCTCCAGCTAAAAGTCATTGCCTCGTGCCGCTTAATGGTAATCAAATGTATATCTTAATTGTCAATTAACACCCCAATTATCCACCACACAATTTGGTAGCTGATTGAGTCCAACCTGGACACGGGCTGCTAAACTACGGCGATCGGCTCGCACTTTTAACAGCTGCTACCGGAAATGGTCAGAATGACAGAGCATAATATACATGCATGTTATTAATAAACCCCACCATTACCATGACATCTTTGCTTATTGTTGTCAATAATAATAGCCATAAGCTTTCTGAATTCGTACATTTAAACATGTTGAAAAGACCGCTACATCACCGTCCGCGAAGAAGAAAAAAACAGGTGTCACTTTCAAGCTCACTTTCCATCAGGCATAGTGAGAAAGAGGAAAGATTTGCATCGTGTTCACTGTGCCATTCTTTCATCTGACAGCATCACTCACCAGACATTACCAGGCATGCGAAAGGATCCGCACATTTGGCATATGCTGACAGTAGCAAGACAACACCGAAGATTGCTTCTCTCTTTCTCGACAGTCTCAGATATCTGAACCTATCATTTTCAAACTGAAACCTTTTCTTTATAAGGTGATGATGTTATGGCTCACTTAAATTTGTTTTGTCAGAAAAGGCATCGCCTGTATTATTCAATCGTGCTCTCCCCTAACATTTTTGAGTTAGCTCCCTTGTTGCACTATTTAGCCAACTTTTGAATTCAATGCGCTTATTCCTTTTGTTTGACATAATTTTTACCAAATTTCAGTTTTTTTTTATCAAAGTATTTTATAAATTTTATATTCAAGCGAGAATAACATTGTTGCAAGCTTTTAATCACTTAAAACATATACCAAATATAAGAAGAAGAAAAAACCCTATTATTTTAAAAACGGCGTTATATATATGATCTGTGTCTGGTCATTGTTGAAAAAATACCACTCATTCTGAATGGTAGCGGAAGTTTTCCATGTGCTATAAAAATCAATAAGTGCTCCGAAAATAGAGTCCTATTTAAATAAACTGTATAGAAAGTCTGATCATTATCAACCCTGTTTAATATTTTTTGCTGACAACAACATTCATTCATGTAAAGTACTCATGCCAGTATTATACATATATCTAAATCAGTAAATTTTAGCTGTTTAAAGAGTTTAAGGATTGGTTAATACTTTTCAACTTCTGAATACTTGCAAACAGGTACTTTAGCAAACAGTGAACACCCAAACAGTGGTCTGCTCTGTTTTTTAAAGAAAATTAACACCTTCAGGTACAAATATACATTGATCAATTAAATGACTGTCAACCAATTTAAATACAAAATGGACAGTTCCATAGTTTGTATCAATGTGTGTAGAATAATCCACAAGAATTAAAGGGGTTAAAGACAGAAGACTTTTTTGCAAAAAATGCCCCAAAACTTGGCTCTTTTTTTTGGCGACAAATGGCCAAAATCTGGCTCTAAATTCAAGAAAATGGCACAAAAAAATCTGATTGGCGAAAATGGTGGCGAAAGAAAAATAATTCCTAGCGCAAACCCCGAGGATCCCATGAAAAATTACAAAGCTACTAAGCCAGCAATGTTGGGCCATCATTGGCATGCCAGCGAAACGTCATTTATGTTCTGCTTGTTTATTCCAGACCAGTCTTTGAAGCAAACAGTGTGGACCCAGATTAAACTGTTCTCCTAGGAGCAGTCTGATCCTGGTCCCAAATGTTTGTCTGTACGGAGATATTAGCCATTGACGTAAGCATAGGTTTCATTCCCTGACATAACGACCCATAAGCCGTCTTTGTAGCGTACAGTGTGGACCTGTATCAAACTACTTTCCTAGGAGCAGCCTGAACAGGGTTCGCAAAGTCTGTCTGTCTGTAAGACGTCTTTGTAGCAAACAGTGTGGACCCAAGTCTGACTGCTCCGCTAGGAACAGTCTGATCAGGGTCCACGGCGAAATTAGACGTTGGCGTAAGCATTTACATGTAGCAGATGACTCCAGCAGACGTAAATTTTAGATGCATTTCCGCGATCGAGTTGTTCAACTTATTTTGATCCATTTGTAACGTCTTTGTAGCAAATAGAGTGGACCGAGATCAGACTGTTATCAAAGGAGCAGTCTGATCTTGTTAAACACTGTTTGTCTTTTTTTTTAGATGCATTTCCGCGATCGAGTCTTTCAACCCAAGGATATCCATTTGTAACGTCTCTCTAGCAAACAGTTTGGACCCAGATCAGACTGTTATCGTAGGAGCAGTCTGATCTTGTTCAACACTCTTTGTCTTTATGCTAAAAAGTCATTTCCTTTTTGGACCATATCAGTTGTTTAAAAAAAAAGACTCTGTCTTCTTATGAAGCTATGTCCGAATGTCCAAAGATACTGGTAAGGTCCACTGCCGTTGTCCCAGTAGTGAGTCTCTTTGAAAGCCATAGCTGAATAATGAAACTACACTACAATGTGAGCTTATTTGACACTGCTCACTCATCTTACTCATCAGCTGCCAACGAGTATTTTAATTGGTTCCTTTAATTAAAGATGAGGGGATAATTGATTTGTTACAGGTGAGTTATGTTCTTTTTTACTTTACCGTTATTTTTCTACGGCGTTACTTATTAATGCATAAGTAACTAATATTAGTTCATTTATGAAACAGTGGTTACTTAGCCTATAATTGTAATTGGTTTTGAAATGGACTATTCCGAAGAGGGGTGTGATCAAAGTTATTGTTCAATGAATAACGTTTTGATTTAATTTATCGTTTTTCCAAGTGTAAAGTAAAAACAAATGTAGACTTCTCTTATCAAAAGAGTATTTTAAACGTCTAAAATCAGGTGTCTTTTCAGTGTAAATGTCGGATGTTCAACACCTGTCTACCCAAGGGCTGTACCTATTTTTCACTCTCGCCAGCTGGTCTAATAGTCTAACTTAGAATAACTTAGAATTGTAATTAACATATCTACCAAGAAAATATTTCCAATTATGTGTTATCAGCGGTTTTCTGGGACGAACTTATAGATAAATTCATAACTATAGATACGAAATTCTTAATTAAATATATAAAGGCCCTATTTATAAATCATTGTGACGTCATTCATTCTATATTTAAAAGTGTGCGTAGTTAAATTGTTTCGTTTCACCATAAAACAGAAACGAACTTTTCATTTTATTAGAAACTAGGAGCAATACAATGTAATACAAACAAACAGTACAGACAATAGGCCTTCAAGCAGAAAATATGAATAACAGAGAAAATTACCAAAGAAAGATGAATGGCAAAACGCGGAAAATAGGTCATTCGATTGGTTTGCCCTGAGGTTTGTTTCGATGTAATCGAAACATGGAAGCTAGTAGATTTTTCCTATCACCTGCAAATTCATGACTGGGGTTGGATTCCTTTTTTCTGAAGGAGGAAAATGTTTGGAATAACATTTTGGAACTCACAAAAGTTGACTTTTTCTTAGATTTTTTTTCTTTTTTTAATACTGTATATCAAGGGACATAATGCAGTTTAACTTTTTCTTTGCCCGCGGACAAGTATTGGTTTTCATAAAAGACTGAAGATAACAAGTATTCACAAAAGCTTGCTTCCCCATCACCGTCTGATTGAATAGTTTATTAGCGAAACGTCGGGCATTTAATGACTCATTTCATAGTCGCTTTAATGTATATCTCATTGCGAAAAAAAACACTTCATTATTATTCTTCATAATCTATTATTACTCATAAGAAACTTTCAACAACGCCGTTTGTTATAGTTTTTCTTGTTTATACTTAATTGTTTGAATAGTGTGACGCATGAGAGTAAATACCTGGTCCTAAATACCTGTGATGGTTTCCCTTTGCGGATCAAAGATGGCGGACAAAGCAAAGTGAAACTTCAAAATGAGTTTTTGTTGGTAAAATAAACTGTTACTTAAAAATAAGATAAAGTTCGGAATTTGTGTAACGTCCGAGCACTCTATCAAATGAGTGAAAGCAAAACAAATAAGAACGCTCACCATTTTTCACTACTGACATAATAAACGTCAGTCGCATTTTATCCCAGTTTCAAGTTTGTTTGGGTGAATCTCTGAACATATTAAGATCATATTTTGTGTTTTAGAATCAGTGAATCGCTTAAATCTTATCCATCCTCAAAAATCAACAGTGCAGCCATATTTGCATAGAAACCCTATTTTGGTACCCTGTGCTTTTCACTCTTAAAATTTCCAAACGACAACAGTAAAAATAATAGAACCAGTACATTCGGGTGCGTTTACTTACCGGAATGGATCGTAATAGTAAGGAATGTACCGTAATGGACGGGAATGGGCATCAATAATCGGAATGGATCGTAACAGTAAGGAATGTACCGTAATGGACCAGAACGGCATCAATAACCGGAATGGACAATTTTTGCCATTCAAATGTACATTTATGTATTTGGCAACAAATATTGACTAAATCATACTTTTCTTTACTTTAAGCTTATGGGAGGGTCTAGATGGGGTATAATGATTAATGAATAATGGCATTTTTTTATAATGAATAGTGAAAAATGAGCCAAAAAATAATGAATAGTGAATAATGAGAGCCTAAAAAATAATGAATAATCCTATTTTTTTTAATGAATTGAAGAAAAAAAAGTATAGTGAATAACCAGATGTCTTTTCCACCTTTCTTACTTATAATGAATAATTGGTTTTATTTTAATGAATAACCCAAAATTTTAATGAGATGAATAATGGGCTAAATTTTTAATGAATAGTGAATACCAGACCCCCCCCTATCCAGACCCTCTAATGGGGGAGTATTAGAGGCAATGCCTCTTCTTGAATTGTGCTTGTCTAGTTGATACTTAAAAGAGTTCATGGCTCTGCACTGGCGAAGGATATTTGAGCGTATTGAGAGGACAAATGAGCCCCCCCCCAAAAAACGGACTGCCTTTCTTTCAAGTCTCTATATACTGCCAGACCCTCTTGCGAGTATTATCGTCAGGTGTACTTTGTACACACCGGGTTGCAGGATAAAGGCCAACGAGTAACCATATCTAAATTACAGTAATTACCGCCCGCAACAATGTTTCCATACCGAGTTATCGGGGTGCGGAAGTTCGCGGCGCTGAAACTTTACGCGCTTCCGTCTCGCGAACTACTCTTTTCATTATGCCCACACTGGCATCAGTTTGTAGTACGGGAGGCCGTCTAAAAATGGTGAAAATTTCAAAGCGTTCCATCGGAAAATTAAAAAGTTATGAGCATTAGAAGATCTTTCCATTAGGCCACAGTCACCCACCCGGCCTAAAACTTGCGCGGGTCACTTTCACGGACGGGCTCGAAACTGGTGTCAGAAGTTAGCCCCCGACCAGAGCTTCATTGTGAGGCATTGCTTAAATTTTTCCGTCCCCCGAGTGCCGAGCAATAGCCCCTGAAAGGGCTTACCGCACAATTTTCACGCCCTTATTTGAGCCACTTGTAGCTGAAGGAATTTTGCGCAAATGACTGAGAAGTCTCCTGGGCACTGCTCATCACTTTGCAATAGGTTCTGGGGCTTTTCGCATAGGTCGCGTTTTTTCAAGTTTTAGGGCATCAGCGGGTGGGCTGTGAAACCTCCGAATGCATGGTTCTCAGCTCCTGCTGTAGGCAGCAAGCCAATTTTTTTTCCAAAATGTTGACCTATAAAAGAGCTTACTAGGGTGTGAAAATTATCATTGTGCGCGCGCCCCCCGGACGGCAATTATGATATTTCCTGTTTTCCCATAGGGCCCAATGCAAATGGGGATCGCGGTTGTATGCGCTTTCTAGAGCTCTGATCGCTTTTAGATTTTGCACGCGGATAGGGCCAACAGAGGCCCAGGTATTGCCATGTGCACCCGCCCGCAACAATGTTTCGATACCGAGTTATCGGGGTGCGGAAGACCGCGTCGCCGAAACGTTACGCGCTTCCGTGTCGCGAAATACTATTTTCATCATGCCCACACTGGCATCAGTTTGTAGTAAGGGAGGCTGTCTACAAATGGTGAAAATGTCAAAGCGTTCCATCGGAAAATTAAAAAGTTATGAGCATTAGAAGATCTTTCCATTAGGCCACAGTCGCCCACCCGGCCTAAAACTTGCGCGGGTCACTTTCATGGATGGGCTCGAAACTGGTGTCAGAAGTTAGCCCCCGACCAAAGCTTCATTGTGAGGCATTGCATAAATTTTTCCATCCCCTGAGTGCCGAGCAATAGCCCCTGAAAGAGCTTTCCGCACAATTTTCACGCCCAAATTTGAACCACTTGTAGCTGAAGGAATTTTGCGCAAATGACTGAGAGGTGCTCCTGGGCACTGCTCATCAATTTGCACTAGGTTCCGGGGCTTTTCGCGTAGGTCGCGTTATCTCAAACTTTGAGGGCATCAGCGGGTGGGCTGAGAAACCTCCGAATGCATGGTTTTCAGCTCCTGCTGTGGGCAGGAAGCCAATTTTTTTTCCAAAATGTTGACCTATAAAAGAGCTTACTCGGGTGTGAAAATTATCATTGTGCGCGCGCCCCGGACCGCAATTATGATAATTCCTGTTTTCCCATAGGGCCCAAGGCAAATGGGGATCGCGGTTGTACGCGCTTTCTAAGGCTCTGATCGCTTTTAGATTTTGCATGCGGATAGGGCCAACAGAGGCCCAGGTGTTGCCATGCTCACCCGCCCGCAACAATGTTTCGATACCGAGTTATCAGGGTGCGGAAGTCCGTGGCGCCGAAACGTTACGCGCTTACATTTCGCGAACTACTCTTTTCATCATGCCCACACCTGCATCAGTTTGTAGTATGGGAGGCCGTCTACAAATGGTGAAAATTTCAAAGCTTTCCGTCGGAAAATTAAAAAGTTATGAGCATTAGAAGATCTTTCCATTAGGCCACAGTCGCCCACCCGGCCTAAAACTTGCACGGGTCACTTCCACGGACGGGCTCGAAACTGGTGTCAGAAGTTAGCCCCCGACCAGAGCTTCATTGTGAGGCATTGGGTAAATTTTTCCGTCCCCCGAGTGCCGAGCAATAGCTCCTGAAAGGGCTTACCGCACAATTTTCACGCCCTTATTTGAGTCACTTGTAGCTGAAGGAATTTAGCACAAATGACTGAGAGGTGCTCCTGGGCACTGCTCATCACTTTGCAATAGGTTCCGGGGCTTTTCGCGTAGGTCGCGTTTTCTCAAGTTTGAGGGCATCAGCGGGTGGGCTGTGAAACCTCCGAATGCATGGTTCTCAGCTCCTGCTGTAGGCAGCAAGCCAATTTTTTTCCAAAATGTTGACCTATAAAAGAGCTTACTAGGGTGTGAAAATTATCATTGTGCGCGCGCCCCCCGGACGGCAATTATGATATTTCCTGTTTTCCCATAGGGCCCAATGCAAATGGGGATCGCGGTTGTATGCGCTTTCTAAAGCTTTGATCGCTTTAAGATTTTGCACGTAGATAGGGCCAACAGAGGCCCAGGTATTGCCATGCGCACCCGCCCGCAACAATGTTTCGATACCGAGTTATCGGGGTGCGGAAGACCGCGGCGCCGAAACGTTACGAGCTTCAGTCTCCCGAACTACTATTTTCATCATGCCCACACTGGCATTAGTTTGTAGTATGGGAGGCCGTCTACAAATGGTGAAAAATTCAAAGCGTTCCGTCAGAAAATTGAAAAGTTATGAGCATTAGAAGATCTTTCCATTAGGCCACAGTCGCCCACCCTGCCTAAAACTTGTGCGGGTCACTTTCACGGATGGGCTCGAAACTGGTGTCAGAAGTTAGCCCCCGACCAGAGCTTCAGTGTGAGGCATTGCATAAATTTTTCCGTCCCCCGAGTGCCGAGCAATAGCCCCTGAAAGGGCTTTCCGCACAATTTTCACGCCCTTATTTGAGCCACTTGTAGCTGAAGGAATTTTGCGCAAATGACTGAGAGGTGCTCCTGTGCACTGCTCATCACTTTGCAATAGGTTCCGGGGCTTTTCCCGTAGGTCGCGTTTTCTCAAACTTTGAGGGCATCAGCGGGTGGGCTGTGAAACCTCCGAATACATGGTTCTCAGCTCCTGCTGTTGTCAGCAAGCCAATTTTTTTTTCAAAATGTTGACCTATAAAAGAGCTTACTCGGGTGTGAAAATTATCATTGTGCGCGCGCCCCCCTGACCGCAATTATGATATTTCCTGTTTTCCCATAGGGCCCAAGGCAAATGGGGATCGCGGTTGTACGCGCTTTCTAAGGCTCTGATCGCTTTTAGATTTTGCACGCAGATAGGGCCAACAGAGGCCCAGGTATTGCCATGCGCACCGGCCAGCAACAATGTTTCGATACCGAGTTATCGGGGTGCGGAAGACTGCGGCGCCGAAACGTTAGGCGCTTCCATCTCGCGAACTACTCTTTTCATCATGCCCACACTGGCATCAGTTTGTAGTACGGGAGGCCATCTACAAATGGTGAACATTTCAAAGCGTTCCGTCGGAAAATTAAAAAGTTTTGAGCATTAGAAGATCTTTCCATTAGGCCACAGTCGCCGACCTGGCCTAAAACTTGCGCGGGTCACTTTCAGGGACGGGCTCGAAACTGGTGTCAGAAGTTAGCCCCCGACCAGAGCTTCATTGTGAGGCATTGCGTATATTTTTCCGTAACCCGAGTGCCGAGCAATAGCCCCTGAAAGGGCTTTCCGCACAATTTTCACGCTCTTATTTGAGCCACTTGTAGCTGAAGGAATTTTGCGCAAATGACTGAGAGGTGCTCCTGGGCACTGCTCATCACTTTGCAATAGGTTCCGGGGCTTTTCACGAAGGTCGCCTTTTCTCAAACTTTGAGGGCATCAGCGGGTGGGCTGTGAAACCTCCGAATGCATGGTTCTCAGCTCCTGCTGTAGGCAGCAAGCCAATTTTTTTTTAAAATGTTGACCTATAAAAGAGCTTACTCGGGTGTGAAAATTATCATTGTGCGCACGCGCCCTGGACCGCAATTATGATATTTCTTGTTTTCCCATAGGGCCCAAGGCAAATGGGGATTGCGGTTGTACGCGCTTTCTGAGGCTCTGATTGCTTTTAGATTTTGCACGCGGATAGGGCCAACAGAGGCCCAGGTATTGCCATGCGCACCCGCCCGCAACAATGTTTCGATACCGAGTTATGGGGGTGCGGAAGACCGCCGCGCCGAAACGTTACGCGCTCCCGTCTCGCGAACTACTATTTTCATCATGCCCACACTGGCATCAGTTTGTAGTACGGGAGGCCGTCTACAAATAGTGAAAATTTTAAAGCGTTCCGTCGGAAAATTAAAAAGTTATGAGCATTAGAAGATCTTCCCATTAGGCCCCATTAGGCCACAGTAGCCGACCCGGCCTAAAACTTGTGCGGGTCACTTTCACAGACGCGCTCGAAACTGGTGCCAGAAGTTAGCCCCCGACCAGAGCTTCATTGTGAGGCATTGCGTAAAATTTTCCGTCCCCCGAGTGCAGAGCAATAGCCCCTGAAAGGGCTTTCCGCCCAATTTTCACGCCCTTTTTTGAGCCACTTGTAGCTGAAGGAATTTTGCGCAAATGACTGAAAGGTGCTCCTGGGCACTGCTCATCAGTTAGCAATAGGTTCCGGGGCTTTTCGCGAAGGTCGCGTTATCTCAAACTTTGAGGGCATCAGTGGGTGGGGTGTGAAAACCTCCGAATGCATGGTTCTCAGCTCCTGCTGTGGGCAGCAAGCCAATTTTTTTTCCAAAATGTTGACCTATAAAAGAGCTTACTCGGGTGTGAAAATTATCATTGTGCGCGCGCGCCCCGGACCACAATTATGATATTTCCTGTTTTCCCATAGGGCCCAAGGCAAATGGGGATTGCGGTTGTACGCACTTTCTGAGGCTCTGATCGCTTTTAGTTTTTGCACGCGGATAGGGCCAACAGAGGCCCAGGTATTGCCATGCGCACCCGCCTGCAACAATGTTTCGATACCGAGTTATCGGGGTGCGGAAGACCGCGGCGCCGAAAAGTTACGCGATTCCGTCTCACGAACTACTCTTTTCATCATGCCCACACTGGCATCAGTTTGTAGTACGGGAGACCGTCTACAAATGGTGAAAATTTCAAAGCGTTCCGTCGAAAAATTAAAAAGTTATGAGCATTAGAAGATCTTCCCATTAGGCCCCATTAGGCCACAGTAGCCGACCCAGCCTAAACTTGCGCGGGTCACTTTCACGGACGGACTCGAAACTGGTGCCAGAAGTTAGCCCCAGACCAGAGCTTCATTGTGAGGCATTGCGTAAAATTTTCAATTCCCCCGAGTGCTTAGCAATAGCCTCTGAAAGGGCTTTCTGCACAATTTTCACGCCCTTATTTGAGCCACTTGTAGCTGAAGGAATTTTGCGCAAATGACTGAGAGGTGCTCCTGGACACTGCTCATCAGTTTGCAATAGGTTCCAGGGCTTTTCGCGAAGGTCGCATTTTCTCAAACTTTGAGAGCATGAGTGGGTGGGGTGTGAAAACCTCCGAATGCATGGTTCTCAGCTCCTGCTGTGGGCAGCAAGCCAATTTTTTTCCAAAATGTTGACCTATAAAAGAGCTTACTCGGGTGTGAAAATTATCATTGTGCGCGCGCGCCCCGGACCGCAATTATGATATTTCCTGTTTTCCCATAGGGCCCAAGGCAAGTGGGGATTGCGGTTGTACGTGCTGTCTGAGGCTCTGATCGCTTTTAGATTTTGCACGCGGATAGGGCCAACAGAGGCCCAGGTATTGCCATGCGCACCCGCCTGCAACAATGTTTCGATACCGAGTTATCGGGGTGCGGAAGACAGCGGCACCGAAACGTTACGCGCTTCCATCTCGCAAACTACTCTTTTCATCATGCCCACACTGGCATCAGTTTGTAGTACGGGAGGCCGTCTACAAATGGTGAAAATTTCAAAGAGTTCCGTCGGAAAATAAAAAAGTTATGAGCATTAGAAGATCTTCCCATTAGGCTCCATTAGGCCACAGTAGCCGACCCGGCCTAAAACTTGCGCGGGTCACTTTCACGGACGGGCTCGAAACTGGTGCCAGAAGTTAGCCCCCGACCAGAGCTTCATTGTGAGGCATTGCGTAAAATTTTCCGTCCCCCGAGTGCCGAGCAATAGCCCCTGAAAGGGCTTTCCGCACAATTTTCACGCCCTTATTTGAGCCACTTGTAGCCGTAGGAATTTTGCGCAAATGACTGAGAGGTGCTCCTGGGCACTGCTCATCAGTTTGCAATAGGTTCCGGGGCTTATTGCGAAGGTTGCGTTTTCTCAAACTTTGAGGGAATCAGCGGGTGGGGTGTGAAAACCTCCGTATGCATGGTTCTCAGCTCCTGCTGTGGACAGCAAGCCAATTTTTTTTTCAAAATGTTGACCTATAAAAGAGCTTACTCGGGTGTGAAAATTATCATTGTGCGCGTGCCCCCCTGACCGCAATTATGATATTTCCTGTTTCCCATAGGGCCCAAGGCAAATGGGGATTGCCGTTGTACGCGCTTTCTGAGGCTCTTATCGCTTTTAGATTTTGCACGCGGATAGGGCCAACAGAGGCCCAGGTATTGCCATGTGCACCCGCCCGCAACAATGTTTCGATACCGAGTTATCGGGGTGGGGAAGACCGCGGCGCCGAAACGTTACGCGCTTCTGTCTCGCGAACTACTCTTTTCATCATGCCCACACTGGCATCAGTTTGTAGTACGGGAGGCCGTCTACAAATGGTGAAAATTTCAAAGCGTTCCGTCGGAAAATTAAAAAGTTATGAGCATTAGAAGATCTATCCATTAGGCCCCATTAGGCCACAGTAGCCGACCCGGCCTAAAACTTGCGCGGGTCACTTTCATGGACGGGCTCGAAACTGGTGCCAGAAGTTAGCCCCCGACCAGAGCTTCATTGTGAGGCATTGCGTAAAATTTTCCGTCCCCCGAGTGCCGAGCAATAGCCCCTGAAAGTGCTTTCCGCACAATTTTCACGCCCTTATTTGAGCCACTTGTAGCTGAAGGAATTTTGCGCAAATGACTGAGAGGTGCTCCTGGGCACTGCTCATCAGTTTGCAATAGGTTCCGGGGCTTTTCGCGAAGGTCGCGTTTTCTCAAACTTTGAGGGCATCAGTGGGTGGGGTGTGAAAACCTCCGAATGCATGGTTCTCAGCTCCTGCTGTGGGCAGCAAGCCAATTTTTTTTCCAAAATGTTGACCTATAAAAGAGCTTACTCGGGTGTGAAAATTATAATTGTGCGCGCCCGCCCCGGACCGCAATTATGACATTTCCTGTTTTCCCATAGGGCCCAAGGCAAATGGGGATTGCGGTTGTACGCGCTTTCTGAGGCTCTGATCGCTTTTAGATTTTGCACGCGGATAGGGCCAACAAAGGCCCAGGTATTGCCATGCTCACCCGCCCGCAACAATGTTTCGATACCGAGTTATCGGGGTGCAGTAGACCGTGGCACCGAAACGTTACGCGCTTCCATCTCGCGAACTACTCTTTTCATCATGCCCACACTGGCATCAGTTTGTAGTACGGGAGGCCGTCTACAAATGGTGAAAATTTCAAAGCGTTCCGTCGGAAAATTAAAAAGTTATGAGCATTAGAAGATCTTCCCATTAGGCCCCATTAGGCCACAGTAGCCGACCCGGCCTAAAACTTGCGCGGGTCACTTTCACGGATGGGCTCGATACTGGTGCCAGAAGTTAGCCCCTGACCAGAGCTTCATTGTGAGGCATTGCGTAAAATTTTCCGTCCCCAGAGTGCCAAGCAATAGCCCCTGAAAGGGCTTTCCGCACAATTTTCACGCCCTTATTTGAGCCACTTGTAGCTGAAGGAATTTTGCGCAAATGACTGAGAGGTGCTCCTGGGCACTGCTCATCAGTTTGCAATAGGTTCCGGGGCTTTTGGCGAAGGTCGCGTTTTCTCAAACTTTGAGGGCATCAGTGGGTGGGGTGTGAAAACCTCCGAATGCATGGTTCTCAGCTCCTGCTGTGGGCAGCAAGCCAATTTTTTTTCCAAAATGTTGACCTATAAAAGAGCTTACTCGGGTGTGAAAATTATCATTGTGCGCGCGCGCCCCGGACCGCAATTATGATATTTCCTGTTTTCCCATAGGGCCAAAGGCAAATGGGGATTGCTGTTGTACGCGCTTTCTGAGGCTCTGATTGCTTTTAGATTTTGTATGCGGTTAGGGCCAACAGAGGCCCAGGTATTGCCATACGCACCCGCCCACAACAATGTTTTTATACCGAGTTATCAGGGTGCGGAAGACCGCGGCGCCGAAACGTTACGCGCTTCCGTCATGCGAACTACTCTTTTCATCATGCCCACTTTGTCATCAGTTTGTAGTACGGGAGGCCGTCTACAAATGGTGAAAATTTCAAAGCATTCTGTCGGAGAATTAAAAAGTTATGAGCATTAGAAGATCTTCCCATTAGGCCCCATTAGGCCACAGTAGCCGACCCCGCCTAAAACTTGCGCGGGTCACTTTCACGGACGGGCTCGAACTGGTGCCAGAAGTTAGCCCCCGACCAGAGCTTCATTGTGAGGCATTGCGTAAAATTTTCCATCCCCCGAGTGCCGAGCAATAGCCCCTGAAAGGGCTTTCCGCACAATTTTCACGCCCTTATTTGAGCCACTTGTAGCTGAAGGAATTTAGCGCAAATGACTGAGAGGTGCTCCTGGGCACTGCTCATCAGTTTGCAATAGGTTCCGGGGCTTTTCGCGAAGGTCGCGTTTTCTCAAACGTTGAGGGCATCAGTGGGTGGGGTGTGAAAACCTCCGAATGCATGGTTCTCAGCTCCTGCTGTGGGCAGCAAGCCAATTTTTATTCCAAAATGTTGACCTATAAAAGAGCTTACTCGGGTGTGAAAATTATCATTGTGCGCGCGCGCCCCAGACCGCAATGATGATATTTTCTGTTTTCCCATAGGGCCCAAGGCAAATGGGGATAGCGGTTGTACGTGCTTTCTGAGGCTCTGATCGCTTTTAGATTTTGCACGCGGATAGGGCCAACAGAGGCCCAGGTATTGCCATGCGCACCCGCCGGCAACAATGTTTCGATACCGAGTTATCGGGGTGCGGAAGACCGCGTCGCCGAAACATTACTCGCTTCCGTCTCGCGAACTACTCTTTTCATCAAGCCCACACTGGCATCAGTTTGTAGTACGGGAAGCCGTCTACAAATGGTGAAAATTTCAAAGCGTTCCGTCGGAAAATTAAAAAGTTATGAGCATTAGAAGATCTTCCCATTAGGCCCCATTAGGCCACAGTAGCCGACCCGGCCTAAAACTTGCGCGGGTCACTTTCACCGACGGGCTCGAAACTGGTGCCAGAAGTTAGCCCCCGACCAGAGCTTCATTGTGAGGCATTGCGTAAAATTTTCCATCCCCCGAGTGCCGCGATATAGCCCCTGAAAGGGCTTTCCGCACAATTTTCACACCCTTATTTGAGCCACTTGTAGCTGAAGGAATTTTGCGCAAATGACTGAGAGGTGCTCCTGGGCACTGCTCATCAGTTTGCAATAGGTTCCGGGGCTTTTCGCGAAGGTCGCGTTTTCTCAAACTTTGAGGGCATCAGTGGGTGGGGTGTGAAAACCGCCGAATGCATGGTTCTCAGCTCCTGCTGTGGGCAGCTAGCCAATTTTTTTTCCAAAATGTTGACCTATAAAAGAGCTTACTCGGGTGTGAAAATTATTATTGTGCGCGCGCGCCCCGGACCGCAATTATGATATTTCCTGTTTTCCCATAGGGCCCAAGGCAAATGGGGATTGCGGTTGTACGCGCTTTCTGAGGCTCTGATCGCTTTTAGATTTTGCACGCGGATAGAGCCAACAGAGGCCCAGGTATTGCCATGCTCACCCGCCCGCAACAATGTTTTGATACCGAGTTATCGGGGTGCGGAAGACCGTGGCACCGAAACGTTACGCGCTTCCATCTCGCGAACTACTCTTTTCATCATGCCCACACTGGCATCAGTTTGTAGTACGGGAGGCCGTCTACAAATGGTGAAAATTTCAAAGCGTTCCGTCCGAAAATTAAAAAGTTATGAGCATTAGAAGATCTTCCCATTAGGCCCCATTAGGCCACAGTAGCCGACCCGGCCTAAAACTTGCGCGGGTCACTTTCACGGATGGGCTCGAAACTGGTGTCAGAAGTTAGCCCCTGACCAGAGCTTCATTGTGAGGCATTGCGTAAAATTTTCCGTCCCCAGAGTGCCGAGCAATAGCCCCTGAAAGGGCTTTCCGCACAATTTTCACGCCCTTATTTGAGCCACTTTTAGCTGAAAGAATTTTGCGCAAATGACTGAGAGGTGCTCCTGGGCACTGCTCATCAGTTTGCAATAGGTTCCGGGGCTTTTGGCGAAGGTCGCGTTTTCTCAAACTTTGAGGGCATCAGTGGGTGGGGTGTGAAAACCTCCGAATGCATGGTTCTCAGCTCCTGCTGTGGGCAGCAAGCCAATTTTTTTTCCAAAATGTTGACCTATAAAAGAGCTTACTCGGGTGTGAAAATTATCATTGTGTGCGCGCGCCCCGGACCGCAATTATGATATTTCCTGTTTTCCCATAGGGCCAAAGGCAAATGGGGATTGCTGTTGTACGCGCTTTCTGAGGCTCTGATCGCTTTTAGATTTTGCATGCGGATAGGGCCAACAGAGGCCCAGGTATTGCCATACGCACCCGCCCACAACAATGTTTTGATACCGAGTTATCGGGGTGCGGAAGACCGCGGCGCCGAAACGTTACGCGCTTCCATCATGCGAACTACTCTTTTCATCATGCCCACTTTGTCATCAGTTTGTAGTACGGGAGGCCGTCTACAAATGGTGAAAATTTCAAAGCATTCTGTCGGAAAATTAAAAAGTTATGAGCATTAGAAGATCTTCCCATTAGGCCCCATTAGGCCACAGTAGCCGACCCCGCCTAAAACTTGCGCGGGTCACTTTCACGGACGGGCTCGAACTGGTGCCAGAAGTTAGCCCCGACCAGAGCTTCATTGTGAGGCATTGCGTAAAATTTTCCATCCCCCGAGTGCCGAGCAATAGCCCCTGAAAGGGCTTTCCGCACAATTTTCACGCCCTTATTTGAGCCACTTGTAGCTGAAGGAATTTTGCGCAAATGACTGAGAGGTGCTCCTGGGCACTGCTCATCAGTTTGCAATAGGTTCCGGGGCTTTTCGCGAAGATCGTGTTTTCTCAAACGTTGAGGGCATCAGTGGGTGGGGTGTGAAAACCTCCGAATGCATGGTTCTCAGCTCCTGCTGTGGGCAGCAAGCCAATTTTTTTTTTCCAAAATGTTGACCTATAAAAGAGCTTACTCGGGTGTGAAAATTATCATTGTGCGCGCGCGCCCCAGACCGCAATTATGATATTTTCTGTTTTCCCATAGGGCCCAAGGCAAATGGGGATTGCGGTTGTACGTGCTTTCTGAGGCTCTGATCGCTTGTAGATTTTGCACGCGGATAGGGCCAACAGAGGCCCAGGTATTGCCATGCGCACCCGCCCGCAACAATGTTTCGATACCGAGTTATCGGGGTGCGGAAGACCGTGGCGCTGAAACGTTACGCGCTTCCGTCTCGCGAACTACTCTTTTCATCAAGCCCACACTGGCATCAGTTTGTAGTACGGGAGGCCGTCTACAAATGGTGAAAATTTCAAAGCGTTCCGTCAGAAAATTAAAAGGTTATGAGCATTAGAAGATCTTCCCATTAGGCCCCATTAGGCCACAGTAGCCGACCCGGCCTAAAACTTGCGCGGGTCACTTTCACCGACGGGCTCGAAACTGGTGCCAGAAGTTAGCCCCCGACCAGAGCTTCATTGTGAGGCATTGCGTAAAATTTTCCGTCCCCCGAGTGCCGCGATATAGCCCCTGAAAGGGCTTTCCGCACAATTTTCACGCCCTTATTTGAGCCACTTGTAGCTGAAGGAATTTTGCGCAAATGACTGAGAGGTGCTCCTGGGCACTGCTCATCAGTTTGCAATAGGTTCCGGGGCTTTTCGCGAAGGTCGCGTTTTCTCAAACTTTGAGGGCATCAGTGGGTGGGGTGTGAAAACCTCCGAATGCATGGTTCTCAGCTCCTGCTGTGGGCAGCAAGCCAATTTTTTTCCCAAAATGTTGACCTATAAAAGAGCTTAATCGGGTGTGAAAATTATCATTGTGCGCGCGCGCCCCGGACCGCAATTATGATATTTCCTGTTTTCCCATAGGGCCCAAGGCAAATGGGGATTGCGGTTGTACGCGCTTTCTGAGGCTCTGATCGCTTTTAGATTTTGCTCGCGGATAGGGCCAACAGAGGCCCAGGTATTGCCATGCGCACCCGCCCGCAACAATGTTTCGATACCGAGTTATCGGGGTGCGGAAGACCGTGGCGCCGAAACGTTACGCGCTTCCGTCTCGCGAACTACTCTTTTCATCATGCCCACACTGGCATCAGTTTGTAGTACGGGAGGCCGTCTACAAATGGTGAAAGTTTCAAAGTGTTGTCAGAAATTTAAAAAGTTATGGGCATTAGAAGATCTTCCCATTAGGCCCCATTAGGCCACAGTAGCCGACCCGGCCTAAAACTTGCGCGGGTCACTTTCACGGACGGGCTCGGAACTGGTGCCAGAAGTTAGCCCCCGACCAGAGCTTCATTGTGAGGCATTGCGTAAAATTTTCCGTCCCCGGAGTGCCAAGCAATAGCCCCTGAAAGGGCTTTCCGCACAATTTTCACGCCCTTATTTGAGCCACTTGTAGCTGAAGGAATTTTGCGCAAATGACTGAGAGGTGCTCCTGAGCACTGCTCATCAGTTTGCAATAGGTTCCGGGGCTTTTTGCGAAGGTCGCGTTTTCTCAAACTTTGAGGGCATCAGTGGGTGGGGTGTGAAAACCTCCGAATGCATGGTTTTCAGCTCCTGCTGTGGGCAGCAAGCCAATTTTTTTTCCAAATTGTTGACCGATAAAAGAGCTTACTCGGGTGTGAAAATTATCATTGTGCGCGCGCGCCCCGGACCGCAATTATGATATTTCCTGTTTTCCCATAGGGCCAAAGGCAAATGGGGATTGCTGTTGTACGCGCTTTCTGAGGCTGTGATCGCTTTTAGATATTGCATGCGGATAGGGCCAACAAAGGCCCAGGTATTGCCATGCGCACCTGCCCGCAACAATGTTTGATACCGAGTTATCGGGGTGCGGAAGACCGCGTCGCCGAAACGTTACGCGCTTCCGTCTCGCGAACTACTCTTTTCAACAAGCCCACACTGGCATCAGTTTGTAGTATGGGAGGCCGTCTACGAATGGTGAAAATTTCAAAGCGTTCCGTCAGATTAAAAAGTTATGAGCATTAGAAGATCTTCCCATTAGGCCCCATTAGGCCACAGTAGCCGACCCGGCCTAAAACTTGCGCGGGTCACTTTCACCGACGGGCTCGAAACTGGTGCCAGAACTTAGCCCCCGACCAGAGCTTTATTGTGAGGCATTGCGTAAAATTTTCCGTCCCCTGAGTGCCGCGATATAGCCCCTGAAAGGGCTTTCCGCACAATTTTCACGCCCTTATTTGAGCCACTTGTAGCTGAAGGAATTTTGCGCAAATGACTGAGAGGTGCTCCTGGGCACTGCTCATCAGTTTGCAATAGGTTCCGGGGCTTTTCCCGAAGGTCGCGTTTTCTCAAACTTTGAGGGCATCAGTGGGTGGGGTGTGAAAACCTCCGAATGCATGGTTCTCAGCTCCTGCTGTGGGCAGCAAGCCAATTTTTTTTCCAAAATGTTGACCTATAAAAGAGCTTACTCGGGTGTGAAAATTATCATTGTGCGCGCGCGCCCCGGACCACAATTATGATATTTCCTGTTTTCCCATAGGGCCCAAGGCAAATGGGGATTGCGGTTGTACGCACTTTCTGAGGCTCTGATCGCTTTTAGATTTTGCACGCGGATAGGGCCAACAGAGGCCCAGCTATTGCCATGCGCACCCGCCCCCAACAATGTTTCGATACCGAGTTATCGGGGTGCGGAAGACCGTGGCGCCGAAACGTTACGCGCTTCCGTCTCGCGAACTACTCTTTCCATCATGCCCACACTGGCATCAGTTTGTAGTACGGGAGGCCGTCTACAAATGGTGAAAGTTTCAAAGTGTTGTCGGAAAATTAAAAAGTTATGAGCAGTAGAAGATCTTCCCATTAGGCCCCATTAGGCCACAGTAGCCGACCCGGCCTAAAACTTGCGCGGGTCACTTTCACGGACGGGCTCGAAACTGGTGCCAGAAGTTAGCCCCCGACCAGAGCTTCATTGTGAGGCATTGCGTAAAATTTTCCGTCCCCCGAGTGCCGAGCAATAGCCCCTGAAAGGGCTTTCCGCACAATTTTCACGCTCTTATTTTAGCCAATGGTAGCTGAAGGAATTTTGCGCAAATGACTGAGAGGTGCTCCTGAGCACTGCTCATCAGTTTGCAATAGGTTCCGGGGCTTTTTGCGAAGGTCGCGTTTTCTCAAACTGAGGGCATCAGTGGGTGGGGTGTGAAAACCTCCGAATGCATGGTTCTCAGCTCCTGCTGTGGGCAGCAAGCCAATTTTTTTTTCCAAAATGTTGACCTATAAAAGAGCTTACTCGGGTGTGAAAATTATCATTGTGCGCACGCCCCGGACCGCAATTATGATATTTCCTGTTTTCCCATAGGGCCAAAGGTAAATGGGGATTGCGGTTGTACGCGCTTTCTGAGGCTCTGATCGCTTTTAGATTTTGCACGCGGATAGGGCCAACAGAGGCCCAGGTATTGCCTTGCGCACCCACCCGCAACAATGTTTCGATACCGAGTTATCGGGGTGCGGAAGACCGCGGCGCCGAAACGTTATGCGCTTCCGTCTCGCGAACTACTCTTTTCATCATGCCCACACTGGCATCAGTTTGTAGTACCGGAGGCCGTCTACAAATGGTGAAAATTTCAAAGCGTTCTGTCGGAAAATTAAAAAGTTATGAGCATTAGAAGATCTTCCCATTAGGCCACATTAGGCCACAGTAGCCGACCCGGCCTAAAACTTGCGCGGGTCACTTTCACGGACGGGCTCGAAACTGGTGCCAGAAGTTAGCCCCCAACCAGAGCTTCATTGTGAGGCATTGCGTAAAATTTTCCGTCCCCCGAGTGCTGAGCAATAGCCCCTGAAAGGGCTTTCCGCACAATTTTCACGCCCTTATTTGAGCCACTTGTAGCTGAAGGAATTTTGTGCAAATGACTGAGAGGTACTCCTGGGCACTGCTCATCAGTTTGCAATAGGTTCCGGGGCTTTTTGCGAAGGTCGCGTTTTCTCAAACTTTGAGGGCATCAGTGGGTGGGGTGTGAAAACCTCCGAATGCATGGTTCTCAGCTCCTGCTGTTGGCAGCAAGCCAATTTTTTCCAAAATGTTGACCTATAAAAGAGCTTACTCGGGTGTGAATATTATCATTGTGCGCGCGCGCCCTGGACCGCCATTATGATATTTCCTGTTTTCCCATAGGGCCAAAGGCAAATGGGGATTGCGGTTGTACGCGCTTTCTGAGGCTCTGATCGCGTTTAGATTTTGCACGCGGATAGGGCCAACAGAGGCCCAGTTATTGCCATGCGCACCCGCCCGCAACAATGTTTCGATACCGAGTTATCGGGGTGCGGAAGACCACGGCGACGAAACGTTACGCGCTTCCGTCTCGCGAACTACTCTTTTCATCATGCCCACACTGGCATCAGTTTGTAGTACGGGAGGCCGTCTACAAATGGTGAAAATTTCAAAGCGTTCTGTCGGAAAATTAAAAAGTTATGAGCATTAGAAGATCTTCCCATTAGGCCCCATTAGGCCACAGTAGCCGACCCGGCCTAAAACTTGCGCGGGTCACTTTCACGGACGGGCTCGAAACTGGTGCCAGAAGTTAGCCCCCGACCAGAGCTTCATTGTGAGGCATTGCGTAAAATTTTCTGTCCCCCGAGTGCCGAGCAATAGCCCCTGAAAGGGCTTTCCGCACAATTTTCACGCCCTTATTTGAGCCACTTGTAGCTGAAGGAATTTTGCGCAAATGACTGAGAGGTGCTCCTGGGCACTGCTCATCAGTTTGCAATAGGTTCCGGGGCTTTTCGCGAAGGTCACGTTTTCTCAAACTTTGAGGGCATCAGTGGTTGGGGTGTGAAAACCTCCGAATGCATGGTTCTCAGCTCCTGCTGTAAGCAGCAAGCCAATTTTTTTCCAAAATGTTGACCTATAAAAGAGCTTACTCGGGTGTGAAAATTACCATTGTGCGCGCACCCCGGACCGCAATTATGATATTTCCTGTTTTCCCATAGGGCCCAAGGCAAATGGGGATTGCGGTTGTACGCACTTTCTGAGGCTCTGATCGCTTTTAGATTTTGCACGCGGATAGGGCCAACAGAGGCCCAGGTATTGCCATGCGCACCCGCCCGCAACAATGTTTCGATACCGAGTTATCGGGGTGCGGAAGACCGCGGCGCCGAAACATTACGCGCTTCCGTCTCGCGAACTACTCTTTTCATCATGCCCACACTGGCATCAGTTTGTAGTACGGGAGGCCGTCTACAAATGGTGAAAATTTCAAAGCGTTCCGTCGGAAAATTAAAAAGTTATGAGCATTAGAAGATCTTCCCATTAGGCCACATTAGGCCACAGTAGCGGACCCGGCCTAAAACTTGCGCAGGTCACTTTCACGGACGGGCTCGAAACTGGTGCCAGAAGTTAGCCCCCGACCAGAGCTTCATTGTGAGGCATTGCGTAAAATTTTCCGTCCCCCGAGTGCCGAGCAATAGCCCCTGAAAGGGCTTTCCGCACAATTTTCACACCCTTATTTGAGCCACTTGTAGCTGAAGGAATTTTGCGCAAATGACTGAGAGGTGCTCCTGGGCACTGCTCATCAGTTTGCAATAGGTTCCAGGGCTTTTCGCGAAGGTCACGTTTTCTCAAACTTTGAGGGCATCAGTGGGTGGGGTGTGAAAACCTCCGAATGCATGGTTCTCAGCTCCTGCTGTGGGCAGCAAGCCAATTTTTTTTCCAAAATGTTGACCTATAAAAGAGCTTACTCGGATGTGAAATTTATCATTGTGCGCGCGCCCCGGACCGCAATTATGATATTTCCTGTTTTCCCATAGGGCCCAAGGCAAATGGGGATTGCGGTTGTACGCGCTTTCTGAAGCTCTGATCGCTTTTAGATTTTGCACGCGGATAGGGCCAACAGAGGCCCAGGTATTGCCATGCGCACCCGCCCGCAACAATGTTTCGATACCGAGTTATCGGGATGCGGAAGACAGCGGCGCCGAAACGTTACGCGCTTCCGTTTGCGAACTACTCTTTTCATCATGCCCACACTGGCATCAGTTTGTAGTACGGGAGGCCTTCTACAAATGGTGAAAATTTCAAAACGTTCCATCAGAAAATTAAAAAGTTATGAGCATTAGAAGATCTTCCCATTAGGCCCCATTAGGCCACAGTAGCCGACCCGGCCTAAAACTTGCGCGGGTCACTTTCACGGACGGGCTCAAAACTGGTGCCAGAAGTTAGCCCCCGACCAGAGCTTCATTGTGAGGCATTGCGTAAAATTTTCCGTCCCCCGAGTGCCGAGCAATAGCCCCTGAAAGGGCTTTCCGCACAATTTTCACGCCCTTATTTGAGCCACTTGTAGCTGAAGGAATTTTGCGCAAATGACTGAGAGGTGCTCCTGGGCACTGCTCATCAGTTTGCAATAGGTTCCGGGGCTTTTCGTGAAGGTCGCGTTTTCTCAAACTTTGAGGGCATCAGTGGGTTGGGTGTGAAAACCTCCGAATGCATGGTTCTCAGCTCCTGCTGTGGGCAGCAAGCCAATTTTTTTTCCAAAATGTTGACCTATAAAAGAGCTTACTCGGGTGTGAAAATTATCATTGTGCGCGCGCGCCCCGGACCGCAATTATGATATTTCCTGTTTTCCCATAGGGCCCAAGGCAGATGGGGATTGCGGTTGTACGCACTTTCTGAGGCTCTGATCGCTTTTAGATTTTGCACGAGGATAGGGCCAACAGAGGCCCAGGTATTGCCATGTGCACCCGCCCGCAACAATGTTTCTATACCGAGTTATCGGGGTGCGGAAGACCGCGGCGCCGAAACATTACGCGCTTCCGTCTAGCGAACTACTATTTTCATCATGCCCACACTGGCATCAGTTTGTAGTACGGGAGGCCGTCTACAAATGGTGAAAATTTCAAAGCGTTCTGTCGGAAAATTAAAAAGTTATGAGCATTAGGAGATCTTCCCATTAGGCCCCATTAGGCCACAGTAGCCGACCCGGCCTAAAACTTGCGCGGGTCACTTTCACAGATGGGCTCGAAACTGGTGCCAGAAGTTAGCCCCCGACCAGAGCTTCATTGTGAGGCATTGCGTAAAATTTTCCGTCCCCCGAGTACCGAGTAATAGCCCATGAAAGGGCTTTCTGCACAATTTTCACGCCCTTATTTGAGCCACTTGTAGCTGAAGGAATTTTGCGCAAATGACTGAGAGGTGCTCCTGGGCACTGCTCATCAGTTTGCAATAGGTTCCGGGGCTTTTCGCGAAGGTCGCGTTTTCTCAAACTTTGAGGGCATCAGTGGGTGGGGTGTGAAAACCTCCGAATGCATGGTTCTCAGCTCCTGCTGTGGGCAGCAAGCCAATTTTTTTCCAAAATGTTGACCTATAAAAGAGCTTACTTGGGTGTGAAAATTATCATTGTGCGCGCGCGCCCTGGACCGCAATTATGATATTTCCTGTTTTCCCATAGGGCCCAAGGCAAATGGGGATTGCGGTTGTACGCGCTTTGTGAGGCTCTGATTGCTTTTAGATTTTGCACACGGATAGGGCTGACAGAGGCCCAGGTATTGCCATGTGCACCCGCCCGCAACAATGTTTCGATACCGAGTTATGGGGGTGCGGAAGACCGCGGCGCCGAAACGTTACGCGCTTCTGTCTCGCGAACTACTCTTTTCATATGCCCACACTGGCATCAGTTTGTAGTACGGGAGGCCGTCTACAATTGGTGAAAATTTCAAAGCGTTCCGTCGGAAAATTAAAAAGTTATGAGCATTAGAAGATCTTCCCATTAGGCCCCATTAGGCCACAGTAGCCGACCCAGCCTAAAACTTGCGCGGGTCACTTTCACGGACGGGCTCGAAACTGGTGCCAGAAGTTAGCCCCCGACCAGAGCTTCATTGTGAGGCATTGCTTAAAATTTTCCGTCCCCCGAGTGCCGAGCAATAGCCCCTGAAAGGGCTTTCCGCACAATTTTCACGCCCTTATTTGAGCCACTTGTAGCTGAAGGAATTTTGCGCAAATGACTGAGAGGTGCTCCTGGGCACTGCTCATCAGTTTGCAATAGGTTCCGGGGCTTTTCGCGAAGGTCGGGTTTTCTCAAACTTTGAGGGCATCAGTGGGTGGGGTGTGAAAACCTCCGAATGCATGGTTCTCAGCTCCTGCTGTGGGCAGCAAGCCAATTTTTTTTCAAAAATGTTGACCTATAAAAGAGCTTACTTGGGTGTGAAAATTATCATTGTGCAAGTGCGTCCTGGACCGCAATTATGATATTTCCTGTTTTCCCATAGGGCCCAAGGCAAATGGGGATAGCGGTTGTACGCGCTTTCTAAGGCTCTGATCGCTTTTAGATTTTGCACACGTAGGGCCAACAGAGGCGTAGGTATTGCCATGCCCACCCGCCTGCAACAATGTTTCGATACCGAGTTATCGGGGTGTGGAAGTCTGCCGCCCCAAAGCTTTACGCGCTTCCGTCTCGCGAACTACTATTTTCATCATGCCCACACTGGCATCAGTTTGTAGTACGGGAGGCCGTTTACAAATGGTGAAAATTTCAAAGCGTTCCATCGGAAAATTAAAAAGTTATGAGCATTAGAAGATCTTCCCATTAGGCCCCATTAGGCCACAGTAGCCGACCCGGCCTAAAACTTGCGCGGGTCACTTTCACGGACGGGCTCGAAACTGGTGCCAGAAGTTAGCCCCCGACCAGAGCTTTATTGTGAGGCATTGCGTAAAATTTTCCGTCCCCCGAGTGCCGAGCAATAGCCCCTGAAAGGGCTTTCCGCACAATTTTCACGCCCTTATTTGAGCCACTTGTAGCTGAAGGAATTTTGCGCAAATGACTGAGAGGTGCTCCTGGGCACTGCTCATCACTTTGCAATAGGTTCCCGAGCTTTTCGCGAAGGTTGCGTTTTCTCAAACTTTGAGGGCATCAGTGGGTGGGGTGTGAAAACCTCCGAATGCATGGTTCTCAGCTCCTGCTGTGGGCAGCAAGCCAATTTTTTTTCCAAAATGTTGACCTATAAAAAGCTTACTCGGGTGTGAAAATTATCATTGTGCGCGCGGGCCCCGGACCGCAATTATGATATTTACTGTTTTCCCATAGGGCCCAAGGCAAATGGGGATTGCGGTTGTACGCGCTTTCTGAGGCTCTGATCGCTTTTAGATTTTGCACGCGGATAGGGCCAACAGAGGCCCAGGTATTGCCATGCGCACCCGCCCGCAACAATGTTTCGATACCAAGTTATCGGGGTGCGGAAGACCGCGGCGCCGAAACGTTACGCGCTTCTGTCTCGAGAACTACTCTTTTCATCATGCCCACACTGGCATCAGTTTGTAGTACGGGAGGCCGTCTACAAATGGTGAAAATTTCAAAGCGTTCCGTCGGAAAATTAAAAAGTTATGAGCATTAGAAGATATTCCCATTAGGCCCCATTAGGCCACAGTAGCCGACCCGGCCTAAAACTTGCGCAGGTCACTTTCACGGACGGGCTCGAAACTGGTGCCAGAAGTTAGCCCCCGACCAGAGCTTCATTGTGAGGCATTGCGTAAAATTTTCCGTCCCCCGAGTGCCGCGCAATAGCCCCTGAAAGGGCTTTCCGCACAATTTTCACGCCCTTATTTGAGCCACTTGTAGCCGAAGGAATTTTGCGCAAATGACTGAGAGGTGCTCCTGGGCACTGCTCATCACTTTGCAATAGGTTCCGGGGCTTTTCGCGAAGGTCGCGTTTTCTCAAACTTTGAGGGCATCAGTGGGTGGGGTGTGAAAACCTCCGAATGCATGGTTCTCAGCTCCTGCTGTGGGCAGCAAGCCAATTTTTTTCCAAAATGTTGACCTATAAAAGAGCTTACTCGGGTGTGAAAATTATTATTGTGCGCGCGCTCCCCGGACCGCAATTATGATATTTCCTGTTTTCCCATAGGGCCCAAGGCAAATGGGGATTGCGGTTGTACGCGCTTTCTGAGGCTCTGATCGCTTTTAGATTTTGCATGCGGATAGGGCTGACAGAGGCCCAGGTATTGCCATGCGCACCCGCCCGCAACAATGTTTCGATACCGAGTTATCGGGGTGCGGAAGACCGCGGCGCCGAAACGTTACGCGCTTCCGTCTCGCGAACTACTCTTTTCATCATGCCCACACTGGCATCAGTTTGTAGTACGGGAGGCCGTCTACAAATGGTGAAAATTTCAAAGCGTTCCGTCGGAAAATTAAAAAGTTATGAGCATTAGAAGATCTTCCCATTAGGCCCCATTAGGCCACAGTAGCCGACCCGGCCTAAAACTTGCGCGGGTCACTTTCACAGACGGGCTCAAAACTGGTGCCAGAAGTTAGCCCCCGACCAGAGCTTCATTGTGAGGCATTGCGTAAAATTTTCCGTCCCCGAGTGCCGAGCAATAGCCCCTGAAAGGGCTTTCCGCACAATTTTCACGCCCTTATTTGAGCCACTTGTAGCTGAAGGAATTTTGCGCAAATGACTGAGAGGTGCTCCTGGGCACTGCTCATCAGTTTGCAATAGGTTCCAGGGCTTTTCGCGAAGGTCGCGTTTTCTCAAACTTTGAGGGCATCAGTGGGTGGGGTGTGAAAACCTCCGAATGCATGGTTCTCAGCTCCTGCTGTGGGCAGCAAGCCAATTTTTTTTCCAAAATGTTGACCTATAAAAGAGCTTACTCGGGTGTGAAAATTATTATTGTGCGCGCGCGCCCCGGACCGCAATTATGATATTTCCTGTTTTCCCATAGGGCCCAAGGCAAATGGGGATAGCGGTTGTACGCGCTTTCTAAGGCTCTGATCGCTTTTAGATTTTGCACGCGGATAGGGCCAACAGAGGCGCAGGTATTGCTATGCGTACCCGGCCGCAACAATGTTTCGATACCGAGTTATCGGGGTGTGGAAGTCCGCCGCCCCAAAGGTATACGCGCTTCCATCTCGCGAACTACTATTTTCATCATGCCCACACTGGCATCAGTTTGTAGTACGGGAAGCCGTCTACAAATGGTGAAAATTTCAAAGCGTTCCATCAGAAAATTAAAAAGTTATGAGCATTAGAAGATCTTCCCATTAGGCCCCATTAGGCCACAGTAGCCGACCCGGCCTAAAACTTGCGCGGGTCACTTTCACGGATGGGCTCGAAACTGGTGCCAGAAGTTAGCCCCCGACCAGAGCTTCATTGTGAGGCATTGCGTAAAATTTTCCGTCCCCCGAGTGCGGGGCTATTGACTGAGAGGTGCTCCTGGGCACTGCTCATCAGTTTGCAATAGGTTCCAGGGCTTTTCGCGAAGGTCGCGTTTTCTCAAACTTTGAGGGCATCAGTGGGTGGGTTGTGAAAACCTCCGAATGCATGGTTCTCAGCTCCTGCTGTGGGCAGCAAGCCAATTTTTTTCCAAAATGTTGACCTATAAAAGAGCTTACTCGGGTGTGAAAATTATCATTGTGCGCGCGCCCCCGGACGGCAATTATGATATTTCCTGTTTTCCCATAGGGCCCAAGGCAAATGGGGATAGCGGTTGTACGCGCTTTCTAAGGCTCTGATCGCTGTAAGATTTTGCACGCGGATAGGGCCAACAGAGGCGCAGGTATTGCCATGCGCACCCGCCCGCAACAATGTTTCGATACCGAGTTATCGGGGTGTGGAAGTCCGCCGCCCCGAAGCTTTACGCGCTTCTGTCTCGGGAACTACTAATTTCATCATGCCCACACTGGCATTAGTTTGTAGTACGGGAGGCCGTCTACAAATGGTGAAAATTTCAAAGCGTTCCATCGGAAAATTAAAAAGTTATGAGCATTAGAAGATCTTCCCATTAGGCCCCATTTGGCCACAGTAGCCGACCCGGCCTAAAACTTGCGCGGGTCACTTTCACGGACGGGCTCGAAACTGGTGCCAGAAGTTAGCCCCCGACCAGAGCTTCATTGTGAGGCATTGCGTAAAATTTTCCGTCCCCCGAGTGCCGAGCAATAGCCCCTGAAAGGGCTTTCCGCACAATTTTCACGCCCTTATTTGAGCCACTTGTAGCCGAAGGAATTTTGCGCAAATGACTGAGAGGTGCTCCTGGGCACTGCTCATCACTTTGCAATAGGTTCCGGGGCTTTTCGCGAAGGTCGCGTTTTTTTCAAACTTTGAGGGCATCAGTGGGTGGGGTGTGAAAACCTCCGAATGCATGGTTCTCAGCTCCTGCTGTGGGCAGCAAACCATTTTTTTTTCCAAAATGTTGACCTATAAAAGAGCTTACTCGGGTGTGAAAATTATCATTGTGCGCGTGCGCCCCGGACCGCAATTATGATATTTCCTGTTTTCCCATAGGGCCCAAGGCAAATGGGGATAGCGGTTGTACGTGCTTTCTAAGGCTCTGATCGCTTTTAGATTTTGCATGCGGATAGGGCCAACAGAGGCGCAGGTATTGCCATGCGCACCCGCCCGCAACAATGTTTCGATACCGAGTTATCGGGGTGTGGAAGTCCGCCGCCCCGAAGATTTACGCGCTTCCGTCTCGCGAACTACTATTTTCATCATGCCCACACTGGCATCAGTTTGTAGTACGGGAGGCCGTCTACAAATGGTGAAAATTTCAAAGCGTTCCGTCCGAAAATTAAAAAGTTATGAGCATTAAAAGATCTTCCCATTAGGCCCCATTAGGCCACAGTAGCCGACCCCGCCTAAAACTTGCGCGGGTCACTTTCATGGACGGGCTCGAAACTGGTGCCAGAAATTAGCCCCCAACCAGAGCTTCATTGTGAGGCATTGCGTAAAATTTTTTGTCCCCCGAGTGCCGAGCAATAGCCCCTGAAGGGCTTTCCACACAATTTTCACGCCCTTATTTGAGCCACTTGTTGGCGAAGGAATTTTGCGCAAATGACTGAGAGGTGCTCCTGGGCACTGCTCATCACTTTGCAATAGGTTGCGGGGCTTTTCGCGAAGGTCGCGTTTTCTCAAACTTTGAGGGCATCAGTGGGTGGGGTGTGAAAACCTCCGAATGCATGGTTCTCAGCTCCTGCTGTGGGCAGCAAGCCAATTTTTTTTCCAAAATGTTGACCTATAAAAGAGCTTACTCGGGTGTGAAAATTATCATTGTGCGCGCGCGCCCCAGACCGCAATTATATTTCCTGTTTTCCCATAGGGCCCAAGGCAAATGGGGATAGCGGTTGTACGCGCTTTCTAAGGCTCTGATCGCTTTTAGATTTTGCACGCGGATAGGGCCAACAGAGGCGCAGGTATTGCCATGCGCACCCGCCCGCAACAATGTTTTGATACCGAGTTATCGGGGTGTGGAAGTCCGCCGCCCCGAAGCTTTACGCGCTTCCGTCTCGCGAACTACTATTTTCATCATGCCCACACTGGCATCAGTTTGTAGTACGGGAGGCCGTCTACAAATGGTGAAAATTTCAAAGCGTTCCGTCCGAAAATTAAAAAGTTATGAGCATTAAAAGATCTTCCCATTAGGCCCCATTAGGCCACAGTAGCCGACCCCGCCTAAAACTTGCGCGGGTCACTTTCATGGACGGGCTCGAAACTGGTGCCAGAAATTAGCCCCCGACCAGAGCTTCATTGTGAGGCATTGCCTAAAATTTTCCGTCCCCCGAGTGCCGAGCAATAGCCCCTGAAAGGGCTTTCGGCACAATTTTCACGCCCTTATTTGAGCCACTTGTAGCCGAAGGAATTTTGCGCAAATGACTGAGAGGTGCTCCTGGGCACTGCTCATCACTTTGCAATAGGTTCCGGGGCTTTTCGCGAAGGTCGCGTTTTCTCAAACTTTGAGGGCATCAGTGGGTGGGGTGTGAAAACCTCCGAATGCATGGTTCTCAGCTCCTGCTGTGGGCAGCAAGCCAATTTTTTTTCCAAAATGTTGACCTATAAAAGAGCTTACTCGGGTGTGAAAATTATCATTGTGCGCGCGCGCCCCGGACCGCAATTATGATATTTCCTGTTTTCCCATAGGGCCCAAGGCAAATGGGGATAGCGGTTGTTCGCGCTTTCTAAGGCTCTGATCGCTTTTAGATTTTGCACGCGGATAGGGCCAACAGAGGCGAAGGTATTGCCATGCGCACCCGCCCGCAACAATGTTTCGATACCGAGTTATTGGGGTGTGGAAGTCCGCCGCCCCAATGCTTTACGCGCCCTCGTCTCGCGAACTACTATTTTCATCATGCCCACACTGGCATCAGTTTGTAGTACGGGAGGTCGTCTGCAAATGGTGAAAATTTCAAAGCGTTCCGTCCGAAAATTAAAAAGTTATGAGCATTAGAAGATCTTCCCATTAGGCCCCATTAGGCAACAGTAGCCGACCCGCCTAAAACTTGCGCGTGTCACTTTCACGGACGGGCTCGAAACTGGTGCCAGAAGTAAGCCCCCGACCAGAGCTTCATTGTGAGGCATTGCGTAAAATTTTCTGTCCCCCGAGTGCCGAGCAATAGCCCCTGAAAGGGCTTTCCGCACAATTTTCACGCCCTTATTTGAGCCACTTGTAGGCGAAGGAATTTTGCGCAAATGACTGAGAGGTGCTCCTGGGCACTGCTCATCACTTTGCAATAGGTTCCGGGGCTTTTCGCGAAGGTCGCGTTTTCTCAAACTTTGAGGGCATCAGTGGGTGGGGTGTGAAAACCTCCGAATGCATGGTTCTCAGCTCCTGCTGTGGGCAGCAAGCCAATTTTTTTTCCAAAATGTTGACCTATAAAAGAGCTTACTCGGGTGTGAAAATTATCATTGTGCGCGCGCGCCCCAGACCGCAATTATATTTCCTGTTTTCCCATAGGGCCCAAGGCAAATGGGGATAGCGGTTGTACGCGCTTTCTAAGGTTCTGATCGCTTTTAGATTTTGCACGCGGATAGGGCCAACAGAGGCGCAGGTATTGCCATGCGCACCCGCCGCAACAATGTTTCGATACCGAGTTATCGGGGTGTGGAAGTCCACCGCCCCGAAGCTTTACGCGCTTCCGTCTCGCGAACTACTATTTTCATCATGCCCACACTGGCATCAGTTTGTAGTACGGGAGGCCGTCTACAAATGGTGAAAATTTCAAAGCGTTCCGTTCGAAAATTAAAAAGTTATGAGCATTAGAAGATCTTCCCATTAGGCCCCATTAGGCCACAGTAGCCGACCCCGCCTAAAACTTGCGCGGGTCACTTTCACGGACGGGCTCGAAACTGGTGCCAGAAGTTAGCCCCCGACCAGAGCTTCATTGTGAGGCATTGCGTAAAATTTTCCGTCCCCCGAGTGCCGAGCAATAGCCCCTGAAAGGGCTTTCCGCACAATTTTCACGCCCTTATTTGAGCCACTTGTAGCTGAAGGAATTTTGCGCAAATGACTGAGAGGTGCTCCTGGGCACTGCTCATCACTTTGCAATAGGTTCCGGGGCTTTTCTCGAAGGTCGCGTTTTCTCAAACTTTGAGGGCATCAGTGGGTGGGGTGTGAAAACCTCCGAATGCATGGTTCTCAGCTCTTGCTGTGGGCAGCAAGCCAATTTTTTTTCCAAAATGTTGACCTATAAAAGAGCTTACTCGGGTGTGAAAATTATCATTGTGCGCGCGCGCCCCGGACTGCAATTATGATATTTCCTGTTTTCCCCATAGGGCCCAAGGCAAATGGGGATAGCGGTTGTACGCGCTTTCTAAGGCTCTGATCGCTTTTAGATTTTGCACGCGGATAGAGCCAACAAAGGCGCAGGTATTGCCATGCACACCCGCCCGCAACAATGTTTCGATACCGAGTTATCGGGGTGTGGAAGTCCGCTGCCCCGAAGCTTTACGCGCTTCCGTCTTGGAACTACTATTTTCATCATGCCCACACTGGCATCAGTTTGTAGTACGGGAGGCCGTCTACAAATGGTGAAAATTTCAAAGCGTTCCGTCGGAAAATTAAAAAGTTATGAGCATAAGAAGATCTTCCCATTATGCCCCATTAGGCCACAGTAGCCGACCCCGCCTAAAACTTGCGCGGGTCACTTTCACGGACGGGCTCGAAACTGGTGCCAGAAGTTAGCCCCCGACCAAGGCTTCATTGTGAGGCATTGCGTAAAATTTTCCGTCCCCCGAGTGCCGAGCAATAGCCCCTGAAAGGGCTTTCCGCACAATTTTCACGCCCTTATTTGAGCCACTTGTAGCCGAAGGAATTTTGTGCAAATCACTGAGAGGTGCTCCTGGGCACTGCTCATCACTTTGCAATAGGTTCCGGGGCTTTTCACAAAGGTCGCGTTTTCTCAAACTTTGAGGGCATCAGTGGGTGGGGTGTGAAAACCTCCGAATGCATGGTTCTCAGCTCCTGCTGTGGGCAGCAAGCCAATTTTTTTTCCAAAATGTTGACCTATAAAAGAGCTTACTCGGGTGTGAAAATTATCATTGTGCGCGCGCGCCCCAGACCGCAATTATATTTCCTGTTTTCCCATAGGGCCCAAGGCAAATGGGGATAGCGGTTGTACGCGCTTTCTAAGGTTCTGATCGCTTTTAGATTTTGCACGCGGATAGGGCCAACAGAGGCGCAGGTATTGCCATGCGCACCCGCCGCAACAATGTTTCGATACCGAGTTATCGGGGTGTGGAAGTCCACCGCCCCGAAGCTTTACGCGCTTCCGTCTCGCGAACTACTATTTTCATCATGCCCACACTGGCATCAGTTTGTAGTACGGGAGGCCGTCTACAAATGGTGAAAATTTCAAAGCGTTCCGTTCGAAAATTAAAAAGTTATGAGCATTAGAAGATCTTCCCATTAGGCCCCATTAGGCCACAGTAGCCGACCCCGCCTAAAACTTGCGCGGGTCACTTTCACGGACGGGCTCGAAACTGGTGCCAGAAGTTAGCCCCCGACCAGAGCTTCATTGTGAGGCATTGCGTAAAATTTTCCGTCCCCCGAGTGCCGAGCAATAGCCCCTGAAAGGGCTTTCCGCACAATTTTCACGCCCTTATTTGAGCCACTTGTAGCTGAAGGAATTTTGCGCAAATGACTGAGAGGTGCTCCTGGGCACTGCTCATCACTTTGCAATAGGTTCCGGGGCTTTTCTCGAAGGTCGCGTTTTCTCAAACTTTGAGGGCATCAGTGGGTGGGGTGTGAAAACCTCCGAATGCATGGTTCTCAGCTCTTGCTGTGGGCAGCAAGCCAATTTTTTTTCCAAAATGTTGACCTATAAAAGAGCTTACTCGGGTGTGAAAATTATCATTGTGCGCGCGCGCCCCGGACTGCAATTATGATATTTCCTGTTTTCCCCATAGGGCCCAAGGCAAATGGGGATAGCGGTTGTACGCGCTTTCTAAGGCTCTGATCGCTTTTAGATTTTGCACGCGGATAGAGCCAACAAAGGCGCAGGTATTGCCATGCACACCCGCCCGCAACAATGTTTCGATACCGAGTTATCGGGGTGTGGAAGTCCGCTGCCCCGAAGCTTTACGCGCTTCCGTCTTGGAACTACTATTTTCATCATGCCCACACTGGCATCAGTTTGTAGTACGGGAGGCCGTCTACAAATGGTGAAAATTTCAAAGCGTTCCGTCGGAAAATTAAAAAGTTATGAGCATAAGAAGATCTTCCCATTATGCCCCATTAGGCCACAGTAGCCGACCCCGCCTAAAACTTGCGCGGGTCACTTTCACGGACGGGCTCGAAACTGGTGCCAGAAGTTAGCCCCCGACCAAGGCTTCATTGTGAGGCATTGCGTAAAATTTTCCGTCCCCCGAGTGCCGAGCAATAGCCCCTGAAAGGGCTTTCCGCACAATTTTCACGCCCTTATTTGAGCCACTTGTAGCCGAAGGAATTTTGTGCAAATCACTGAGAGGTGCTCCTGGGCACTGCTCATCACTTTGCAATAGGTTCCGGGGCTTTTCACAAAGGTCGCGTTTTCTCAAACTTTGAGGGCATCAGTGGGTGGGGTGTGAAAACCTCCGAATGCATGGTTCTCAGCTCCTGCTGTGGGCAGCAAGCCAATTTTTTTTCCAAAATGTTGACCTATAAAAGAGCTTACTCGGGTGTGAAAATTATCATTGTGCGCGCGCGCCCCGGACCGCAATTATGATATTTCCTGTTTTCCCATAGGGCCCAAGGCAAATGGGGATAGCAGTTGTACGCGCTTTCTAAGGCTCTGATCGCTTTTAGATTTTGCATGCGGATAGGGCCAACAGAGGCGCAGGTATTGCCATGCGCACCCGCCCGCAACAATGTTTCGATACCGAGTTATCGGGGTGTGGAAGTCCGTCGCCCCGAAGCTTTATGCGCTTCCGTCTCGCGAACTACTATTTTCATCATGCCCACACTGGCATCAGTTTGTAGTACGGGAGGCCGTCTACAAATGGTGAAAATTTCAAAGCGTTCTGTCGGAAAATTAAAAAGTTATGAGCATTAGAAGATCTTCCCATTAGGCCCCATTAGGCCACAGTAGCCGACCCCGCCTAAAACTTGCGCGGGTCACTTTCACGGACGGGCTCGAAACTGGTGCCAGAAGTTAGCCCCCAACCAGAGCTTCATTGTGAGGCATTGCGTAAAATTTTCCGTCCCCCGAGTGCCGAGCAATAGCCCCTGAAAGGGCTTTCTGCACAATTTTCACGCCCTTATTTGAGCCACTTGTAGCCGAAGGAATTTTGCGCAAATGACTGAGAGGTGCTCCTGGGCACTGCTCATCACTTTGCTATAGGTTCCGGGGCTTTTCGCGAAGGTCGCGTTTTCTCAAACTTTGAGGGCATCAGTGGGTGGGGTGTGAAAACCTCCGAATGCATGGTTCTCAGCTCCTGCTGTGGGCAGCAAGCCAATTTTTTTTCCAAAATGTTGACCTATAAAAGAGCTTACTCGGGTGTGAAAATTATCATTGTGCGCGCGCGCCCCGGACCTCAATTATGATATTTCCTGTTTTCCCATAGGGCCCAAGGCAAATGGGGATAGCAGTTGTACGTGCTTTCTAAGGCTCTGATCGCTTTTAGATTTTGCACGCGGATAGGGCCAACAGAGGGGCAGGTATTGCCATGCGCACCCGCCCGCAACAATGTTTCGATACCGAGTTATCGGGGTGTGGAAGTCCGCCGCCCCGAAGCTTTACGCGCTTCCGTCTCGCGAACTACTATTTTTATCATGCCCACACTGTTATCAGTTTGTAGTACGGGAGGCCGTCTACAAATGGTGAAAATTTCAAAGCGTTCCGTCGGAAAATTAAAAAGTTATGAGCATTAGAAGATCTTCCCATTAGGCCCCATTAGGCCACAGTAGCCGACCCCGCCTAAAACTTGCGCGGGTCACTTTCACGGACGGGCTCGAAACTGGTGCCAGAAGTTAGCCCCCAACCAGAGCTTCATTGTGAGGCATTGCGTAAAATTTTCCGTCCCCCGAGTGCTGAGCAATAGCCCCTGAAAGGGCTTTCTGCACAATTTTCACGCCCTTATTTGAGCCACTTGTAGCCGAAGGAATTTTGCGCAAATGACTGAGAGGTGCTCCTGGGCACTGCTCATCACTTTGCAATAGGTTCCGGGGCTTTTCGCGAAGGTCGCGTTTTCTCAAACTTTGAGGGCATCAGTGGGTGGGGTGTGAAAACCTCCGAATGCATGGTTCTCAGCTCCTGCTGTGGGCAGCAAGCCAATTTTTTTCCAAAATGTTGACCTATAAAAGAGCTTACTCGGGTGTGAAAATTATCATTGTGCGCGCGCGCCCCGGACCTCAATTATGATATTTCCTGTTTTCCCATAGGGCCCAAGGCAAATGGGGATAGCAGTTGTACGTGCTTTCTAAGGCTCTGATCGCTTTTAGATTTTGCACGCGGATAGGGCCAACAGAGGGGCAGGTATTGCCATGCGCACCCGCCCGCAACAATTTTCGATACCGAGTTATCGGGGTGTGGAAGTCCGCCGCCCCGAAGCTTTACGCGCTTCCATCTCGCGAACTACTATTTTCATCATGCCCACACTGGCATCAGTTTGTAGTACGGGAGGCCGTCTACAAATGGTGAAAATTTCAAAGCGTTCCGTCGGAAAATTAAAAAGTTATGAGCATTAGAAGATCTTCCCATTAGGCCCCATTAGGCCACAGTAGCCGACCCCGCCTAAAACTTGCGCGGGTCACTTTCACGGACGGGCTCGAAACTGGTGCCAGAAGTTAGCCCCCGACCAGAGCTTCATTGTGAGGCATTGCGTAAAATTTTCTGTCCCCCGAGTGCCGAGCAATAGCCCCTGAAAGGGCTTTCCGCACAATTTTCACGCCCTTATTTGAGAAACTTGTAGCCGAAGGAATTTTGCGCAAATGACTGAGAGGTGCTCCTGGGCACTGCTCATCACTTTGCAATAGGTTCCGGGGCTTTTCGCGAAGGTCGCGTTTTCTCAAACTTTGAGGGCATCAGTGGGTGGGGTGTGAAAACCTCCGAATGCATGGTTCTCAGCTCCTGCTGTGGGCAGCAAGCCAATTTTTTTTTCCAAAATGTTGACCTATAAAAGAGCTTACTCGGGTGTGAAAATTATCATTGTGCGCGCGCGCCCCGGACCGCAATTATGATATTTCCTGTTTTCCCATAGGGCCCAAGGCAAATGGGGATAGCGGTTGTACGCGCTTTCTAAGGCTCTGATCGCTTTTAGATTTTGCACGCGGATAGGGCCAACAGAGGCGCAGGTATTGCCATGCGCACCCGCCCGCAACAATGTTTCGATACCGAGTTATCGGGGTGTGGAAGTCCGCCGCCCCGAAGCTTTACGCGCTTCCGTCTCGCAAACTACTATTTTCATCATGCCCACACTGGCATCAGTTTGTAGTACGGTTGGCCTTCTACAAATCGTGAAAATTTCAAAGTGTTCCGTCGGAAAATTAAAAAGTTATGAGCATTAGAAGATCTTCCCATTAGGCCCCATAAGGCCACAGTAGCCGACCCCGCCTAAAACTTGCGCGGGTCACTTTCACGGACGGGCTCAAAACTGGTGCCAGAAGTTAGCCCCCGACCAGAGCTTCATTGTGAGGCATTGCGTAAAATTTTCCGTCCCCCGAGTGCCGAGCAATAGCCCCTGAAAGGGCTTTCCGCACAATTTTCACGCCCTTATTTGAGCCACTTGTAGCAGAAGGAATTTTGCGCAAATGACTGAGAGGTGCTCCTGGGCACTGCTCATCACTTTGCAATAGGTTCAGGGGCTTTTCGCGAAGGTCGCGTTTTCTCAAACTTTGAGGGCATCAGTGGGTGGGGTGTGAAAACCTCCGAATGCATGGTTCTCAGCTCCTGCTGTAGGCAGCAAGCCAATTTTTTTTCCAAAATGTTGACCTATAATAGAGCTTACTCGGGTGTGAAAATTATCATTGTGCGCGCGCGCCCCGGACCGCAATTATGATATTTCCTGTTTTCCCATAGGGCCCAAGGCAAATGAGGATAGCGGTTGTACGCGCTTTCTAAGGCTCTGATCGCTTTTAGATTTTGCACGCGGATAGGGCCAACAGAGACTCAGGTATTGCCATGCGCACCCGCCCACAACAATGTTTCGATACCGAGTTATCGGGGTGTGGAAGTCCGCCGCCCCGAAGCTTTACGCGCTTCTGTCTCGCGAACTACTATTTTTATCATGCCCACACTGGCATCAGTTTGTAGTACGGGAGGCGGTCTACAAATGGTGACAATTTCAAAGCATTCTGTCGGAAAATTAAAAAGTTATGAGCATTAGAAGATCTTCCCATTAGGCCACATTAGGCCACAGTAGCCGACCCCGCCTAAAACTTGCGCGGGTCACTTTCACGGACGGGCTCGAAACTGGTGCCAGAAGTTATCCCCGGACCAGAGCTTCATTGTGAGGCATTGCGTAAAATTTTCCGTCCCCTGAGTGCCTAGCAATAGCCCCTGAAAGGGCTTTCCGCACAATTTTCACGCCCTTATTTGAGCCACTTGTAGCCGAAGGAATTTTGCGCAAATGACTGAGAGGTGCTCCTGGGCACTGCTCATCACTTTGCAATAGGTTCCGGGGCTTTTCGCGAAGGTCCCGTTTTCTCAAACTTTGAGGGCATCAGTGGGTGGGGTGTGAAAACCTCCAAATGCATGGTTTTCAGCTCCTGCTGTGGTCAGCAAGCCAATTTTTTTCCAAAATGTTGACCTATAAAAGAGCTTACTCGGGTGTGAAAATTATCATTGTGCGCGCGCGCCCTGGACCGCAATTATGATATTTCCTGTTTTCCCATAGGGCCCAAGGCAAATGGGGATAGCGGTTGTACGCGCTTTCTAAGGCTCTGATCGCTTTTAGATTTTGCACGCGGATAGGGCCAACAGAGGCGCAGGTATTGCCATGCGCACCCGCCCGCAACAATGTTTCGATACCGAGTTATCGGGGTGTGGAAGTCCGCCGCCCCGAAGCTTTACGCGCTTCCGTCTCGCGAACTACTATTTTCATCATGCCCACACTGGCATCAGTTTGTAGTACGGGAGGCCGTCTACAAATGGTGAAAATTTCAAAGTGTTCCGTCGGAAAATTAAAAAGTTATGAGCATTAGAAGATCTTCCCATTAGGCCCCATTAGGCCACAGTAGCCGACCCCGCCTAAAACTTGCGCGGGTCACTTTCACGGACGGGCTCGAAACTGGTGCCAGAAGTTAGCCCCTCGACCAGAGCTTCATTGTGAGGCATTGCGTAAAATTTTCTGTCCCCCGAGTGCCGAGCAATAGCCCCTGAAAGGGCTTTCCGCACAATTTTCACGCCCTTATTTGAGCCACTTGTAGCCAAAGGAATTTTGCGCAAATGACTGAGAGGTGCTCCTGGGCACTGCTCATCACTTTGCAATAGGTTCCGGGGCTTTTCGCGAAGGTCGCGTTTTCTCAAACTTTGAGGGCATCAGTGGGTGGGGTGTGAAAACCTCCGAATGCATGGTTCTCAGCTCCTGCTGTGGGCAGCAAGCCAATTTTTTTTCCAAAATGTTGACCTATAAAAGAGCTTACTCGGGTGTGAAAATTATCATTGTGCGCGCGCGCCCCGGACCGCAATTATGATATTTCCTGTTTTCCCATAGGGCCCAAGGCAAATGGGGATAGCGGTTGTACCCGCTTTCTAAGGCTCTGATCGCTTTTAGATTTTGCACGCGGATAGGGCCAACAGAGGCGCAGGTATTGCCATGCGCACCCGCCCGCAACAATGTTTCGATACCGAGTTATCGGGGTGTGGAAGTCCGCCGCCCCGAAGCTTTACGCGCTTCCGTCTCGCGAACTACTATTTTCATCATGCCCACACTGGCATCAGTTTGTAGTACCGTTGGCCGTCTACAAATGGTGAAAATTTCAAAGTGTTCCGTCGGAAAATTAAAAAGTTATGAGCATTAGAAGATCTCACCATTAGGCCCCATTAGGCCACAGTTGCCGACCCCGCCTAAAACTTGCGCGGGTCACTTTCACGGACGGGCTCGAAACTGGTGCCAGAAGTTAGCCCCCGACCAGAGCTTCATTGTGAGGCATCGCGTAAAATTTTCCGTCCCCCGAGTGCCGAGCAATAGCCCCTGAAAGGGCTTTCCGCACAATTTTCACGCCCTTATTTGAGCCACTTGTAGCAGAAGGAATTTTGCGCAAATGACTGAGAGGTGCTCCTGGGCACTGCTCATCACTTTGCAATAGGTTCCGGGGCTTTTCGCGAAGGTCGCGTTTTCTCAAACTTTGAGGGCATCAGTGGGTGGGGTGTGAAAACCTCCGAATGCATGGTTCTCAGCTCCTGCTGTGGGCAGCAAGCCAATTTTTTTTCCAAAATGTTGACCTATAAAAGAGCTTACTCGGGTGTGAAAATTATCATTGTGCGCGCGCGCCCCGGACCGCAATTATGATATTTCCTGTTTTCCCATAGGGCCCAAGGCAAATGGGGATAGCGGTTGTACGCGCTTTCTAAGGCTCTGATCGCTTTTAGATTTTGCACGCAGATAGGGCCAACAGAGACTCAGGTATTGCCATGCGCACCCGCCCACAACAATGTTTCGATACCGAGTTATCGGGGTGTGGAAGTCCGCCGCCCCGAAGCTTTACGCGCTTCTGTCTCGCAAACTACTATTTTTATCATGCCCACACTGGCATCAGTTTGTAGTACGGGAGGCGGTCTACAAATGGTGACAATTTCAAAGCATTCTGTCGGAAAATTAAAAAGTTATGAGCATTAGAAGATCTTCCCATTAGGCCACATTAGGCCACAGTAGCCGACCCCGCCTAAAACTTGCGCGGGTCACTTTCACGGACGGGCTCGAAACTGGTGCCAGAAGTTATCCCCGGACCAGAGCTTCATTGTGAGGCATTGCGTAAAATTTTACGTCCCCTGAGTGCCTAGCAATAGCCCCTGAAAGGGCTTTCCGCACAATTTTCACGCCCTTATTTGAGCCACTTGTAGCCGAAGGAATTTTGCGCAAATGACTGAGAGGTGCTCCTGGGCACTGCTCATCACTTTGCAATAGGTTCCGGGGCTTTTCGCGAAGGTCGCGTTTTCTCAAACTTTGAGGGCATCAGTGGGTGGGGTGTGAAAACCTCCGAATGCATGGTTCTCAGCTCCTGCTGTGGGCAGCAAGCCAATTTTTTTTCCAAAATGTTGACCTATAAAAGAGCTTACTCGGGTGTGAAAATTATCATTGTGCGCGCGCGCCCTGGACCGCAATTATGATATTTCCTGTTTTCCCATAGGGCCCAAGGCAAATGGGGATAGAGGTTGTACGCGCTTTCTAAGGCTCTGATCGCTTTTAGATTTTGCACGCGGATAGGGCCAACAGAGGCGCAGGTATTGCCATCCCCCCCCGCCCGCAACAATGTTTCGATACCGAGTTATCGGGGTGTGGAAGTCCGCCGCCCCGAAGCTTAACGCGCTTCCGTCTCGCGAACTACTATTTTCATCATGCCCACACTGGCATCAGTTTGTAGTACGGGAGGCCGTCTACAAATGGTGAAAATTTCAAAGTGTTCCGTCGGAAAATTAAAAAGTTATGAGCATTAGAAGATCTTCCCATTAGGCCCCATTAGGCCACAGTAGCCGACCCCGCCTAAAACTTGCGCGGGTCACTTTCACGGACGGGCTCGAAACTGGTGCCAGAAGTTAGCCCCCGACCAGAGCTTCATTGTGAGGCATTGCGTAAAATTTTCCGTCCCCCGAGTGCCAAGCAATAGCCCCTGAAAGGGCTTTCCGCACAATTTTCACGCCCTTATTTGAGCCACTTGTAGGCGAAGGAATTTTGCGCAAATGACTGAGAGGTGCTCCTGGGCGCTGCTCATCACTTTGCAATAGGTTCCGGGGCTTTTCGCGAAGGTCGCGTTTTCTCAAACTTTGAGGGCATCAGTGGGTGGGGTGTGAAAACCTCCGAATGCATGGTTCTCAGCTCCTGCTGTGAGCAGCAAGCCAATTTTTTTCCAAAATGTTGACCTATAAAAGAGCTTACTCGGGTGTGAAAATTATCATTATGCGCGCGCGCCCCGGACCGCAATTATGATATTTCCTGTTTTCCCATAGGGCCCAAGGCAAATGGGGATAGCGGTTGTACGCCCTTTCTAAGGCTCTGATTGCTTTTAGATTTTGCACGCGGATAGGGCCAACAGAGGCGCAGGTATTGCCATGCGCACCCGCCCGCAACAATGTTTCGATACCGAGTTATCGGGGTGTGGAAGTCCGCCGCCCCGAAGCTTTAGGCGCTTCCGTCTCGCGAACTACTATTTTCATCATGCCCACACTGGCATCAGTTTGTAGTACGGGAGGCCGTCTACAAATGGTGAAAATTTCAAAGCGTTCCATCGGAAAATTTAAAAGTTATGAGCATTAGAAGATCTTCCCATTAGGCCCCATTAGGCCACAGTAGCCGACCCCGCCTAAAACTTGCGCGGGTCACTTTCACGGACGGGCTCGAAACTGGTGCCAGAAGTTAGCCCCCGACCAGAGCTTCATTGTGAGGCATTGCGTAAAATTTTCCGTCCCCTGAGTGCCAAGCAATAGCCCCTGAAAGGGCTTTCCGCACAATTTTCACGCCCTTATTTGAGCCACTTGTAGCCGAAGGAATTTTGCGCAAATGACTGAGAGGTGCTCCTGGGCACTGCTCATCACTTTGCAATAGGTTCCGGGGCTTTTCACGAAGGTCGCGTTTTCTCAAACTTTGAGGGCATCAGTGGGTGGGGTGTGAAAACCTCCGAATGCATGGTTCTCAGCTCCTGCTGTGGGCAGCAAGCCAATTTTTTTTCCAAAATGTTGACCTATAAAAGAGCTTACTCGGGTGTGAAAATTATCATTGTGCGCGCGCCCCGGACCGCAATTATGATATTTCCTGTTTTCCCATAGGGCCCAAGGCAAATGGGGATAGCGGTTGTACGCGCTTTCTAAGGCTCTGATCGCTTTTAGATTTTGCACGCGGATAGGGCCAACAGAGGCGCAGGTATTGCCATGCGCACCCTCCCGCAACAATGTTTCGATACCGAGTTATCGGGGTGTGGAAGTCCGCCGCCCCGAAGCTTTACGCGCTTCCGACTCGCGAACTACTATTTTCATCATGCCCACACTGGCATCAGTTTGTAGTACGGGAGGCCGTCTACAAATGGTGAAAATTTCAAAGCGTTCTGTCGGAAAATTAAAAAGTTATGAGCATTAGAAGATCTTCCCATTAGGCCCCATTAGGCCACAGTAGCCGACCCCGCCTAAAACTTGCGCGGATCACTTTCACGGACGGGTTCGAAACTGGTGCCAGAAGTTAGCCACCGACCAGAGCTTCATTGTGAGGCATTGCGTAAAATTTTCCGTCCCCCGAGTGCCGAGCAATAGCCCCTGAAAGGGCTTTCCGCACAATTTTCACGCCCTTATTTGAGCCACTTGTAGCCGAAGGAATTTTGCGCAAATGACTGAGAGGTGCTCCTGGGCACTGCTCATCACTTTGCAATAGGTTCCGGGGCTTTTCGCGAAGGTCGCGTTTTCTCAAACTTTGAGGGCATCAGTGGGTGGGGTGTGAAAACCTCCAAATGCATGGTTCTCAGCTCCTGCTCTGGGCAGCAAGCCAATTTTTTTTCCAAAATGTTGACCTATAAAAGAGCTTACTCGGGTGTGAAAATTATCATTGTGCGCGCGCGCCCCGGACCGCAATTATGATATTTCCTGTTTTCCCATAGGGCCCAAGGCAAATGGGGATAGCGGTTGTACGCGCTTTCTAAGGCTCTGATCGCTTTTAGATTTTGCACGCGGATAGGGCCAACAGAGACTCAGGTATTGCCATGCGCACCCGCCCACAACAATGTTTCGATACCGAGTTATCGGGGTGTGGAAGTCCGCCGCCCCGAAGCTTTACGCGCTTCTGTCTCGCGAACTACTATTTTTATCATGCCCACACTGGCATCAGTTTGTAGTACGGGAGGCGGTCTACAAATGGTGACAATTTCAAAGCATTCTGTCGGAAAATTAAAAAGTTATGAGCATTAGAAGATCTTCCCATTAGGCCACATTAGGCCACAGTAGCCGACCCCGCCTAAAACTTGCGCGGGTCACTTTCACGGACGGGCTCGAAACTGGTGCCAGAAGTTATCCCCGGACCAGAGCTTCATTGTGAGGCATTGCGTAAAATTTTCCGTCCCCTGAGTGCCTAGCAATAGCCCCTGAAAGGGCTTTCCGCACAATTTTCACGCCCTTATTTGAGCCACTTGTAGCCGAAGGAATTTTGCGCAAATGACTGAGAGGTGCTCCTGGGCACTGCTCATCACTTTGCAATAGGTTCCGGGGCTTTTCGCGAAGGTCCCGTTTTCTCAAACTTTGAGGGCATCAGTGGGTGGGGTGTGAAAACCTCCGAATGCATGGTTTTCAGCTCCTGCTGTGGTCAGCAAGCCAATTTTTTTCCAAAATGTTGACCTATAAAAGAGCTTACTCGGGTGTGAAAATTATCATTGTGCGCGCGCGCCCTGGACCGCAATTATGATATTTCCTGTTTTCCCATAGGGCCCAAGGCAAATTGGGATAGAGGTTGTACGCGCTTTCTAAGGCTCTGATCGCTTTTAGATTTTGCACGCGGATAGGGCCAACAGAGGCGCAGGTATTGCCATGCGCACCCGCCCGCAACAATGTTTCGATACCGAGTTATCGGGGTGTGGAAGTCCGCCGCCCCGAAGCTTTACGCGCTTCCGTCTCGCGAACTACTATTTTCATCATGCCCACACTGGCATCAGTTTGTAGTACGGGAGGCCGTCTACAAATGGTGAAAATTTCAAAGTGTTCCGTCGGAAAATTAAAAAGTTATGAGCATTAGAAGATCTTCCCATTAGGCCCCATTAGGCCACAGTAGCCGACCCCGCCTAAAACTTGCGCGGGTCACTTTCACGGATGGGCTCGAAACTGGTGCCAGAAGTTAGCCCCCGACCAGAGCTTCATTGTGAGGCATTGCGTAAAATTTTCCGTCCCCCGAGTGCCAAGCAATAGCCCCTGAAAGGGCTTTCCGCACAATTTTCACGCCCTTATTTGAGCCACTTGTAGGCGAAGGAATTTTGCGCAAATGACTGAGAGGTGCTCCTGGGCACTGCTCATCACTTTGCAATAGGTTCCGGGGCTTTTCGCGAAGGTCGCGTTTTCTCAAACTTTGAGGGCATCAGTGGGTGGGGTGTGAAAACCTCCGAATGCATGGTTCTCAGCTCCTGCTGTGAGCAGCAAGCCAATTTTTTTCCAAAATGTTGACCTATAAAAGAGCTTACTCGGGTGTGAAAATTATCATTATGCGCGCGCGCCCCGGACCGCAATTATGATATTTCCTGTTTTCCCATAGGGCCCAAGGCAAATGGGGATAGCGGTTGTACGCCCTTTCTAAGGCTCTGATTGCTTTTAGATTTTGCACGCGGATAGGGCCAACAGAGGCGCAGGTATTGCCATGCGCACCCGCCCGCAACAATGTTTCGATACCGAGTTATCGGGGTGTGGAAGTCCGCCGCCCCGAAGCTTTAGGCGCTTCCGTCTCGCGAACTACTATTTTCATCATGCCCACACTGGCATCAGTTTGTAGTACGGGAGGCCGTCTACAAATGGTGAAAATTTCAAAGTGTTCCGTCGGAAAATTAAAAAGTTATGAGCATTAGAAGATCTTCCCATTAGGCCCCATTAGGCCACAGTAGCCGACCCCGCCTAAAACTTGCGCGGGTCACTTTCACGGACGGGCTCGAAACTGGTGCCAGAAGTTAGCCCCCGACCAGAGCTTCATTGTGAGGCATTGCGTAAAATTTTCCGTCCCCCGAGTGCCGAGCAATAGCCCCTGAAAGGGCTTTCCGCACAATTTTCACGCCCTTATTTGAGCCACTTGTAGCCGAAGGAATTTTGCGCAAATGACTGAGAGGTGCTCCTGGGCACTGCTCATCACTTTGCAATAGGTTCCGGGGCTTTTCGCGAAGGTCGCGTTTTCTCAAACTTTGAGGGCATCAGTGGGTGGGGTGTGAAAACCTCCAAATGCATGGTTCTCAGCTCCTGCTCTGGGCAGCAAGCCAATTTTTTTTCCAAAATGTTGACCTATAAAAGAGCTTACTCGGGTGTGAAAATTATCATTGTGCGCGCGCGCCCCGGACCGCAATTATGATATTTCCTGTTTTCCCATAGGGCCCAAGGCAAATGGGGATAGCGGTTGTACGCGCTTTCTAAGGCTCTGATCGCTTTTAGATTTTGCACGCGGACAGGGCCAACAGAGGCGCAGGTATTGCCATGCGCACCCGCCCGCAGCAATGTTTCGATACCGAGTTATCGGGGTGTGGAAGTCCGCCGCCCCGAAGCTTTACGCGCTTCCGACTCGCGAACTACTATTTTCATCATGTCCACACTGGCATCAGTTTGTAGTACGGGAGGCCGTCTACAAATGGTGAAAATTTCAAAGCGTTCCGTCGGAAAATTAAAAAGTTATGAGCATTAGAAGATCTTCCCATTAGGCCCCATTAGGCCACAGTAGCCGACCCCGCCTAAAACTTGCGCGGGTCACTTTCACGGACGGGCTCGAAACTGGTGCCAGAAGTTAGCCCCCGACCAGAGCTTCATTGTGAGGCATTGCATAAAATTTTCCGTCCCCCGAGTGCCGAGCAATAGCCCCTGAAAGGGCTTTCCGCACAATTTTCACGCCCTTATTTGAGCCACTTGTAGCCGGAGGAATTTTGCGCAAATGACTGAGAGGTGCTCCTGGGCACTGCTCATCACTTTGCAATAGGTTCCGGGTCTTTTCGCGAAGGTCGCGTTTTCTCAAACTTTGAGGGCATCAGTGGGTGGGGTGTGAAAACCTCCGAATGCATGGTTCTCAGCTCCTGCTCTGGGCAGCAAGCCAATTTTTTTTCCAAAATGTTGACCTATAAAAGAGCTTACTCGGGTGTGAAAATTATCATTGTGCGCGCGCGCCCCGGACCGCAATTATGATATTTCCTGTTTTCCCATAGGGCCCAAGGCAAATGGGGATAGCGGTTGTACGCGCTTTCTAAGGCTCTGATCGCTTTTAGATTTTGCACGCGAATAGGGCCAACAGAGGCGCAGGTATTGCCATGCGCACCCGCCCGCAACAATGTTTCGATACCGAGTTATCGGGGTGTGGAAGTCCGCCGCCCCAAAGCTCTACGCGCTTCCGACTCGCGAACTACTATTTTCATCATGCCCACACTGGCATCAGTTTGTAGTACGGGAGGCCGTCTACAAATGGTGAAAATTTCAAAGCGTTCCGTCGGAAAATATAAAGTTATGAGCATAAGAAGATCTTCCCATTAGGCCCCATTAGGCCACAGTAGCCGACCCCGCCTAAAACTTGCGCGGGTCACTTTCACGGACGGGCTCGAAACTGGTGCCAGAAGTTAGCCCCCGACCAGAGCTTCATTGTGAGGCATTGCGTAAAATTTTCCGTCCCCCGAGTGCCGAGCAATAGCCCCTGAAAGGGCTTTCCGCACAATTTTCACGCCCTTATTTGAGCCACTTGTAGCCGAAGGAATTTTGCGCAAATGACTGAGAGGTGCTCCTGGGCACTGCTCATCACTTTGCAATAGGTTCCGGGGCTTTTCGCGAAGGTCGGGTTTTCTCAAACTTTGAGGGCATCAGTGGGTGGGGTGTGAAAACCTCCGAATGCATGATTCTCAGCTCCTGCTGTGGGCAGCAAGCCAATATTTTTTCCAAAATGTTGACCTATAAAAGAGCTTACTTGGGTGTGAAAATTATCATTGTGCGCGCGCGCCCCGGACCGCAATTATGATATTTCCTGTTTTCCCATAGGGCCCAAGGCAAATGGGGATAGCGGTTGTACGCGCTTTCTAAGGCTCTGATCGCTTTTAGATTTTGCATGCGGATAGGGCCAACAGGGGCGCAGGTATTGCCATGCGCACCCGCCTGCAACAATGTTTCGATACCGAGTTATCCGGGTGTGGAAGTCCGCCGCCCCGAAGCTTTACGCGCTTCCGTCTCGCGAACTACTATTTTCATCATGCCCACACTGGCATCAGTTTGTAGTACGGGAGGCCGTCTACAAATGGTGAAAATTTCAAAGCGTTCCGTCGGAAAATTAAAAAGTTATGAGCATTAGAAGATCTTCCCATTAGGCCCCATTAGGCCACAGTAGCCGACCCCGCCTAAAACTTGCGCGGGTCACTTTCACGGACGGGCTCAAAACTGGTGCCAGAAGTTAGCCCCCGACCAGAGCTTCATTGTGAGGCATTGCGTAAAATTTTCCGTCCCCCGAGTGCCGAGCAATAGCCCCTGAAAGGGCTTTCCGCACAATTTTCACGCCCTTATTTGAGCCACTTGTAGCCGAAGGAATTTTGCGCAAATGACTGAGAGGTGCTCCTGGGCACTGCTCATCACTTTGCAATAGGTTCCGGGGCTTTTCGCGAAGGTCGCGTTTTCTCAAACTTTGAGGGCATCAGTGGGTGGGGTGTGAAAACCTCCGAATGCATGGTTCTCAGCTCCTGCCGTGGGCAGCAAGCCAATTTTTTTTCCAAAATGTTGACCTATAAAAGAGCTTACTTGGGTGTGAAAATTATCATTGTGCGCGCGCGCCCCGGACCGCAATTATGATATTTCCTGTTTTCCCATAGGGCCCAAGGCAAATGGGGATAGCGGTTGTACGCGCTTTCTAAGGCTCTGATCGCTTTTAGATTTTGCACGCGGATAGGGCCAACAGAGGCACAGGTATTGCCATGCGCACCAGCCCGCAACAATGTTTCGATACCGAGTTATCGGGGTCAGGAAGTCCGCCGCCCCGAAGCTTTACGCGCTTCCGTCTCGCGAACTACTATTTTCATCATGCCCACATTGGCATCAGTTTGTAGTACGGGAGGCCGTCTACAAATGGTGAAAATTTCAAAGCGTTCCGTCGGAAAATTAAAAAGTTATGAGCATTAGAAGATCTTCCCATTAGGCCACAGTAGCCGACCCCGCCTAAAACTTGCGCGGGTCACTTTCACGGACGGGCTCGAAACTGGTGCCAGAAGTTAGCCCCCGACCAGAGCTTCATTGTGAGGCATTGCGTAAAATTTTCCGTCCCCTGAGTGCTGAGCAATAGCCCCTGAAAGGGCTTTCCGCACAATTTTCACGCCCTTATTTGAGCCACTTGTAGCTGAAGGAATTTTGCGCAAATGACTGAGAGGTGCTCCTGGGCACTGCTCATCACTTTGCAATAGGTTCCGGGGCTTTTTGCGAAGGTCGCGTTTTCTCAAACTTTGAGGGCATCAGTGGGTGGGGTGTGAAAACCTCCGAATGCATGGTTCCAGCTCCTGCTGTGGGCAGCAAGCCAATTTTTTTTCCAAAATGTTGACCTATAAAAGAGCTTACTCGGGTGTGAAAATTATCATTGTGCGCGCGCGCCTTGGACCGCAATTATGATATTTCCTGTTTTCCCATAGGGCCCAAGGCAAATGGGGATAGTGGTTGTACGCGCTTTCTAAGGCTCTGATCGCTTTTAGATTTTGCACGCGGATAGGGCCAACAGAGGCGCAGGTATTGCCATGCGCACCCGCCCGCAACAATGTTTCGATACCGAGTTATCGGGGTGTGGAAGTCCGTCGCCCCGAAGCTTTACGTGCTACCGTCTCGCGAACTACTATTTTCATCATGCCCACACTGGCATCAGTTTGTAGTACGGGAGGTCGTCTACAAATGGTGAAAATTTCAAAGCGTTCCGTCGGAAAATTAAAAAGTTATGAGCATTAGAAGATCTTCCCATTAGGCCCCATTAGGCCACAGTAGCCGACCCCGCTTAAAACTTGCGCGGGTCACTTTCACGGACGGGCTCGAAACTGGTGCCAGAAGTTAGCCCCCGACCAGAGCTTCATTGTGAGGCATTGCGTAAAAATTTTCAGTCCCCCGAGTGCCGAGCAATAGCCCCTGAAAGGGCTTTCCGCACAATTTTCACGCCCTTATTTGAGCCACTTGTAGCCGAAGGAATTTTGCGCAAATGACTGAGAGGTGCTCCTGGGCACTGCTCATCACTTTGCAATAGGTTCCGGGGCTTTTCGCGAAGGTCGCGTTTTCTCAAACTTTGAGGGCATCAGTGGGTGGGGTGTGAAAACCTCCGAATGCATGGTTCTCAGCTCCTGCTGTGGGCAGCAAGCCAATTTTTTTTCCAAAATGTTGACCTATAAAAGAGCTTACTCGGGTGTGAAAATTATCATTGTGCGCGCGCGCCTTGGACCGCAATTATGATATTTCCTGTTTTCCCATAGGGCCCAAGGCAAATGGGGATAGCGGTTGTAGGCGCTTTCTAAGGCTCTGATCGCTTTTAGATTTTGCACGCGGATAGGGCCAACAGAGGCGCAGGTATTGCCATGCGCACCCGCCCGCAACAATGTTTCGATACCGAGTTATTGGGGTGTGGAAGTCCGCCGCCCCGAAGCTTTACGCGCTTCCGTCTCGCGAACTACTATTTTCATCATGCCCACACTGGCATCAGTTTGTAGTACGGGAGGCCGTCTACAAATGGTGAAAATTTCAAAGCGTTCCGTCGGAAAATTAAAAAGTTATGAGCATTAGAAGATCTTCCCATTAGGCCCCATTAGGCCACAGTAGCCGACCCCGCCTAAAACTTGCGCGGGTCACTTTCACGGACGGGCTCGAAACTGGTGCCAGAAGTTAGCCCCCGACCAGAGCTTCATTGTGAGGCATTGCGTAAAATTTTCCGTCCCCCGAGTGCCGAGCAATAGCCCCTGAAAGGGCTTTCCGCACAATTTTCACGCCCTTATTTGAGGCACTTGTAGCCGAAGGAATTTTGCGCAAATGACTGAGAGGTGCTCCTGGGCACTGCTCATCACTTTGCAATAGGTTCTGGGGCTTTTCGCGAAGGTCGCGTTTTCTCAAACTTTGAGGGCATCAGTGGGTGGGGTGTGAAAACCTCCGAATGCATGGTTCTCAGCTCCTGCTGTGGGCAGCAAGCCATTTTTTTTGCAAAATGTTGACCTATAAAAGAGCTTACTTGGGTGTGAAAATTATCATTGTGCGCGCGCGCCCCGGACCGCAATTATGATATTTCCTGTTTTCCCATAGGGCCCAAGGCAAATGGGGATAGCGGTTGCACGCGCTTTCTAAGGCTCTGATCGCTTTTAGATTTTGCACGCGGATAGGGCCAACAGAGGCGCAGGTATTGCCATGCGCACTTGCCCGCAACAATGTTTCGATACCGAGTTATTGGGGTGTGGAAGTCCGCCGCCCCAAAGCTTTACGCGCTTCCGTCTCGCGAACTACTATTTTCATCATGCCCACACTGGCATCAGTTTGTAGTACGGGAGGCCGTCTACAAATGGTGAAAATTTCAAAGCGTTCCGTCGGAAAATTAAAAAGTTATGAGCATTAGAAGATCTTCCCATTAGGCCCTATTAGGCCACAGCAGCCGACCTGGCCTAAAACTTGCGTGGGTCACTTTCACTGACGGGCTCGAAATTGGTGCCAGAAGTTAGCCCCCGACCAGAGCTTCATTGTGAGGCATTGCTTAAAATTTTCCCTCCCCCGAGTGCCGAGCAATAGCCCCTGAAAGGGCTTTCCGCACAATTTTCACGCCCTTATTTGAGCCACTTGTAGCCGAAGGAATTTTGCGCAAATGACTGAGAGGTGCTCCTGGGCACTGCTCATCACTTTGCAATAGGTTTCGGGGCTTTTCGCGAAGGTCGCGTTTTCTCAAACTTTGAGGGCATCAGTGGGTGGGGTGTGAAAACCTCCGAATGCATGGTTCTCAGCTCCTGCTGTGGGCAGCAAGCCAATTTTTTTTCCAAAATGTTGACCTATAAAAGAGCTTACTGGGATGTGAAAATTAGTATTGTGCGCGCGTGCCCCGGACCGCAATTATGATATTTCCTGTTTTCCCATAGGGCCCAAGGCAAATGGGGATAGCGGTTGTACTCGCTTTCTAAGGCTCTGATCGCTTTTAGATTTTGCACGCGGATAGGGCCAACAGAGGCGCAGGTATTGCCATGCGCACCCGCCCGCAACAATGTTTCGATACCGAGTTATCGGGGTGTGGAAGTCCGCCGCCCCGAAGCTTTACGCGTTTCCGTCTCGGGAACTACTATTTTCATCATGCCCACACTGGCATTAGTTTGTAGTACGGGAGGCCGTCTACAAATGGTGAAAATTTCAAAGCGTTCTGTCGGAAAATTAAAAAGTTATGAGCATTAGAAGATCTTCCCATTAGGCCCCATTAGGCCACAGTAGCTGACCCCGCCTAAAACTTGCGCGGGTCACTTTCACGGACGGGCTCGAAACCTTTGCCAGAAGTTAGCCCCCGACCAGAGCTTCATTGTGAGGCATTGCGTAAAATTTTCCGTCCCCCGAGTGCCGAGCAATAGCCCCTGAAAGGGCTTTCGGCACAATTTTCATGCCCTTATTTGAGCCACTTGTAGCCGAAGGAATTTTGCGCAAATGACTGAGAGGTGCTCCTGGGCACTGCTCATCCCTTTGCAATAGGTTCCGGGGCTTTTCGCGAAGGTCGCGTTTTCTCAAACTTTGAGGGCATCAGTGGGTGGGGTGTGAAAACCTCCGAATGCATGGTTCTCAGCTCCTGCTGTGGGCAGCAAGCCAATTTTTTTTCCAAAATGTTGACCTATAAAAGAGCTTACTCGGGTGTGAAAATTATCATTGTGCGCGCGCGCCCCGGACCGCAATTATGATATTTCCTGTTTTCCCATAGGGCCCAAGGCAAATGGGGATAGCGGTTGTACGCGCTTTCTAAGGCTCTGTTCGCTTTTAGATTTTGCACGCGGATAGGGCCAACAGAGGCGCAGGTATTGCCATGCGCACCCGCCCGCAACAATGTTTCAATACCGAGTTATCGGGATGTGGAAGTCCGCCGCCCCGAAGCTTTACGCGCTTCCGTCTCGCGAACTATTATTTTCATCATGCCCGCACTGGCATCAGTTTGTAGTACGGGAGGCCGTCTACAAATGGTGAAAATTTCAAAGCGTTCCGTCGGAAAATTAAAAAGTTATGAGCATTAGAAGATCTTCCCATTAGGCCCCATTAGGCCACAGTAGCCGACCCCGCCTAAAACTTGCGCGGGTCACTTTCACGGACGGGCTCGAAACTGGTGCCAGAAGTTAGCCCCCGACCAGAGCTTCATTGTGAGGCATTGCGTAAAATTTTCCGTCCCCGGAGTGCCGAGCAATAGCCCCTGAAAGGGCTTTCCGCACAATTTTCATGCCCTTATTTGAGCCACTTGTAGCCGAAGGAATTTTGCGCAAATGACTGAGAGGTGCTCCTGGGCGCTGCTCATCACTTTGCAATAGGTTCAGGGGCTTTTCGCGAAGGACGCGTTTTCTCAAACTTTGAGGGCATCAGTGGGTGGGGTGTGAAAACCTCCGAATGCATGGTTCTCAGCTCCTGCTGTGGGCAGCAAGCCAATTTTTTTCCAAAATGTTGACCTATAAAAGAGCTTACTCGGGTGTGAAAATTATCATTGTGCGCGCGCGCCCCGGACCGCAATTATGATATTTCCTGTTTTCCCATAGGGCCTAAGGCAAATGGGGATAGCGGTTGTACGCGCTTTCTAAGGCTCTGATCGCTTTTAGATTTTGCACGCGGATAGGGCCAACAGAGGCGCAGGTATTGCCATGCGCACCCGCCCGCAACAATGTTTCGATACCGAGTTATCGGGGTGTGGAAGTCCGCCGCCCCGAAGCTTTACGCGCTTCCATCTCGCAAACTACTATTTTCATCATGCCCACACTGGCATCAGTTTGTAGTACAGGAGGCCGTCAACAAATGGTGAAAATTTCAAAGCGTTCCGTCGGAAAATTAAAAAGTTATGAGCATTAGAAGATCTTCCCATTAGGCCCCATTAGGCCACAGTAGCCGACCCCGCCTAAAACTTGCGTGGGTCACTTTCACGGACGGGCTCGAAACTGGTGCCAGAAGTTAGCCCCCGACCAGAGCTTCATTGTGAGGCATTGCGTAAAATTTTCCGTCCCCCGAGTGCCGAGCAATAGCCCCTGAAAGGGCTTTCCGCACAATTTTCATGCCCTTATTTGAGCCACTTGTAGCTGAAGGAATTTTGCGCAAATGACTGAGAGGTGCTCCTGGGCACTGCTCATCACTTTACAATAGGGTCCGGGGCTTTTCGCGAAGGTCGCGTTTTCTCAAACTTTGAGGGCATCAGTGGGTGGGGTGTGAAAACCTCCGAATGCATGGTTCTCAGCTCCTGCTGTGGGCAGCAAGCCAATTATTTTCCAAAATGTTGACCTATAAAAGAGCTTACTCGGGTGTGAAAATTATCATTGTGCGCGCGCGCCCCGGACCGCAATTATGATATTTCCTGTTTTCCCATAGGGCCCAAGGCAAATGGGGATAGCGGTTGTACGCACTTTCTAAGGCTCTGATCGCTTTTAGATTTTGCATGCGGATAGGGCCAACAGAGGCGCAGGTATTGCCATGTGCACCCGCCCGCAACAATGTTTCGATACCGAGTTATCGGGGTGTGGAAGTCCGCCGCCCGGAAGCTATACGCGCTTCTGTCTCGCGAACTACTATTTTCATCATGCCCACACTGGCATCAGTTTGTAGTACAGGAGGCCGTCAACAAATGGTGAAAATTTCAAAGCGTTCCGTCGGAAAATTAAAAAGTTATGAGCATTAGAAGATCTTCCCATTAGGCCCCATTAGGCCACAGTAGCCGACCCCGCCTAAAACTTGCGCGGGTCACTTTCACGGACGGGCTCGAAACTGGTGCCAGAAGTTAGCCCCCGACCAGAGCTTCATTGTGAGGCATTGCGTAAAATTTTCCGTCCCCCGAGTGCCGAGCAATAGCCCCTGAAAGGGCTTCCGCACAATTTTCACGCCCTTATTTGAGCCACTTGTAGCCGAAGGAATTTTGCGCAAATGACTGAGAGGTGCTCCTGGGCACTGCTCATCACTTTGCAATAGGTTCCGGGGCTTTTTCGCGCAGGTCACGTTTTCTCAAACTTTGAGGGCATCAGTGGGTGGGGTGTGAAAACCTCCGAATGCATGGTTCTCAGCTCCTGCTGTGGGCAGCAAGCCAATTTTTTTCCAAAATGTTGACCTATAAAAGAGCTTACTCGGGTGTGAAAATTATCATTGTGCGCGCGCGCCCCGGACCGCAATTATGATATTTCCTGTTTTCCCATAGGGCCCAAGGCAAATGGGGATAGCGGTTGTACTCGCTTTCTAAGGCTCTTATCCCTTTTAGATTTTGCACGCGGATAGGGCCAACAGAGGCGCAGGTATTGCCATGCGCACCCGCCCGCAACAATGTTTGGATACCGAGTTATCGGGGTGTGGAAGTCCGCCGCCCCGAAGCTTTACGCGCTTCCGTCTCGGGAACTACTATTTTCATCATGCCCACACTGGCATCAGTTTGTAGTACAGGACGTCTACAAATGGTGAAAATTTCAAAGCGTTCCGTCGGAAAATTAAAAAAATATGAGCATTAGAAGATCTTCCCATTAGGCCCCATTAGGCCACAGTAGCTGACCCCGCCTAAAACTTGCACGGGTCACTTTCACGGACGGGCTCGAAACCTTTGCCAGAAGTTAGCCCCCGACCAGAGCTTCATTGTGAGGCATTGCGTAAAATTTTCCGTCCCCCGAGTGCCGAGCAATAGCCCCTGAAAGGGCTTTCCGCACAATTTTCATGCCCTTATTTGAGCCACTTGTAGCCGAAGGAATTTTGCGCAAATGACTGAGAGGTGCTCCTGGGCACTGCTCATCACTTTGCAATAGGTTCTGGGGCTTTTCGCGAAGGTCGCGTTTTCTCAAACTTTGAGGGCATCAGTGGGTGGGGTGTGAAAACCTCCGAATGCATGGTTCTCAGCTCCTGCTGTGGGCAGCAAGCCAATTTTTTTCTCCAAAATGTTGACCTATAAAAGAGCTTACTCGGGTGTGAAAATTATCATTGTGCGCACGCGCCCCGGACCGCAATTATGATATTTCCTGTTTTCCCGTAGGGCCCAAGGCAAATGCGGATAGCGGTTGTACGCGCTTTCTAAGGCTCTGATCGCCTTTTAGATTTTGCACGCGGATAGGGCCAACAGAGGCGCAGGTATTGCCATGCGCACCCGCCCGCAACAATGTTTCGATACCGAGTTATCGGGATGTGGAAGTCCGCCGCCCCGAAGCTTTACGCGCTTCCGTCTCGCAAACTATTATTTTCATCATGCCCGCACTGGCATCAGTTTGTAGTACGGGAGGCCGTCTACAAATGGTGAAAATTTCAAAGCGTTCCGTCGGAAAATTAAAAAGTTATGAGCATTAGAAGATCTTCCCATTAGGCCCCATTAGGCCACAGTAGCCGACCCCGCCTAAAACTTGCGCGGGTCACTTTCACGGACGGGCTCAAAACTGGTGCCAGAAGTTAGCCCCCAACCAGAGCTTCATTGTGAGGCATTGCGTAAAATTTTCCGTCCCCCGAGTGCCGAGCAATAGCCCCTGAAAGGGCTTTCCACACAATTTTCACGCCCTTATTTGAGCCACTTGTAGCCGAAGGAATTTTGCGCAAATGACTGAGAGGTGCTCCTGGGCACTGCTCATCACTTTGCAATAGGTTCCGGGGCTTTTCGCGAGGGAACCCTTTTTCTCAAACTTTGAGGGCATCAGTGGGTGGGGTGTGAAAACCTCCGAATGCATGGTTCTCAGCTCCTGCTGTGGGCAGCAAGCCAATTTTTTTTCCAAAATGTTGACCTATAAAAGAGCTTACTCGGGTGTGAAAATTATCATTGTGCACGCGCGCCCCGGACCGCAATTATGATATTTCCTGTTTTCCCATAGGGCCTAAGGCAAATGGGGATAGCGGTTGTACGCGCTTTCTAAGGCTCTGATGGCTTTTAGATTTTGCACGCGGATAGGGCCAACAGAGGCGCAGGTATTGCCATGCGCACCGGCCCGCAACAATGTTTCGATACCGAGTTATCGGGGTGTGGAAGTCCGCCGCCCCGAAGCTTTACGCGCTTCCGTCTCGCGAACTACTATTTTCATCATGCCCACACTGGCATCAGTTTGTAGTACAGGAGGCCGTCTACAAATGGTGAAAATTTCAAAGCGTTCCGTCGGAAAATTAAAAAGTTATGAGCATTAGAAGATCTTCCCATTAGGCCCCATTAGGCCACAGTAGCTGACCCCGCCTAAAACTTGCGCGGGTCACTTTCACGGACGGGCTCGAAACTGGTGCCAGAAGTTTGCCCCAGACCAGAGCTTCATTGTGAGGCATTGCGTAAAATTTTCCGTCCAGCGAGTGCCGAGCAATAGCCCCTGAAAGGGCTTTCCGCACAATTTTCATGCCCTTATTTGAGCCACTTGTAGCTGAAGGAATTTTGCGCAAATGACTGAGAGGTGCTCCTGGGCACTGCTCATCACTTTGCAATAGGTTCCGGGGCTTTTCGCGAAGGTCGCGTTTTCTCAAACTTTGAGGGCATCAGTGGGTGGGGTGTGAAAACCTCCGAATGCATGGTTCTCAGCTCCTGCTGTGGGCAGCAAGCCAATTTTTTTTCCAAAATGTTGACCTATAAAAGAGCTTACTCGGGTGTGAAAATTATCATTGTGCGCGCGCGCCCCGGACCGCAATTATGATATTTCCTGTTTTCCCATAGGGCCCAAGGCAAATGGGGATAGCGGTTGTAAGCGCTTTCTAAGGCTCTGATCGCTTTTAGATTTTGCACGCGGATAGGGCCTACAGAGGCGCAGGTATTGCCATGCGCACCCGCCCGCAACAATGTTTCGATACCGAGTTATCGGGGTGTGGAAGTCCGCCGCCCAGAAGCTTTACGCGCTTCCGTCTCGCGAACTACTATTTTCATCATGCCCACACTGGCATCAGTTTGTAGTACAGGAGGCCGTCAACAAATGGTGAAAATTTCAAAGCGTTACGTCGAAAAATTAAAAAGTTATGAGCATTAGAAGATCTTCCAATTAGGCCCCATTAGGCCACAGTAGCGGACCCCGCCTAAAACTTGCGCGGGTCACTTTCACGGACGGGCTCGAAACTGGTGCCAGAAGTTAGCCCCCGACCAGAGCTTCATTGTGAGGCATTGCGTAAAATTTTCCGTCCCCCGAGTGCCTAGCAATAGCCCCTGAAAGGGCTTCCGCACAATTTTCACGCCCTTATTTGAGCCACTTGTAGCCAAAGGAATTTTGCGCAAATGACTGAGAGGTGCTCCTGGGCACTGCTCATCACTTTGCAATAGGTTCCGGGGCTTTTTGCGAAGGTCGCGTTTTCTCAAACTTTGAGGGCATCAGTGGGTGGGGTGTGAAAACCTCCGAATGCATGGTTCTCAGCTCCTGCTGTGGGCAGCAAGCCAATTTTTTTTCCAAAATGTTGACCTATAAAAGAGCTTACTCGGGTGTGAAAATTATCATTGTGCGCGCGCCCCGGACCGCAATTATGATATTTCCTGTTTTCCCATAGGGCCCAAGGCAAATGGGGATAGCGGTTGTACGCGCTTTCTAAGGCTCTGATCGCTTTTAGATTTTGCACGCGGATAGGGCCAACAGAGGCGCAGGTATTGCCATGCACACCCGCCCGCAACAATGTTTCGATACCGAGTTATCGGGGTGTGGAAGTCCGCCGCCCCGAAGCTTTACGCGCTTCCGTCTCGCGAACTACTATTTTCATCATGCCCACACTGGCATCAGTTTGTAGTACGGGAGGCCGTCTACAAATGGTGAAAATTTCAAAGCGTTCCATCGGAAAATTAAAAAGTTATGAGCATTAGAAGATCTTCCCATTAGGCCCCATTAGGCCACAGTAGCCGACCCCGCCTAAAACTTGCGCGGGTCACTTTCACGGACGGGCTCTAAACTGGTGCCAGAAGTTAGCCCCCGACCAGAGCTTCATTGTGAGGCATTGCGTAAAATTTTCCGTCCCCAGAGTGCCGAGCAATAGTCCCTGAAAGGGCTTTCCGCACAATTTTCACGCCCTTATTTGAGCCACTTTTAGCTGAAGGAATTTTGCGCAAATGACTGAGAGGTGCTCCTGGGCACTGCTCATCACTTTGCAATAGGTTCCGGGGCTTTTCGCGTAGGTCGCATTTTCTCAAACTTTGAGGGCATCAGTGGGTGGGGTGTGAAAACCTCCGAATGCATGGTTCTTAGCTCCTGCTGTGGGCAGCAAGCCAATTTTTTTTCCAAAATGTTGACCTATAAAAGAGCTTACTCGGGTGTGAAAATTATCATTGTGCGCGCGCCCCGGACCGCAATTATGATATTTCCTGTTTTCCCATAGGGCCCAAGGCAAATGGGGATAGCGGTTGTACGCGCTTTCTAAGGCTCTGATCGCTTTTAGATTTTGCACGCGGATAGGGCCAACAGAGGCGCAGGTATTGCCATGCGCACCCGCCCGCAACAATATTTCGATACCGAGTTATCGGGGTGTGGAAGTCCGCCGCCCCGAAGCTTTACGCGCTTCCGTCTCGCGAACTACTATTTTCATCATGCCCACACTGGCATCTGTTTGTAGTACGGGAGGCCGTCTACAAATGGTGAAAATTTCAAAGCGTTCCATCGGAAAATTAAAAAGTTATGAGCATTAGAAGATCTTCCCATTAGGCCCCATTAGGCCACAGTAGCCGACCCCGCCTAAAACTTGCGCGGGTCACTTTCACGGACGGGCTCTAAACTGGTGCCAGAAGTTAGCCCCCAACCAGAGCTTCATTGTGAGGCATTGCGTAAAATTTTCCGTCCCCCGAGTGCCGAGCAATAGTCCCTGAAAGGGCTTTCCGCACAATTTTCACGCCCTTATTTGAGCCACTTTTAGCTGAAGGAATTTTGCGCAAATGACTGAGAGTTGCTCCTGGGCACTGCTCATCACTTTGCAATAGGTTCCGGGGCTTTTCGCGTAGGTCGCATTTTCTCAAACTTTGAGGGCATCAGTGGGTGGGGTGTGAAAACCTCCGAATGCATGGTTCTTAGCTCCTGCTGTGGGCAGCAAGCCAATTTTTTTTCCAAAATGTTGACCTATAAAAGAGCTTACTCGGGTGTGAAAATTATCATTGTGCGCGCGCCCCGGACCGCAATTATGATATTTCCTGTTTTCCCATAGGGCCCAAGGCAAATGGGGATAGCGGTTGTACGCGCTTTATAAGGCTCTGATCGCTTTTAGATTTTGCACGCGGATAGGGCCAACAGAGGCGCAGGTATTGCCATGCGCACCCGCCCGCAACAATGTTTGGATACCGAGTTATCGGGGTGTGGAAGTCCGCCGCCCCGAAGCTTTACGCGCTTCCGTCTCGCGAACTACTATTTTCATCATGCCCACACTGGCATCAGTTTGTAGTACGGGAGGCCGTCTACAAATGGTGAAAATTTCAAAGCGTTCCGTCGGAAAATTAAAAAGTTATGAGCATTAGAAGATCTTCCCATTAGGCCCCATTAGGCCACAGTAGCCAACCCCGCCTAAAACTTGCGCGGGTCACTTTCACGGACGGGCTCGAAACTGGTGCCAGAAGTTAGCCCCCGACCAGAGCTTCATTGTGAGGCATTGCGTAAAATTTTCCGTCCCCCGAGTGCCGAGCAATAGCCCCTGAAAGGGCTTTCCGCACAATTTTCACGCCCTTATTTGAGCCACTTGTAGCTGAAGGAATTTTGCGCAAATGACTGAGAGGTGCTCCTGGGCACTGCTCATCACTTTGCAATAGGTTCCGGGGCTTTTCGCGTAGGTCGCGTTTTCTCAAACTTTGAGGGCATCAGTGGGTGGGTTGTGAAAACCTCCGAATGCATGGTTCTTAGCTCCTGCTGTGGGCAGCAAGCCAATTTTTTTTCCAAAATGTTGACCTATAAAAGAGCTTACTCGGGTGTGAAAATTATCATTGTGCGCGCGTGCCCCGGACCGCAATTATGATATTTCCTGTTTTCCCATAGGGCCCAAGGCAAATGGGGATAGCGGTTGTACACGCTTTCTAAGGCTCTGATCGCTTTTAGATTTTGCACGCGGATAGGGCCAACAGAGGCGCAGGTATTGCCATGCGCACCCGCCCGCAACAATGTTTTGATACCGAGTAATCGGGGTGTGGAAGTCCGCCGCCCCGAAGCTTTACGCGCTTCCGTCTCGCGAACTACTATTTTCATCATGCCCACACTGGCATCAGTTTGTAGTACAGGAGGCCGTCTACAAATGGTGAAAATTTCAATGCGTTCCGTCTGAAAATTAAAAAGTTATGAGCATTAGAAGATCTTCCCATTAGGCCCCATTAGGCCACAGTAGCCGACCCCGCCTAAAACTTGCGCGGGTCACTTTCATGGACGGGCTCTAAACTGGTGCCAGAAGTTAGCCCCCGACCAGAGCTTCATTGTGAGGCATTGCGTAAAATTTTCTGTCCCCCGAGTGCCGAGCAATAGCCCCTGAAAGGGCTTTCCGCACAATTTTCACGCCCTTATTTGAGCCACTTGTAGCCGAAGGAATTTTGCGCAAATGACTGAGAGGTGCTCCTGGGCACTGCTCATCACTTTGCAATAGGTTCCGGGGCTTTTCGCGAAGGTCGCGTTTTCTCAAACTTTGAGGGCATCAGTGGGTGGGGTGTGAAAACCTCCGAATGCATGGTTCTCAGCTCCTGCTGTGGGCAGCAAGCCAATTTTTTTCCAAAATGTTGACCTATAAAAGAGCTTACTCGGGTGTGAAAATTATCATTGTGCGCGCGTGCCCTGGACCGCAATTATGATATTTCCTGTTTTCCCATAGGGCCCAAGGCAAATGGGGATAGCGGTTGTACACGCTTTCTAAGGCTCTGATCGCTTTTAGATTTTGCACGTGGATAGGGCCAACAGAGGCGCAGGTATTGCCATGCGCACCCGCCCGCAACAATGTTTTGATACCGAGTAATCGGGGTGTGGAAGTCCGCCGCCCCGAAGCTTTACGCGCTTCCGTCCCGCGAACTACTATTTTCATCATGCCCACACTGGCATCAGTTTGTAGTACGGGAGGCCGTCTACAAATGGTGAAAATTTCAATGCGTTCCGTCTGAAAATTAAAAAGTTACGAGCATTAGAAGATCTTCCCATTAGGCCCCATTAGGCCACAGTAGCCGACCCCGCCTAAAACTTGCGCGGGTCACTTTCATGGACAGGCTCTAAACTGGTGCCAGAAGTTAGCCCCCGACCAGAGCTTCATTGTGAGGCATTGCATAAAATTTTCCGTCCCCCGAGTGCCGAGCAATAGCCCCTGAAAGGGCTTTCCGCACAATTTTCACGCCCTTATTTGAGCCACTTGTAGCCGAAGGAATTTTGCGCAAATGACTGAGAGGTGCTCCTGGGCACTGCTCATCACTTTGCAATAGGTTCCGGGGCTTTTCGCGAAGGTCGCGTTTTCTCAAACTTTGAGGGCATCAGTGGGTGGGGTGTGAAAACCTCCGAATGCATGGTTCTCAACTCCTGCTGTGGGCAGCAAGCCAATTTTTTTCCAAAATGTTGACCTATAAAAGAGCTTACTCGGGTGTGAAAATTATCATTGTGCGCGCGCGCCCCGGACCGCAATTATGATATTTCCTGTTTTCCCATAGGGCCCAAGGCAAATGGGGATAGCGGTTGTATGCGCTTTCTAAGGCTCTGATCGCTTTTAGATTTTGCACGCGGATAGGGCCAACAGAGGCGCAGGTATTGCCATGCGCACCCGCCCGCAACAATGTTTCGATACCGAGTTATCGGGGTGTGGAAGTCCGCCGCCCCGAAGCTTTACGCGCTTCCGTCTCGCGAACTATTATTTTCATCATGCCCGTACTGGCATCAGTTTGTAGTATGGGAGGCCGTCTACAAATGGTGAAAATTTCAAAGCCTTCCGTCAGAGAATTTAAAAAGTTATGAGCATTAGAAGATCTTCCCATCAGGCCCCATTAGGCCACAGTAGCCGACCCCGCCTAAAACTTGCGCGGGTCACTTTCACGGACGGGCTCGAAACTGGTTCCAGAAGTTAGCCCCCGACCAGAGCTTCATTGTGATGCATTGCGTAAAATTTTCCGTCCCCCGAGTGTCGAGCAATAGCCTCTGAAAGGGCTTTCCGCACAATTTTCATGCCCTTATTTGAGCCACTTTTAGCCGAAGGAATTTTGCGCAAATGACTGAGAGGTGCTCCTGGGCACTGCTCATCACTTTGCAATAGGTTCCGGGGCTTTTCGCGAAGGACGCGTTTTCTCAAACTTTGAGGGCATCAGTGGGTGGGGTGTGAAAACCTCCGAATGCATGGTTCTCAGCTCCTGCTGTGGGCAGCAAGCCAATTTTTTTTCCAAAATGTTGACCTATAAAAGAGCTTACTCGGGTGTGAAAATTATCATTGTGCGTGCGCGCCCCGGACCGCAATTATGATATTTCCTGTTTTCCCATAGGGCCTAAGGCAAATGGGGATAGCGGTTGTACGCGCTTTCTAAGGCTCTAATCGCTTTTAGATTTTGCACGCGGATAGGGCAAACAGAGGCGCAGGTATTGCCATGCGCACCCGCCCGCAACAATGTTTCGATACCGAGTAATCGGGGTGTGGAAGTCCGCCGCCCCGAAGCTTTACGCGCTTCCGTCTCGCGAACTACTATTTTCATCATGCCCACACTGGCATCAGTTTGTAGTACGGGAGGCCGTCTACAAATGGTGAAAATTTCAAAGTGTTACGTCGGAAAATTTAAAAGTTATGAGCATTAGAAGATCTTCCCATTAGACCCCATTAGGCCACAGTAGCCGATCCCGCCTAAAACTTGCGCGGGTCACTTTCACGGATGGGCTCGAAACTGGTGCCAGAAGTTAGCCCCCGACCAGAGCTTCATTGTGAGGCATTGCGTAAAATTTTCCGTCCCACGAGTGCCGAGCAATAGCCCCTGAAAGGGCTTTCCGCACAATTTTCACGCCTTTATTTGAGCCACTTGTAGCCGAAGGAATTTTGCGCAAATGACTGAGAGGTGCTCCTGGGCACTGCTCATCTCTTTGCAATAGGTTCCGGGGCTTTTCGCGAAGGTCGCGTTTTCTCAAACTTTGAGGGCATCAGTGGGTGGGGTGTGAAAACCTCCGAATGCATGGTTCTCAGCTCCTGCTGTGGGCAGCAAGCCAATTTTTTTTCCAAAATGTTGACCTATAAAAGAGCTTACTCGGGTGTGAAAATTATCATTGTGCGCGCGCGCCCCGGACCGCAATTATGATATTTCCTGTTTTCCCATAGGGCCCAAGGCAAATGGGGATAGCGGTTGTACGCGCTTTCTAAGGCTCTGATCGCTTTTAGATTTTGCGCAAATGACTGGAATGACTTTTAGATAGGGCCAACAGAGGCGCAGGTATTGCCATGCGCACCCGCCCGCAACAATGTTTCGATACCGAGTTATCGGGGTGTGGAAGTCCGCCGCCCCGAAGCTTTACGCGCTTCCGTCTCGCGAACTACTATTTTCATCATGCCCACACTGGCATCAGTTTGTAGTACGGGAGGCCGTCTACAAATGGTGAAAATTTCAAAGCGTTCCGTCGGAAAATTAAAAAGTTATGAGCATTAGAAGATCTTCCCATTAGGCCCCATTAGGCCACAGTAGCCGACCCCGCCTAAAACTTGCGCGGGTCACTTTCACGGACGGGCTCAAAACTGGTGCCAGAAGTTAGCCCCCGACCAGAGCTTCATTGTGAGGCATTGCGTAAAATTTTCCGTCCCCCGAGTGCCGAGCAATAGCCCCTGAAAGGGCTTTCCGCACAATTTTCACGCCCTTATTTGAGCCACTTGTAGCCGAAGGAATTTTGCGCAAACGACTGAGAGGTGCTCCTGGGCACTGCTCATCACTTTGCAATAGGTTCCGGGGCTTTTCGCGAAGGTCGCGTTTTCTCAAACTTTGAGGGCATCAGTGGGTGGGGTGTGAAAACCTCCGAATGCATGGTTCTCAGATCCTGCTGTGGGCAGCAAGCCAATTTTTTTCAAAAATGTTGACCTATAAAAGAGCTTACTCGGGTGTGAAAATTATCATTGTGCGCGCGCGCCCCGGACTGCAATTATGATATTTCCTGTTTTCCCATAGGGCCCAAGGCAAATGGGGATAGCGGTTGTACGCGCTTTCTAAGGCTCTGATCGCTTTTAGATTTTGCACGCGGATAGGGCCAACAGAGGCGCAGGTATTGCCATGCGCACCTGCCCGCAACAATGTTTTGATACCGAGTTATCGGGGTGTGGAAGTCCGCCGCCCGGAAGCTTTACGCGCTTCCGTCTCGCGAACTACTATTTTCATCATGCCCACACTGGCATCAGTTTGTAGTACGGGAGGCCGTCTACAAATGGTGAAAATTTCAAAGTGTTCCGTCGGAAAATTTAAAAGTTATGAGCATTAGAAGATCTTCCCATTAGACCCCATTAGGCCACAGTAGCCGATCCCGCCTAAAACTTGCGCGGGTCACTTTCACGGATGGGCTCGAAACTGGTGCCAGAAGTTAGCCCCCGACCAGAGCTTCATTGTGAGGCATTGCGTAAAATTTTCCGTCCCACGAGTGCCGAGCAATAGCCCCTGAAAGGGCTTTCCGCACAATTTTCACGCCTTTATTTGAGCCACTTGTAGCCGAAGGAATTTTGCGCAAATGACTGAGAGGTGCTCCTGGGCACTGCTCATCACTTTGCAATAGGTTCCGGGGCTTTTCGCGAAGGTCGCATTTTCTCAAACTTTGAGGGCATCAGTGGGTGGGGTGTGAAAACCTCCGAATGCATGGTTCTCAGCTCCTGCTGTGGGCAGCAAGCCAATTTTTTTTCCAAAATGTTGACCTATAAAAGAGCTTACTCGGGTGTGAAAATTATCATTGTGCGCGCGCGCCCCGGACCGCAATTATGATATTTCCTGTTTTCCCATAGGGCCCAAGGCAAATGGGGATAGCGGTTGTACGCGCTTTCTAAGGCTCTGATCGCTTTTAGATTTTGCGCAAATGACTGGAATGACTTTTAGATAGGGCCAACAGAGGCGCAGGTATTGCCATGCGCACCCGCCCGCAACAATGTTTCGATACTGAGTTATCGGGGTGTGGAAGTCCGCCGCCCCGAAGCTTTACGCGCTTCCGTCTCGCGAACTACTATTTTCATCATGCCCACACTGGCATCAGTTTGTAGTACGGGAGGCCGTCTACAAATGGTGAAAATTTCAAAGCGTTCCGTCGGAAAATTAAAAAGTTATGAGCATTAGAAGATCTTCCCATTAGGCCCCATTAGGCCACAGTAGCCGACCCCGCCTAAAACTTGCGCGGATCACTTTCACGGACGGGCTCAAAATTGGTGCCAGAAGTTAGCCCCCGACCAGAGCTTCATTGTGAGGCATTGCGTAAAATTTTCCGTCCCCCGAGTGCCGAGCAATAGCCCCTGAAAGGGCTTTCCGCACAATTTTCACGCCCTTATTTGAGCCACTTGTAGCCGAAGGAATTTTGCGCAAACGACTGAGAGGTGCTCCTGGGCACTGCTCATCACTTTGCAATAGGTTCCGGGGCTTTTCGCGAAGGTCGCGTTTTCTCAAACTTTGAGGGCATCAGTGGGTGGGGTGTGAAAACCTCCGAATGCATGGTTCTCAGATCCTGCTGTGGGCAGCAAGCCAATTTTTTTCAAAAATGTTGACCTATAAAAGAGCTTACTCGGGTGTGAAAATTATCATTGTGCGCGCGCGCCCCGGACTGCAATTATGATATTTCCTGTTTTCCCATAGGGCCCAAGGCAAATGGGGATAGCGGTTGTACGCGCTTTCTAAGGCTCTGATCGCTTTTAGATTTTGCACGCGGATAGGGCCAACAGAGGCGCAGGTATTGCCATGCGCACCTGCCCGCAACAATGTTTTGATACCGAGTTATCGGGGTGTGGAAGTCCGCCGCCCGGAAGCTTTACGCGCTTCCGTCTCGCGAACTACTATTTTCATCATGCCCACACTGGCATCAGTTTGTAGTACGGGAGGCCGTCTACAAATGGTGAAAATTTCAAAGCGTTCCGTCGGAAAATTAAAAAGTTATGAGCATTAGAAGATCTTCCCATTAGGCCCCATTAGGCCAAAGTAGCCGACCCCGCCTAAAACTTGCGCGGGTCACTTTCACGGACGGGCTCGAAACTGGTGCCAGAAGTTAGCCCCTGACCAGAGCTTCATTGTGAGGCATTGCGTAAAATTTTCCGTCCCCCGAGTGCCAAGCAATAGCCCCTGTGAAGGGTTTTCCACACAATTTTCACGCCCTTATTTGAGCCACTTGTAGCCGAAGGAATTTTGCGCAAATGACTGAGAGGTGCTCCTGGGCACTGCTCATCACTTTGCAATAGGTTCGGGGGCTTTCGCGAAGGTCGCGTTTTCTCAAACTTTGAGGGCATCAGTGGGTGGGGTGTGAAAACCTCCGAATGCATGGTTCTCAGCTCCTGCTGTGGGCAGCAAGCCAATTTTTTTTTCCAAAATGTTGACCTATAAAAGAGCTTACTCGGGTGTGAAAATTATCATTGTGCCCGCGCGCCCCGGACCGCAATTATGATATTTCCTGTTTTCCCATTGGGCCCAAGGCAAATGGGGATAGCGGTTGTACGCGCTTTCTAAGGCTCTGATCGCTTTTAGATTTTGCACGCGGATAGGGCCAACAGAGGCGCAGGTATTGCCATGCGCACCCGCCGCAACAATGTTTCGATACCGAGTTATCGGGGTGTGGAAGTCCGCCGCCCTGAAGCTTTACGCGCTTCCGTCTCGCGAACTACTTTTTTCATCATGCCCACACTGGCATCAGTTTGTAGTACGGGAGGCCGTCTACAAATGGTGAAAATTTCAAAGCGTTCCGTCGGAAAATTAAAAAGTTATGAGCATTAGAAGATCTTCCCATTAGGCCCCATTAGGCCACAGTAGCCGACCCCGCCTAAAACTTGCGTGGGTCACTTTCACGGACGGGCTCAAAACTGGTGCCAGAAGTTAGCCCCCGACCAGAGCTTCATTGTGAGGCATTGCGTAAAATTTTCCGTTCCCCGAGTGCTGAGCAATAGCCCCTGAAAGGGCTTTCCGCACAATTTTCACGCCGTTATTTGAGCCACTTGTAGCCGAAGGAATTTTGGGCAAATGACTGAGAGGTGCTCCTGGGCACTGCTCATCACTTTGCAATAGGTTCCGGGGCTTTTCGCGAAGGTCGCGTTTTCTCAAACTTTGAGGGCATCAGTGGGTGGGGTGTGAAAACCTCCGAATGCATGGTTCTCAGCTCCTGCTTTGGGCAGCAAGCCATTTTTTTTCCAAAATGGTGAGCTATAAAAGAGCTTACTCGGGTGTGAAAATTATCATTGTGCGCGCGCGCCCCGGACCGCAATTATGATATTTCCTGTTTTCCCATAGGGCCCAAGGCAAATGGGGATAGCGGTTGTACGCGCTTTCTAAGGCTCTGATCGCTTTTAGATTTTGCACGCGGATAGGGCCAACAGAGGCGCAGGTATTGCCATGTGCACCCGCCCGCAACAATGTTTCGATACCGAGTTATCGGGGTGTGGAAGTCCGCCACCCCGAAGCTTTACGCGCTTCCGTCTCGCCAACTACTATTTTCATCATGCCCACACTGGCATCCGTTTGTAGTACTGGAGGCCGTCTACAAATGGTGAAAATTTCAAAGCGTTCCGTCAGAAAATTAAAAAGTTATGAGCATTAGAAGATCTACCCATTAGGCCACAGTAGCCGACCCCGCCTAAAACTTGCGCGGGTCACTTTCACGGACGGGCTCGAAACTGGTGCCAGAAGTTAGCCCCCGACCAGAGCTTCATTGTGAGGCATTGCGTAAAATTTTCCATCCCCCGAGTGCCGAGCAATAGCCCCTGAAAGGGCTTTCCGCACAATTTTCACGCCCTTATTTGAGCCACTTGTAGCTGAAGGAATTTTGCGCAAATGACTGAGAGGTGCTCCTGGGCACTGCTCATCACTTTGCAATAGGTTCCGGGGCTTTTCGCGAAGGTCGCGTTTTCTCAAACTTTGAGGGCATCAGTGAGTGGGGTGTGAAAACCTCCGAATGCATGGTTCTCAGCTCCTGCTGTGGGCAGCAAGCCAATTTTTTTTTCCAAAATGTTGACCTATAAAAGAGCTTACTTGGGTGTGAAAATTATCATTGTGCGCGCGCGCCCCGACCGCAATTATGAAATTTCCTGTTTTCCCATAGGGCCCAAGGCAAATGGGGATAGCGGTTGTACGCGCTTTCTAAGGCTCTGATCGCTTTTAGATTTTGCACGCGGATAGGGCCAACAGAGGCGCAGGTATTGCCATGCGCACCCGCCCACAACAATGTTTCGATACCGAGTTATCGGGGTGTGGAAGTCCGCCGCCCCGAAGCTTTACGCGCTTCTGTCTCGCGAACTACTATTTTCATCATGCCCACACTGGCATCAGTTTGTAGTACGGGAGGCCGTCTACAAATGGTGAAAATTTCAAAGCGTTCCGTCGGAAAATTAAAAAGTTATGAGCATTAGAAGATCTTCCCATTAGGCCCCATTAGGCCACAGTAGCCGACCCCGCCTAAAACTTGCGCGGGTCACTTTCACGGACGGGCTCGAAACTGGTGCCAGAAGTTAGCCCCCGACCAGAGCTTCATTGTGAGGCATTGCGTAAAATTTTCCGTCCCCCGAGTGCCGAGCAATAGCCCCTGAAAGGGCTTTCCGCACAATTTTCACGCCCTTATTTGAGCCACTTGTAGCCGAAGGAATTTTGCGCAAATGACTGAGAGGTCCTCCTGGGCACTGCTCATCACTTTGCAATAGGTTCCGGGGCTTTTCGCGAAGGTCGCGTTTTCTCAAACTTTGAGGGCATCAGTGGGTGGGGTGTGAAAACCTCCGAATGCATGGTTCTCAGCTCCTGCTGTGGGCAGCAAGCCAATTTTTTTTCCAAAATGTTGACCTATAAAAGAGCTTACTCGGGTGTGAAAATTATCATTCTGCGCACGCGCCCCGGACCGCAATTATGATATTTCCTGTTTTCCCATAGGGCCCAAGGCAAATGGGGATAGCGGTTGTACGCGCTTTCTAAGGCTCTGATCGCTTTTAGATTTTGCACGCGGATAGGGCCAACAGAGGCGCAGGTATTGCCAAGCGCATCCGCCCGCAACAATGTTTCGATACCGAGTTATCGGGGTGTGGAAGTCCACCGCCCCGAAGCTTTACGCGCTTCCGTCTCGCGAACTACTATTTTCATCATGCCCACACTGGCATCAGTTTGTAGTACGGGAGGCCGTCTACAAATGGTGAAAATTTCAAAGTGTTCCATCAGAAAATTAAAAAGTTATGAGAATTAGAAGATCTTCCCATTAGGCCCCATTAGGCCACAGTAGCCGACCCCGCCTAAAACTTGCGCGGGTCACTTTCACGGGCGGGCTCGAAACTGGTGCAAGAAGTTAGCCCCTGACCAGAGCTTCATTGTGAGGCATTGCGTAAAATTTTCCGTCCCCCGAGTGCCGAGCACTAGCCACTGAAAGGGCTTTCCGCACAATTTTCACGCCCTTATTTGAGCCACTTGTAGCTGAAGGAATTTTGCGCAAATGACTGAGAGGTGCTCCTGGGCACTGCTCATCACTTTGCAATAGGTTCCGGGGCTTTTCGCGAAGGTCGCGTTTTCTCAAACTTTGAGGGCATCAGTGGGTGGGGTGTGAAAACCTCCGAATGCATGGTTCTCAGCTCCTGCTGTGGGCAGCAAGCCAATTTTTTTTCCAAAATGTTGACCTATAAAAGAGCTTACTCGGTTGTGAAAATTATCATTGTGCGCGCGCGCCCCGGACGGCAATTATGATATTTCCTGTTTTCCCATAGGGCCCAAGGCAAATGGGGATAGCGGTTGTACGCGCTTTCTAAGGCTCTGATCGCTTTTAGATTTTGCATGCGGATAGGGCCAACAGAGGCGCAGGTATTGCCATGCGCACCCGCCCGCAACAATGTTTCGATACCGAGTTATCGGGGTGTGGAAGTCCGCCGCCCCGAAGCTTTACGCGCTTCCGTCTCGCGAACTACTATTTTCATCATGCCCACACTGGCATCAGTTTGTAGTACGGGAGGCCGTCTACAAATGGTGAAAATTTCAAAGCGTTCCGTCGGAAAATTAAAAAGTTATGAGCATTAGAAGATCTTCCCATTAGGCCCCATTAGGCCACAGTAGCCGACCCCGCCTAAAACTTGCGCGGGTCACTTTCACGGACGGGCTCGAAACTGGTGCCAGAAGTTAGCCCCCGACCAGAGCTTCATTGTGAGGCATTGCGTAAAATTTTCCGTCCCCCGAGTGCCGAGCAATAGCCCCTGAAAGGGCTTTCCGCACAATTTTCACGCCCTTATTTGAGCCACTTGTAGCCGAAGGAATTTTGCGCAAATGACTGAGAGGTGCTCCTGGGCACTGCTCATCACTTTGCAATAGGTTCCGGGGCTTTTCGCGAAGGTCGCGTTTTCTCAAACTTTGAGGGCATCAGTGGGTGGGGTGTGAAAACCTCCGAATGCATGGTTCTCAGCTCCTGCTGTGGGCAGCAAGCCAATTTTTTTTCCAAAATGTTGACCTATAAAAGAGCTTACTCGGGTGTGAAAATTATCATTGTGCGCGCGCGCCCCGGACGGCAATTATGATATTTCCTGTTTTCCCATAGGGCCCAAGGCAAATGGGGATAGCGGTTGTACGCGCTTTCTAAGGCTCTGATCGCTTTTAGATTTTGCACGCCGATAGGGCCAACAGAGGCGCAGGTATTGCTATGCGCACCCGCCCGCAACAATGTTTCGATACCGAGTTATCGGGGTGTGGAAGTCCGCCACCCCGAAGCTTTATGCGCTTCCGTCTCGCGAACTACTATTTTCATCATGCCCACACTGGCATCAGTTTGTAGTACGGGAGGCCGTCTACAAATGGTGAAAATTTCAAAGCGTTCCGTCGGAAAATTAAAAAGTTATGAGCATTAGAAGATCTTCCCATTAGGCCCCATTAGGCCACAGTAGCCGACCCCGCCTAAAACTTGCGCGGGTCACTTTCACGAACGGGCTCGAAACTGGTGCCAGAAGTTAGCCCCCGACCAGAGCTTCATTGTGAGGCATTGCGTAAAATTTTCCGTCCCCCGAGTGCCGAGCAATAGCCCCTGAAAGGGCTTTCCGCACAATTTTCACGCCCTTATTTGAGATACTTGTAGCCGAAGGAATTTTGCGCAAATGACTGAGAGGTGCTCCTGGGCACTGCTCATCACTTTGCAATAGGTTCCGGGGCTTTTCGCGAAGGTCGCGTTTTCTCAAACTTTGAGGGCATCAGTGGGTGGGGTGTGAAAACCTCTGAATGCATGGTTCTCAGCTCCTGCTGTGGGCAGCAAGCCAATTTTTTTTCCAAAATGTTGACCTATAAAAGAGCTTACTCAGGTGTGAAAATTATCATTGTGCGCGCGCGCCCCGGACCGCAATTATGATATTTCCTGTTTTCCCATAGGGCCCAAGGCAAATGGGGATAGCAGTTGTACCCTCTTTCTAAGGCTCTGATAGCTTTTAGATTTTGCACGCGGATAGGGCCAACAGAGGCGCAGGTATTGCCATGCGCACCTGCCCGCAACAATGTTTGATACCTAGTTATCGGGGTGTGGAAGTCCGCCGCCCCGAAGCTTTACGCGCTTCCGTCTCGCGAACTACTATTTTCATCATGCCCACACTGGCATCAGTTTGTAGTACGGGAGGCCGTCTACAAATGGTGAAAATTTCAAAGCGTTCCGTCGGAAAATTAAAAAGTTATGAGCATTAGAAGATCTTCCCATTAGGCCCCATTAGGCCACAGTAGCCGACCCCGCCTAAAACTTGCGCGGGTCACTTTCACGGACGGGCTCAAAACTGGTGCCAGAAGTTAGCCCCCGACCAGAGCTTCATTGTGAGGCATTGCGTAAAATTTTCCGTCCCCCGAGTGCCGAGCAATAGCCCCTGAAAGGGCTTTCCGCACAATTTTCACGCCCTTATTTGAGCCACTTGTAGCCGAAGGAATTTTGCGCAAATGACTGAGAGGTGCTCCTGGGCACTGCTCATCACTTTGCAATAGGTTCCGGGGCTTTTCGCGAAAGTCGCGTTTTCTCAAACTTTGAGGGCATCAGTGGGTGGGGTGTGAAAACCTCGGAATGCATGGTTCTTAGCTACTGCTGTGGGCAGCAAGCCAATTTTTTTCCAAAATGTTGACCTATAAAAGAGCTTACTCGGGTGTGAAAATTATCATTGTGCGCTCGAGCCCCGGACCGCAATTATGATATTTCCTGTTTTCCCATAAGGCCCAAGGCAAATGGGGATAGCGGTTGTACGCGCTTTCTAAGGCTCTGATCGCTTTTAGATTTTGCACGCGGATAGGGCCAACAGAGGCGCAGGTATTGCCTTGCGCACCCGCCCGCAACAACTTTTCGATACCGAGTTATCGGGTTGTGGAAGTCCGCCGCCCCGAAGCTTTACGCGCTTCCGTCTCGCGAACTACTATTTTCATCATGCCCACACTGGCATCAGTTTGTAGTACGGGAGGCCGTCTACAAATGGTGAAAATTTCAAAGCGTTCCGTCGGAAAATTAAAAAGTTATGAGCATTAGAAGATCTTCCCATTAGGCCCCATTAGGCCACAGTAGCCGACCCCGCCTAAAACTTGCGCGGGTCACTTTCACGGACGGGCTCGAAACTGGTGCCAGAAGTTAGCCCCCGACCAGAGCTTCATTGTGAGGCATTGCGTAAAATTTTCCGTCCCCCGAGTGCCGAGCAATAGCCCCTGAAAGGGCTTTCCGCACAATTTTCACGCCCTTATTTGAGCCACTTGTAGCTGAAGGAATTTTGCGCAAATGACTGAGAGGTGCTCCTGGGCACTGCTCATCACTTTGCAATAGGTTCCGGGGCTTTTCGCGAAGGTCGCGTTTTCTCAAACTTTGAGGCCTCAGTGGGTTGGGTGTGAAAACCTCCGAATGCATGGTTCTCAGCTCCTGCTGTGGGCAGCAAGCCAATTTTTTTTCCAAATGTTAACCTATAAAAGAGCTTACTCGGGTGTGAAAATTATCATTGTGCGCGCGCGCCCCTGACCGCAATTATGATATTTCCTGTTTTCCCATAGGGCCCAAGGCAAATGGGGATAGCGGTTGTACGCGCTTTCTAAGGCTCTGATCGCTTTTAGATTTTGCACGCGGATAGGGCCAACAGAGGCGCAGGTATTGCCATGCGCACCCGCCCGCAACAATGTTTCAATACCGAGTTATCGGGGTGTGGAAGTCCGCCGCCCCGAAGCTTTACGCGCTTCCGTCTCGCGACCTACTATTTTCATCATGCCCACACTGGCATCAGTTTGTAGTACGGGAGGCCGTCTACAAATGGTGAAAATTTAAAAGCGTTCCTTCAGAAAATTAAAAAGTTATGAGCATTAGAAGATCTTCCCATTAGGCCCCATTAGGCCACAGTAGCCGACCCCGCCTAAAACTTGCGCGGGTCACTTTCAAGGACAGGCTTGAAACTGGTGCCAGAAGTAAGCCCCCGACCAGAGCTTCATTGTGAGGCATTGCATAAAATTTTCCGTCCCCCGAGTGCCGAGCAATAGCCCCTGAAAGGGCTTTCCGCACAATTTTCACGCCCTTATTTGAGCCACTTGTAGCCGAAGGAATTTTGCGCAAATGACTGAGAGGTGCTCCTGGGCACTGCTCATCACTTTGCAATAGTTTCCGGGGCTTTTCGCGAAGGTCGCGTTTTCTCAAACTTTGAGGGCATCAGTGGGTGGGGTGTGAAAACCTCCGAATGCATGGTTCTCAGCTCCTGCTGTGGGCAGCAAGCCAATTTTTTTTCCAAAATGTTGACCTATAAAAGAGCTTACTCGGGTGTGAAAATTATCATTGTGCGCGCGTGCCCCGGACGGCAATTATGATATTTCCTGTTTTCCCATAGGGCCCAAGGCAAATGGGGATAGCGGTTGTACGCGCTTTCTAAGGCTCTGATCGCTTTTAGATTTTGCACGCGGATAGGGCCAACAGAGGCGCAGGTATTGCCATGCGCACCCGCCTGCAACAATGTTTCGATACCGAGTTATCGGGGTGTGGAAGTCCGCCGCCCCAAAGCTTTACGCGCTTCCGTCTCGCGAACTACTGTTTTCATCATGCCCACACTGGCATCAGTTTGTAGTACGGGAGGCCGTCTACAAATGGTGAAAATTTCAAAGCGTTCCGTCGGAAAATAAAAAAGTTATGAGCATTAGAAGATCTTCCCATTAGGCCCCATTAGGCCACAGTAGCCGACCCCGCCTAAAACTTGCGCGGGTCACTTCCACGGACGGGCTCGAAACTGGTGCCAGAAGTTAGCCCCTGACCAGAGCTTCATTGTGAGGCATTGCGTAAAATTTTCCGTCCCCCGAGTGCCGAGCAATAGCCCCTGAAAGGGCTTTCCGCACAATTTTCACGCCCTTATTTGAGCCACTTGTAGCCGAAGGAATTTTGCGCAAATGACTGAGAGGTGCTCCTGGGCACTGCTCATCACTTTGCAATAGGTTCCGGGGCTTTTCCCGAAGGTCGCATTTTCTCAAACTTTGAGGGCATCAGTGGGTGGGGTGTGAAAACCTCCGAATGCATGGTTCTCAGCTCCTGCTGTGGGCAGCAAGCCAATTTTTTTTCCAAAATGTTGACCTATAAATGAGCTTACTCGGGTGTGAAAATTATCATTGTGCGCACGCGCCCCGGACCGCAATTATGATATTTCCTGTTTTCCCATAGGGCCCAAGGCAAATGGGGATAGCGGTTGTACGCTTTCTAAGGCTCTGATCGCTTTTAGATTTTGCACGCGGATAGGGCCAACAGAGGCGCAGGTATTGCCATGCGCACCCGCCCGCAACAATGTTTCGATACCGAGTTATCGGGGTGTGGAAGTCCGCCACCCCGAAGCTTTATGCGCTTCCCTCTCGCGAACTACTATTTTCATCATGCCCACACTGGCATCAGTTTGTAGTATGGGAGGCCGTCTACAAATGGTGAAAATTTCAAAGCGTTCCGTCGGAAAATTAAAAAGTTATGAGCATTAGAAGATCTTCCCATTAGGCCCCATTAGGCCACAGTAGCCGACCCCGCCTAAAACTTGCGCGGGTCACTTTCACTGACGGGCTCGAAACTGGTGCCAGAAGTTAGCCCCCGACCAGAGCTTCATTGTGAGGCATTGCGTAAAATTTTCCGTCCCCCGAGTGCCGAGCAATAGCCCCTGAAAGGGCTTTCCGCACAATTTTCACGCCCTAATTTGAGCCACTTGTAGCCAAAGGAATTTTGCGCAAATGACTGAGAGGTGCTCCTGGGCACTGCTCATCACTTTGCAATAGGTTCCGGGGCTTTTCGCGAAGGTCACGTTTTCTCAAACTTTGAGGGCATCAGTGGGTGGGGTGTGAAAACCTCCGAATGCATGGTTCTCAGCTCCTGCTGTGGGCAGCAAGCCAATTTTTTTTACAAAAATGTTGACCTATAAAAGAGCTTACTCGGGTGTGAAAATTATCATTGTGCGCGCTCGCCCCGGACGGCAATTATGATATTTCCTGTTTTCCCATAGGGCCCAAGGCAAATGGGGATAGCGGTTGTACGCGCTTTCTAATGCTCTGATCGCTTTTAGATTTTGCACGCGGATAGGGCCAACAGAGGCGCAGGTATTGCCATGCGCACCCGCCCGCAACAATGTTTCGATACCGAGGTATCGGGGTGTGGAAGTCCGCCACCCCGAAGCTTTATGCGCTTCCCTCTCGCGAACTACTATTTTCATCATGCCCACACTGGCATCAGTTTGTAGTACGGCAGGGCTTCTACAAATGGTGAAAATTTCAAAGCGTTCCGTCGGAAAATTAAAAAGTTATGAGCATTAGAAGATCTTCCCATTAGGCCCCATTAGGCCACAGTAGCCGACCCTGCCTAAAACTTGCGCGGGTCACTTTCACGGACGGGCTCGAAACTGGTGTCAGAAGTTAGCCCCCGACCAGAGCTTCATTGTGAGGCATTGCGTAAAATTTTCCTTCCCCCGAGTGCCGAGCAATAGCCCCTGAAAGGGCTTTCTGCACAATTTTCACGCCCTTATTTGAGCCACTTGTAGCGGAAGGAATTTTGCCCAAATGACTGAGAGGTGCTCCTGGGCACTGCTCATCACTTTGCAATAGGTTCCGGGGCTTTTCGCAAAGGTCGCGTTTTCTCAAACTTTGAGGGCATCAGTGGGTGGGGTGTGAAAACCTCCTAATGCATGGTTCTCAGCTCCTGCTGTGGGCAGCAAGCCAATTTTTCTTCCAAAATGTTGACCTATAAAAGAGCTTACTCGGGTGTGAAAATTATCATTGTGCGCGCGCGCCCCGGACCGCAATTATGATATTTCCTGTTTTCCCATAGGGCCCAAGGCAAATGGGGATAGCGGTTGTACGCGCTTTCTAAGGCTCTGATCGCTTTTAGATTTTGCACGCGGATAGGGCCAACAGAGGCGCAGGTATTGCCATGCGCACCCGCCCGCAACAATGTTTCGATACCGAGTTATCGGGGTGTGGAAGTCCGCCGCCCCGAAGCTTTACGCGCTTCCGTCTCGCGAACTACTATTTTCATCATGCCCACACTGGCATCAGTTTGTAGTACGGGAGGCCGTCTACAAATGGTGAAAATTTCAAAGCGTTCCATCGGAAAAATAAAAAGGTAAGAGCATTAGAAGATCTTCCCATTAGGCCCCATTAGGCCACAGTAGCCGACCCCGCCTAAAACTTGCGCGGGTCACTTTCACGGACGGGCTCGAAACTGGTGCCAGAAGTTAGCCCCCGACCAGAGCTTCATTGTGAGGCATTGCGTAAAATTTTCCATCCCCCGAGTGCCGAGCAATAGCCCCTGAAAGGGCTTTCCACACAATTTTCACGCCCTTATTTGAGCCACTTGTAGCCGAAGGAATTTTGCGCAAATGACTGAGAGGTGCTCCTGGGCACTGCTCATCACTTTGCAATAGGTTCCGGGCCTTTCGCGAAGGTCGCGTTTTCTCAAACTTTGAGGGCATCAGTGGGTGGGGTGTGAAAACCTCCGAATGCATGGTTCTCAGCTCCTGCTGTGGGCAGCACGCCAATGTTTTTCCAAAATGTTGACCTATAAAAGAGCTTACTCGGGTGTGAAAATGATCATTGTGCGCGCGCGCCCCGGACCGCAATTATGATATTTCCTGTTTTCCCATAGGGCCCAAGGCAAATGGGGATAGCGGTTGTACGCGCTTTCTAAGGCTCTGATCGCTTTTAGATTTTGCACGCGGATAGGGCCAACAGAGGCGCAGGTATTGACATGCGCACCCGCCCGCAACAATGTTTCGATACCGAGTTATCGGGGGTGTGGAAGTCCGCCGCACCGAAGCTTTACGCGCTTCCGTCTCGCGAACTACTATTTTCATCATGCCCACACGGGCATCAGTTTGTAGTATGGGAGGCCGTCTACAAATGGTGAAAAATTCAAAGCGTTCCGTCGGGAAATTAAAAAGTTATGAGCATTAGAAGATCTTCCCATTAGGCCCCATTAGGCCACAGTAGCCGAACCCGCCTAAAACTTGCGCGGGTCACTTTCACGGACGGGCTCGAAACTGGTGCCAGAAGTTAGCCCCCGACCAGTGCTTCATTGTGACGCATTGCGTAAAATTTTCCGTCCCCCGAGTGCCAAGCAATAGCCCCTGAAAGGGCTTTCGGCACAATTTTCACGCGCTTATTTGAGCCACTTGTAGCCGAAGGAATTTTGCGCAAATGACTGAGAGGTGCTCCTGGGCACTGCTCATCACTTTGCAATAGGTTCCGGGGCTTTTCGCGAAGGTCACGTTTTCTCAAACTTTGAGGGCATTAGTGGGTGGGGTGTGAAAACCTCCGAATGCATGGTTCTCAGCTCCTGCTGTGGGCAGCAAGCCAATTTTTTTTTCCAAAATGTTGACCTATAAAAGAGCTTACTCGGGTGTGAAAATTATCATTGTGCGCGCGCGCCCCGGACCGCAATTATGATATTTCCTGTTTTCCCATAGGGCCCAAGGCAAATGGGGATAGCGGTTGTACGCGCTTTCTAAGGCTCTGATCGCTTTTAGATTTTGCACGCGGGTAGGGCCAACAGAGGCGCAGGTATTGCCATGCGCACCCGCCCTCAACAGTGTTTCGATACCGAGTTATCGGGGTGTGGAAGTCCGCCGCCCCGAAGCTTTACGCGCTTCCCTCTCGCGAACTACTATTTTCATCATGCCCACACGGGCATCAGTTTGTAGTACGGGAGGCCGTCTACAAATGGTGAAAAATTCAAAGCGTTCCGTCGGGAAATTAAAAAGTTATGAGCATTAGAAGATCTTCCCATTAGGCCCCATTAGGCCACAGTAGCCGAACCCGCCTAAAACTTGCGCGGGTCACTTTCACGGACGGGCTCGAAACTGGTGCCAGAAGTTAGCCCCCGACCAGTGCTTCATTGTGAGGCATTGCGTAAAATTTTCCGTCCCCCGAGTGCCGAGCAATAGCCCCTGAAAGGGCTTTCGGCACAATTTTCACGCGCTTATTTGAGCCACTTGTAGCCGAAGGAATTTTGCGCAAATGACTGAGAGGTGCTCCTGGGCACTGCTCATCACTTTGCAATAGGTTCCGGGGCTTTTCGCGAAGGTCGCGTTTTCTCAAACTTTGAGGGCATTAGTGGGTGGGGTGTGAAAACCTCCGAATGCATGGTTCTCAGCTCCTGCTGTGGGCAGCAAGCCAATTTTTTTTTCCAAAATGTTGACCTATAAAAGAGCTTACTCGGGTGTAAAAATTATCATTGTGCGCGCGCGCCCCGGACCGCAATTATGATATTTCCTGTTTTCCCATAGGGCCCAAGGCAAATGGGGATAGCGGTTGTACGCGCTTTCTAAGGCTCTGATCGCTTTTAGATTTTGCACGCGGGTAGGGCCAACAGAGGCGCAGGTATTGCCATGCGCACCCGCCCGCAACAGTGTTTCGATACCGAGTTATCGGGGTGTGGAAGTCCGCCGCCCCGTAGCTTTACGCGCTTCCGTCTCGCGAACTACTATTTTCATCATGCCCACACGGGCATCAGTTTGTAGTACGGGAGGCCGTATACAAATGGTGAAAAATTCAAAGCGTTCCGTCGGGAAATTAAAAAGTTATGAGCATTAGAAGATCTTCCCATTAGGCCCCATTAGGCCACAGTAGCCGAACCCGCCTAAAACTTGCGCGGGTCACTTTCACTGACGGGCTCGAAACTGGTGCCAGAAGTTAGCCCCCGACCAGTGCTTCATTGTGAGGCATTGCGTAAAATTTTCCGTCCCCCGAGTGCCGAGCAATAGCCCCTGTAAGGGCTTTCGGCACAATTTTCACGCGCTTATTTGAGCCACTTGTAGCCGAAGGAATTTTGCGCAAATGACTGAGAGGTGCTCCTGGGCACTGCTCATCACTTTGCAATAGGTTCCGGGGCTTTTCGCGAAGGTCGCGTTTTCTCAAACTTTGAGGGCATTAGTGGGTGGGGTGTGAAAACCTCCGAATGCATGGTTCTCAGCTCCTGCTGTGGGCAGCAAGCCAATTTTTTTTTCCAAAATGTTGACCTATAAAAGAGCTTACTCGGGTGTGAAAATTATCATTGTGCGCGCGCGCCCCGGACCGCAATTATGATATTTCCTGTTTTCCCATAGGGCCCAAGGCAAATGGGAATAGCGGTTGTACGCGCTTTCTAAGGCTCTGATCGCTTTTAGATTTTGCACGCGGGTAGGGCCAACAGAGGCGCAGGTATTGCCATGCGCACCCGCCCGCAACAGTGTTTCGATACCGAGTTATCGGGGTGTGGAAGTCCGCCGCCCCGAAGCTTTACGCTCTTCCGTCTCGCGAACTACTATTTTCATCATGCCCACACGGGCATCAGTTTGTAGTACGGGAGGCCGTCTACAAATGGTGAAAAATTCAAAGCGTTCCGTCGGGAAATTAAAAAGTTATGAGCATTAGAAGATCTTCCCATTAGGCCCCATTAGGCCACAGTAGCCGAACCCGCCTAAAACTTGCGCGGGTCACTTTCACGGATGGGCTCGAAACTGGTGCCAGAAGTTAGCCCCCGACCAGTGCTTCATTGTGAGGCATTGCGTAAAATTTTCCGTCCCCCGAGTGCCGAGCAATAGCCCCTGAAAGGGCTTTCGGCACAATTTTCACGCGCTTATTTGAGCCACTTGTAGCCGAAGGAATTTTGCGCAAATGACTGAGAGGTGCTCCTGGGCACTGCTCATCACTTTGCAATAGGTTCCGGGGCTTTTCGCGAAGGTCGCGTTTTCTCAAACTTTGAGGGCATTAGTGGGTGGGGTGTGAAAACCTCCGAATGCATGGTTCTCAGCTCCTGCTGTGGGCAGCAAGCCAATTTTTTTTTTCCAAAATGTTGACCTATAAAAGAGCTTACTCGGGTGTGAAAATTATCATTGTGCGCGCGCGCCCCGGACCGCAATTATGATATTTCCTGTTTTCCCATAGGGCCCAAGGCAAATGGGGATAGCGGTTGTACGCGCTTTCTAAGGCTCTGATCGCTTTTAGATTTTGCACGCGGGTAGGGCCAACAGAGGCGCAGGTATTGCCATGCGCACCCGCCCGCAACAGTGTTTCGATACCGAGTTATCGGGGTGTGGAAGTCCGCCGCCCCGAAGCTTTACGCGCTTCCGTCTCGCGAACTACTATTTTCATCATGCCCACACGGGCATCAGTTTGTAGTACGGGAGGCCGTCTACAAATGGTGAAAAATTCAAAGCGTTCCGTCGGGAAATTAAAAAGTTATGAGCATTAGAAGATCTTCCCATTAGGCCCCATTAGGCCACAGTAGCCGAACCCGCCTAAAACTTGCGCGGGTCACTTTCACGGACGGGCTCGAAACTGGTGCCAGAAGTTAGCCCCCGACCAGTGCTTCATTGTGAGGCATTGCGTAAAATTTTCCGTCCCCCGAGTGCCGAGCAATAGCCGCTGAAAGGGCTTTCGGCACAATTTTCACGCGCTTATTTGAGCCACTTGTAGCCGAAGGAATTTTGCGCAAATGACTGAGAGGTGCTCCTGGGCACTGCTCATCACTTTGCAATAGGTTCCGGGGCTTTTCGCAAAGGTCGCGTTTTCTCAAACTTTGAGGGCATTAGTGGGTGGGGTGTGAAAACCTCCGAATGCATGGTTCTCAGCTCCTGCTGTGGGCAGCAAGCCAATTTTTTTTTCCAAAATGTTGACCTATAAAAGAGCTTACTCGGGTGTGAAAATTATCATTGTGCGCGCGCGCCCCGGACCGCAATTATGATATTTCCTGTTTTCCCATAGGGCCCAAGGCAAATGGGGATAGCGGTTGTACGCGCTTTCTAAGGCTCTGATCGCTTTTAGATTTTGCACGCGGGTAGGGCCAACAGAGGCGCAGGTATTGCCATGCGCACCCGCCCGCAACAGTGTTTCGATACCGAGTTATCGGGGTGTGGAAGTCCGCCGCCCCGAAGCTTTACGCGCTTCCGTCTCGCGAACTACTATTTTCATCATGCCCACACGGGCATCAGTTTGTAGTACGGGAGGCCGTCTACAAATGGTGAAAAATTCAAAGCGTTCCGTCGGGAAATTAAAAAGTTATGAGCATTAGAAGATCTTCCCATTAGGCCCCATTAGGCCACAGTAGCCGAACCCGCCTAAAACTTGCGCGGGTCACTTTCACGGACGGGCTCGAAACTGGTGCCAGAAGTTAGCCCCCGACCAGTGCTTCATTGTGAGGCATTGCGTAAAATTTTCCGTCCCCCGAGTGCCGAGCAATAGCCCCTGAAAGGGCTTTCGGCACAATTTTCACGCGCTTATTTGAGCCACTTGTAGCCGAAGGAATTTTGCGCAAATGACTGAGAGGTGCTCCTGGGCACTGCTCATCACTTTGCAATAGGTTCCGGGGCTTTTCGCGAAGGTCGCGTTTTCTCAAACTTTGAGGGCATTAGTGGGTGGGGTGTGAAAACCTCCGAATGCATGGTTCTCAGCTCCTGCTGTGGGCAGCAAGCCAATTTTTTTTTCCAAAATGTTGACCTATAAAAGAGCTTACTCGGGTGTGAAAATTATCATTGTGCGCGCGCGCCCCGGACCGCAATTATGATATTTCCTGTTTTCCCATAGGGCCCAAGGCAAATGGGGATAGCGGTTGTACTCGCTTTCTAAGGCTCTGATCGCTTTTAGATTTTGCACGCGGGTAGGGCCAACAGAGGCGCAGGTATTGCCATGCGCACCCGCCCGCAACAGTGTTTCGATACCGAGTTATCGGGGTGTGGAAGTCCGCCGCCCCGAAGCTTTACGCGCTTCCGTCTCGCGAACTACTATTTTCATCATGCCCACACGGGCATCAGTTTGTTGTATGGGATGCCGTCTACAAATGGTGAAAAATTCAAAGCGTTCCGTCGGGAAATTAAAAAGTTATGAGCATTAGAAGATCTTCCCATTAGGCCCCATTAGGCCACAGTAGCCGAACCCGCCTAAAACTTGCGCGGGTCACTTTCACGGACGGGCTCGAAACTGGTGCCAGAAGTTAGCCCCCGACCAGTGCTTCATTGTGAGGCATTGCGTAAAATTTTCCGTCCCCCGAGTGCCGAGCAATAGCCCCTGAAAGGGCTTTCAGCACAATTTTCACGCGCTTATTTGAGCCACTTGTAGCCGAAGGAATTTTGCGCAAATGACTGAGAGGTGCTCCTGGGCACTGCTCATCACTTTGCAATAGGTTCCGGGGCTTTTCGCGAAGGTCGCGTTTTCTCAAACTTTGAGGGCATTAGTGGGTGGGGTGTGAAAACCTCCGAATGCATGGTTCTCAGCTCCTGCTGTCGGCAGCAAGCCAATTTTTTTTTCCAAAATGTTGACCTATAAAAGAGCTTACTCGGGTGTGAAAATTATCATTGTGCGCGCACGCCCCGGACCGCAATTATGATATTTCCTGTTTTCCCATAGGGCCCAAGGCAAATGGGGATAGCGGTTGTACGCGCTTTCTAAGGCTCTGATCGCTTTTAGATTTTGCACGCGGGTAGGGCCAACAGAGGCGCAGGTATTGCCATGCGCACCTGCCCGCAACAGTGTTTCGATACCAAGTTATCGGGGTGTGGAAGTCCGCCGCCCCGAAGCTTTACGCGCTTCTGTCTCGCGAACTACTATTTTCATCATGCCCACACGGGCATCAGTTTGTAGTACGGGAGGCCGTCTACAAATGGTGAAAAATTCAAAGCGTTCTGTCGGGAAATTAAAAAGTTATGAGCATTAGAAGATCTTCCCATTAGGCCCCATTAGGCCACAGTAGCCGAACCCGCCTAAAACTTGCGCGGGTCACTTTCACGGACGGGCTCGAAACTGGTGCCAGAAGTTAGCCCCTGACCAGTGCTTCATTGTGAGGCATTGGGTAAAATTTTCCGTCCCCCGAGTGCCGAGCAATAGCCCCTGAAAGGGCTTTCAGCACAATTTTCACGCGCTTATTTGAGCCACTTGTAGCCGAAGGAATTTTGCGCAAATGACTGAGAGGTGCTCCTGGGCACTGCTCATCACTTTGCAATAGGTTCCGGGGCTTTTCGAGAAGGTCGCGTTTTCTCAAACTTTGAGGGCATTAGTGGGTGGGGTGTGAAAACCTCCGAATGCATGGTTCTCAGCTCCTGCTGTGGGCAGCAAGCCAATTTTTTTTTCCAAAATGTTGACCTATAAAAGAGCTTACTCGGGTGTGAAAATTATCATTGTGCGCGCGCGCCCCGGACCGCAATTATGATATTTTCTGTTTTCCCATAGGGCCCAAGGCAAATGGGGATAGGGGTTGTACGCGCTTTCTAAGGCTCTGATCGCTTTTAGATTTTGCACGCGGGTAGGGCCAACAGAGGCGCAGGTATTGCCATGCGCACCCGCCCGCAACAGTGTTTCGATACCGAGTTATCGGGGTGTGGAAGTCCGCCGCCCCGAAGCTTTACGCGCTTCCGTCTCGCGAATTACTATTTTCATCATGCCCACACGGGCATCAGTTTGTAGTACGGGAGGCCGTCTACAAATGGTGAAAAATTCAAAGCGTTCCGTCGGGAAATTAAAAAGTTATGAGCATTAGAAGATCTTCCCATTAGGCCCCATTAGGCCACAGTAGCCGAACCCGCCTAAAACTTGCGCGGGTCACTTTCACGGACGGGCTCGAAACTGGTGCCAGAAGTTAGCCCCCGACCAGTGCTTCATTGTGAGGCATTGCGTAAAATTTTCCGTCCCCCGAGTGCCGAGCAATAGCCCCTGAAAGGGCTTTCGGCACAATTTTCATGCGCTTATTTGAGCCACTTGTAGCCGAAGGAATTTTGCGCAAATGACTGAGAGGTGCTCCTGGGCACTGCTCATCACTTTGCAATAGGTTCCGGGGCTTTTCGCGAAGGTCGCGTTTTCTCAAACTTTGAGGGCATTAGTGGGTGGGGTGTGAAAACCTCCAAATGCATGGTTCTCAGCTCCTGCTGTGGGCAGCAAGCCAATTTTATTTTCCAAAATGTTGACCTATAAAAGAGCTTACTCGGGTGTGAAAAGTATCATTGTGCGCGCGCGCCCCGGACCGCAATTATGATATTTCCTGTTTTCCCATAGGGCCCAAGGCAAATGGGGATAGCGGTTGTACGCACTTTCTAAGGCTCTGATCGCTTTTAGATTTTGCACGCGGGTAGGGCCAACAGAGGCGCAGGTATTGCCATGCGCACCCGCCCGCAACAGTGTTTCGATACCGAGTTATCGGGGTGTGGAAGTCCGCCGCCCCGAAGCTTTACGCGCTTCCGTCTCGCGAACTACTATTTTCATCATGCCCACACGGGCATCAGTTTGTAGTACGGGAGGCCGTCTACAAATGGTGAAAAATTCAAAGCGTTCCGTCGGGAAATTAAAAAGTTATGAGCATTAGAAGATCTTCCCATTAGGCCCCATTAGGCCACAGTAGCCGAACCCGCCTAAAACTTGCGCGGGTCACTTTCACGGACGGGCTCGAAACTGGTGCCAGAAGTTAGCCCCCGACCAGTGCTTCATTGTGAGGCATTGCGTAAAATTTTCCGTCCCCCGAGTGCCGAGCAATAGCCCCTGAAAGGGCTTTCGGCACAATTTTCACGCGCTTATTTGAGCCACTTGTAGCCGAAGGAATTTTGCGCAAATGACTGAGAGGTGCTCCTGGGCACTGCTCATCACTTTGCAATAGGTTCCGGGGCTTTTCGCGAAGGTCGCGTTTTCTCAAACTTTGAGGGCATTAGTGGGTGGGGTGTGAAAACCTCCGAATGCATGGTTCTCAGCTCCTGCTGTGGGCAGCAAGCCAATTTTTTTTTCCAAAATGTTGACCTATAAAAGAGCTTACTCGGGTGTGAAAATTATCATTGTGCGCGCGCGCCCCGGACCGCAATTATGATATTTCCTGTTTTCCCATAGGGCCCAAGGCAAATGGGGATAGCGGTTGTACGCGCTTTCTAAGGCTCTGATCGCTTTTAGATTTTGCACGCGGGTAGGGCCAACAGAGGCGCAGGTATTGCCATGCGCACCCGCCCGCAACAGTGTTTCGATACCGAGTTATCGGGGTGTGGAAGTCCACCGCCCCGAAGCTTTACGCGCTTCCGTCTCGCGAACTACTATTTTCATCATGCCCACACGGGCATCAGTTTGTAGTACGGGAGGCCGTCTACGAATGGTGAAAAATTCAAAGCGTTCCGTCGGGAAATTAAAAAGTTATGAGCATTAGAAGATCTTCCCATTAGGCCCCATTAGGCCACAGTAGCCGAACCCGCCTAAAACTTGCGCGGGTCACTTTCACGGACGGGCTCGAAACTGGTGCCAGAAGTTAGCCCCCGACCAGTGCTTCATTGTGAGGCATTGCGTAAAATTTTCCGTCCCCCGAGTGCCGAGCAATAGCCCCTGAAAGGGCTTTCGGCACAATTTTCACGCGCTTATTTGAGCCACTTGTAGCCGAAGGAATTTTGCGCAAAAGACTGAGAGGTGCTCCTGGGCACTGCTCATCACTTTGCAATAGGTTCCGGGGCTTTTCGCGAAGGTCACGTTTTCTCAAACTTTGAGGGCATTAGTGGGTGGGGTGTGAAAACCTCCGAATGCATGGTTCTCAGCTCCTGCTGTGGGCAGCAAGCCAATTTTTTTTTCCAAAATGTTGACCTATAAAAGAGCTTACTCGGGTGTGAAAATTATCATTGTGCGCGCGCGCCCCGGACCGCAATTATGATATTTCCTGTTTTCCCATAGGGCCCAAGGCAAATGGGGATAGCGGTTGTACGCGCTTTCTAAGGCTCTGATCGCTTTTAGATTTTGCACGCGGGTAGGGCCAACAGAGGCGCAGGTATTGCCATGCGCACCCGCCCGCAACAGTGTTTCGATACCGAGTTATCGGGGTGTGGAAGTCCGCCGCCCCGAAGCTTTACGCGCTTCCGTCTCGCGAACTACTATTTTCATCATGCCCACACGGGCATCAGTTTGTAGTACGGGAGGCCGTCTACAAATGGTGAAAAATTCAAAGCGTTCCGTCGGGAAATTAAAAAGTTATGAGCATTAGAAGATCTTCCCATTAGGCCCCATTAGGCCACAGTAGCCGAACCCGCCTAAAACTTGCGCGGGTCACTTTCACGGACGGGCTCGAAACTGGTGCCAGAAGTTAGCCCCCGACCAGTGCTTCATTGTGAGGCATTGCGTAAAATTTTCCGTCCCCCGAGTGCCGAGCAATAGCCCCTGAAAGGGCTTTCGGCACAATTTTCACGCGCTTATTTGAGCCACTTGTAGCCGAAGGAATTTTGCGCAAATGACTGAGAGGTGCTCCTGGGCACTGCTCATCACTTTGCAATAGGTTCCGGGGCTTTTCGCGAAGGTCGCGTTTTCTCAAACTTTGAGGGCATTAGTGGGTGGGGTGTGAAAACCTCCGAATGCATGGTTCTCAGCTCCTGCTGTGGGCAGCAAGCCAATTTTTTTTCCAAAATGTTGACCTATAAAAGAGCTTACTCGGGTGTGAAAATTATCATTGTGCGCGCGCCCCGGACCGCAATTATGATATTTCCTGTTTTCCCATAGGGCCCAAGGCAAATGGGGATAGCGGTTGTACGCGCTTTCTAAGGCTCTGATCGCTTTTAGATTTTGCATGCGGGTAGGGCCAACAGAGGCGCAGGTATTGCCATGCGCACCCGCTCGCAACAGTGTTTCGATACCAAGTTATCGGGGTGTGGAAGTCCGCCGCCCCGAAGCTTTACGCGCTTCCGTCTCGCGAACTACTATTTTCATCATGCCCACACGGGCATCAGTTTGTAGTACGGGAGGCCGTCTACAAATGGTGAAAAATTCAAAGCGTTCCGTCGGGAAATTAAAAAGTTATGAGCATTAGAAGATCTTCCCATTAGGCCCCATTAGGCCACAGTAGCCGAACCCGCCTAAAACTTGCGCAGGTCACTTTCACGGACGGGCTCGAAACTGGTGCCAGAAGTTAGCCCCCGACCAGTGCTTCATTGTGAGGCATTGCGTAAAATTTTCCGTCCCCCGAGTGCCGAGCAATAGCCCCTGAAAGGGCTTTCGGCACAATTTTCACGCGCTTATTTGAGCCACTTGTAGCCGAAGGAATTTTGCGCAAATGACTGAGAGGTGCTCCTGGGCACTGCTCATCACTTTGCAATAGGTTCCGGGGCTTTTCGCGAAGGTCGCGTTTTCTCAAACTTTGAGGGCATTAGTGGGTTGGGTGTGAAAACCTCCGAATGCATGGTTCTCAGCTCCTGCTGTGGGCAGCAAGCCAATTTTTTTATCCAAAATGTTGACCTATAAAAGAGCTTACTCGGGTGTGAAAATTATCATTGTGCGCGCGCGCCCCGGACCGCAATTATGATATTTCCTGTTTTCCCATAGGGCCCAAGGCAAATGGGGATAGCGGTTGTACGCGCTTTCTAAGGCTCTGATCGCTTTTAGATTTTGCACGGGGTAGGGCCAACAGAGGCGCAGGTATTGCCATGCGCACCCGCCCGCAACAGTGTTTCGATACCGAGTTATCGGGGTGTGGAAGTCCGCCGCCCCGAAGCTTTACGCGCTTCCGTCTCGCGAACTACTATTTTCATCATGCCCACACGGGCATCAGTTTGTAGTACGGGAGGCCGTCTACAAATGGTGAAAAATTCAAAGCGTTCCGTCGGGAAATTAAAAAGTTATGAGCATTAGAAGATCTTCCCATTAGGCCCCATTAGGCCACAGTAGCCGAACCCGCCTAAAACTTGCGCGGGTCACTTTCACGGACGGGCTCGAAACTGGTGCCAGAAGTTAGCCCCCGACCAGTGCTTCATTGTGAGGCATTGCGTAAAATTTTCCGTCCCCCGAGTGCCGAGCAATAGCCCCTGAAAGGGCTTTCGGCACAATTTTCACGCGCTTATTTGAGCCACTTGTAGCCGAAGGAATTTTGCGCAAATGACTGAGAGGTGCTCCTGGGCACTGCTCATCACTTTGCAATAGGTTCCGGGGCTTTTCGCGAAGGTCGCGTTTTCTCAAACTTTGAGGGCATTAGTGGGTGCGGTGTGAAAACCTCCGAATGCATGGTTCTCAGCTCCTGCTGTGGGCAGCAAGCCAATTTTTTTTTCCAAAATGTTGACCTATAAAAGAGCTTACTCGGGTGTGAAAATTATCATTGTGTGCGCGCGCCCCGGACCGCAATTATGATATTTCCTGTTTTCCCATAGGGCCCAAGGCAAATGGGGATAGCGGTTGTACGCGCTTTCTAAGGCTCTGATCCCTTTTAGATTTTGCACGCGGGTAGGGCCAACAGAGGCGCAGGTATTGCCATGCGCACCCGCCCGCAACAGTGTTTCGATACCGAGTTATCGGGGTGTGGAAGTCCGCCGCCCCGAAGCTTTACGCGCTTCCGTCTCGCGAACTACTATTTTCATTGTGCCCACACGGGCATCAGTTTGTAGTACGGGAGGCCGTCTACAAATGGTGAAAAATTCAAAGCGTTCCGTCGGGAAATTAAAAAGTTATGAGCATTAGAAGATCTTCCCATTAGGCCCCATTAGGCCACAGTAGCCGAACCCGCCTAAAACTTGCGCGGGTCACTTTCACGGACAGGCTCGAAACTGGTGCCAGAAGTTAGCCCCCGACCAGTGCTTCATTGTGAGGTATTGCGTAAAATTTTCCGTCCCCCGAGTGCCGAGCAATAGCCCCTGAAAGGGCTTTTGGCACAATTTTCACGCGCTTATTTGAGCCACTTGTAGCCGAAGGAATTTTGCGCAAATGACTGAGAGGTGCTCCTGGGCACTGCTCATCACTTTGCAATAGGTTCCGGGGCTTTTCGCGAAGGTCGCGTTTTCTCAAAATTTGAGGGCATTAGTGGGTGGGGTGTGAAAACCTCCGAATGCATGGTTCTCAGCTCCTGCTGTGGGCAGCAAGCCAATTTTTTTTCCACAATGTTGACCTATAAAAGAGCTTACTCGGGTGTGAAAATTATCATTGTGCGCGCGCGCCCCGGACCGCAATTATGATATTTCCTGTTTTCCCATAGGGCCCAAGGCAAATGGGGATAGCGGTTGTACGCGCTTTCTAAGGCTCTGATCGCTTTTAGATTTTGCACGCGGGTAGGGCCAACAGAGGCGCAGGTATTGCCATGCGCACCCGCCCGCAACAGTGTTTCGATACCGAGTTATCGGGGTGTGGAAGTCCGCCGCCCCGAAGCTTTACGCGCTTCCGTCTCGCGAACTACTATTTTCATCATGCCCACACGGGCATCAGTTTGTAGTACGGGAGGCCGTCTACAAATGGTGAAAAATTCAGAGCGTTCCGTCGGGAAATTAAAAAGTTATGAGCATTAGAAGATCTTCCCATTAGGCCCCATTAGGCCACAGTAGCCGAACCCGCCTAAAACTTGCGCGGGTCACTTTCACGGACGGGCTCGAAACTGGTGCCAGAAGTTAGCCCCCGACCAGTGCTTCATTGTGAGGCATTGCGTAAAATTTTCCGTCCCCCGAGTGCCGAGCAATAGCCCCTGAAAGGGCTTTCGGCACAATTTTCACGCGCTTATTTGAGCCACTTGTAGCCGAAGGAATTTTGCGCAAATGACTGAGAGGTGCTCCTGGGCACTGCTCATCACTTTGCAATAGGTTCCGGGGCTTTTCGCGAAGGTCGCGTTTTCTCAAACTTTGAGGGCATTAGTGGGTGGGGTGTGAAAACCTCCGAATGCATGGTTCTCAGCTCCTGCTGTGGGCAGCAAGCCAATTTTTTTTTCCAAAATGTTGACCTATAAAAGAGCTTACTCGGGTGTGAAAATTATCATTGTGAGCGCGCGCCCCGGACCGCAATTATGATATTTCCTGTTTTCCCATAGGGCCCAAGGCAAATGGGGATAGCGGTTGTACGCGCTTTCTAAGGCTCTGATCGCTTTTAGATTTTGCACGCGGGTAGGGCCAACAGAGGCGCAGGTATTGCCATGCGCACCCGCCCGCAACAGTGTTTCGATACCGAGTTATCGGGGTGTGGAAGTCCGCCGCCCCGAAGCTTTACGCGCTTCCGTCTCGCGAACTACTATTTTCATCATGCCCACACGGGCATCAGTTTGTAGTACGGGAGGCCGTCTACAAATGGTGAAAAATTCAAAGCGTTCCGTCAGGAAATTAAAAAGTTATGAGCATTAGAAGATCTTCCCACTAGGCCCCATTAGGCCACAGTAGCCGAACCCGCCTAAAACTTGCGCGGGTCACTTTCACGGACGGGCTCGAAACTGGTGCCAGAAGTTAGCCCCCGACCAGTGCTTCATTGTGAGGCATTGCGTAAAATTTTCCGTCCCCTGAGTGCCGAGCAATAGCCCCTGAAAGGGCTTTCGGCACAATTTTCACGCGCTTATTTGAGCCACTTGTAGCCGAAGGAATTTTGCGCAAATGACTGAGAGGTGCTCCTGGGCACTGCTCATCACTTTGCAATAGGTTCCAGGGCTTTTCGCGAAGGTCGCGTTTTCTCAAACTTTGAGGGCATTAGTGGGTGGGGTGTTAAAACCTCCGAATGCATGGTTCTCAGCTCCTGCTGTGGGCAGCAAGCCAATTTTTTTTTCCAAAATGTTGACCTATAAAAGAGCTTACTCGGGTGTGAAAATTATCATTGTGCGCGCGCGCCCCGGACCGCAATTATGATATTTCCTGTTTTCCCATAGGGCCCAAGGCAAATGGGGATAGCGGTTGTACGCGCTTTCTAAGGCTCTGATCGCTTTTAGATTTTGCACGCGGGTAGGGCCAACAGAGGCGCAGGTATTGCCATGCGCACCCGCCCGCAACAGTGTTTCGATACCGAGTTATCGGGGTGTGGAAGTCCGCCGCCCCGAAGCTTTACGCGCTTCCGTCTCGCGAACTACTATTTTCATCATGCCCACACGGGCATCAGTTTGTAGTACGGGAGGCCGTCTACAAATGGTGAAAAATTCAAAGCGTTCCGTCGGGAAATTAAAAAGTTATGAGCATTAGAAGATCTTCCCATTAGGCCCCATTAGGCCACAGTAGCCGAACCCGCCTAAAACTTGTGCGGGTCACTTTCACGGACCGGCTCGAAACTGGTGCCAGAAGTTATCCCCGACCAGTGCTTCATTGTGAGGCATTGCGTAAAATTTTCCGTCCCCCGAGTGCCGAGCAATAGCCCCTGAAAGGGCTTTCGGCACAATTTTCACGCGCTTATTTGAGCCACTTGTAGCCGAAGGAATTTTGCGCAAATGACTGAGAGGTGCTCCTGGGCACTGCTCATCACTTTGCAATAGGTTCCGGGGCTTTTCGCGAAGGTCGCGTTTTCTCAAACTTTGAGGGCATTAGTGGGTGGGGTGTGAAAACCTCCGAATGCATGGTTCTCAACTCCTGCTGTGGGCAGCAAGCCAATTTTTTTTTCAAAATGTTGACCTATAAAAGAGCTTACTCGGGTGTGAAAATTATCATTGTGAGCGCGCGCCCCGGACCGCAATTATGATATTTCCTGTTTTCCCATAGGGCCCAAGGCAAATGGGGATAGCGGTTGTACGCGCTTTCTAAGGCTCTGATCGCTTTTAGATTTTGCACGCGGGTAGGGCCAACAGAGGCGCAGGTATTGCCATGCGCACCCGCCCGCAACAGTGTTTCGATACCGAGTTATCGGGGTGTGGAAGTCCGCCGCCCCGAAGCTTTACGCGCTTCCGTCTCGCGAACTACTATTTTCATCATGCCCACACGGGCATCAGTTTGTAGTACGGGAGGCCTTCTACAAATGGTGAAAAATTCAAAGCGTTCCGTCGGGAAATTAAAAAGTTATGAGCATTAGAAGATCTTCCCACTAGGCCCCATTAGGCCACAGTAGCCGAACCCGCCTAAAACTTGCGCGGGTCACTTTCACGGACGGGCTCGAAACTGGTGCCAGAAGTTAGCCCCCGACCAGTGCTTCATTGTGAGGCATTGCGTAAAATTTTCCGTCCCCCGAGTGCCGAGCAATAGCCCCTGAAAGGGCTTTCGGCACAATTTTCACGCGCTTATTTGAGCCACTTGTAGCCGAAGGAATTTTGCGCAAATGACTGAGAGGTGCTCCTGGGCACTGCTCATCACTTTGCAATAGGTTCCGGGGCTTTTCGCGAAGGTCGCGTTTTCTCAAACTTTGAGGGCATTAGTGGGTGGGGTGTGAAAACCTCCGAATGCATGGTTCTCAGCTCCTGCTGTGGGCAGCAAGCCAATTTTTTTTTCCAAAATGTTGACCTATAAAAGAGCTTACTCGGGTGTGAAAATTATCATTGTGAGCGCGCGCCCCGGACCGCAATTATGATATTTCCTGTTTTCCCATAGGGCCCAAGGCAAATGGGGATAGCGGTTGTACGCGCTTTCTAAGGCTCTGATCGCTTTTAGATTTTGCACGCGGGTAGGGCCAACAGAGGCGCAGGTATTGCCATGCGCACCCGCCCGCAACAGTGTTTCGATACCGAGTTATCGGGGTGTGGAAGTCCGCCGCCCCGAAGCTTTACGCGCTTCCGTCTCGCGAACTACTATTTTCATCATGCCCACACGGGCATCAGTTTGTAGTACGGGAGGCCGTCTACAAATGGTGAAAAATTCAAAGCGTTCCGTCAGGAAATTAAAAAGTTATGAGCATTAGAAGATCTTCCCACTAGGCCCCATTAGGCCACAGTAGCCGAACCCGCCTAAAACTTGCGCGGGTCACTTTCACGGACGGGCTCGAAACTGGTGCCAGAAGTTAGCCCCCGACCAGTGCTTCATTGTGAGGCATTGCGTAAAATTTTCCGTCCCCTGAGTGCCGAGCAATAGCCCCTGAAAGGGCTTTCGGCACAATTTTCACGCGCTTATTTGAGCCACTTGTAGCCGAAGGAATTTTGCGCAAATGACTGAGAGGTGCTCCTGGGCACTGCTCATCACTTTGCAATAGGTTCCGGGGCTTTTCGCGAAGGTCGCGTTTTCTCAAACTTTGAGGGCATTAGTGGGTGGGGTGTTAAAACCTCCGAATGCATGGTTCTCAGCTCCTGCTGTGGGCAGCAAGCCAATTTTTTTTTCCAAAATGTTGACCTATAAAAGAGCTTACTCGGGTGTGAAAATTATCATTGTGCGCGCGTGCCCCGGACCGCAATTATGATATTTCCTGTTTTCCCATAGGGCCCAAGGCAAATGGGGATAGCGGTTGTACGCGCTTTCTAAGGCTCTGATCGCTTTTAGATTTTGCACGCGGGTAGGGCCAACAGAGGCGCAGGTATTGCCATGCGCACCCGCCCGCAACAGTGTTTCGATACCGAGTTATCGGGGTGTGGAAGTCCGCCGCCCCGAAGCTTTACGCGCTTCCGTCTCGCGAACTACTATTTTCATCATGCCCACACGGGCATCAGTTTGTAGTACGGGAGGCCGTCTACAAATGGTGAAAAATTCAAAGCGTTCCGTCGGGAAATTAAAAAGTTATGAGCATTAGAAGATCTTCCCATTAGGCCCCATTAGGCCACAGTAGCCGAACCCGCCTAAAACTTGTGCGGGTCACTTTCACGGACGGGCTCGAAACTGGTGCCAGAAGTTACCCCCGACCAGTGCTTCATTGTGAGGCATTGCGTAAAATTTTCCGTCCCCCGAGTGCCGAGCAATAGCCCCTGAAAGGGCTTTCGGCACAATTTTCACGCGCTTATTTGAGCCACTTGTAGCCGAAGGAATTTTGCGCAAATGACTGAGAGGTGCTCCTGGGCACTGCTCATCACTTTGCAATAGGTTCCGGGGCTTTTCGCGAAGGTCGCGTTTTCTCAAACTTTGAGGGCATTAGTGGGTGGGGTGTGAAAACCTCCGAATGCATGGTTCTCAGCTCCTGCTGTGGGCAGCAAGCCAATTTTTTTTTCCAAAATGTTGACCTATAAAAGAGCTTACTCGGGTGTGAAAATTATCATTGTGCGCGCGCGCCCCGGACCGCAATTATGATATTTCCTGTTTTCCCATAGGGCCCAAGGCAAATGGGGATAGCGGTTGTACACGCTTTCTAAGGCTCTGATTGCTTTTAGATTTTGCACGCGGGTAGGGCCAACAGAGGCGCAGGTATTGCCATGCGCACCCGCCCGCAACAGTGTTTCGATACCGAGTTATCGGGGTGTGGAAGTCCGCCGCCCCGAAGCTTTACGCGCTTCCGTCTCGCGAACTACTATTTTCATCATGCCCACACGGGCATCAGTTTGTAGTACGGGAGGCCGTCTACAAATGGTGAAAAATTCAAAGCGTTCCGTCGGGAAATTAAAAAGTTATGAGCATTAGAAGATCTTCCCATTAGGCCCCATTAGGCCACAGTAGCCGAACCCGCCTAAAACTTGCGCGGGTCACTTTCACGGACGGGCTCGAAACTGGTGCCAGAAGTTAGCCCCCGACCAGTGCTTCATTGTGAGGCATTGCGTAAAATTTTCCGTCCCCCGAGTGCCGAGCAATAGCCCCTGAAAGGGCTTTCGGCACAATTTTCACGCGCTTATTTGAGCCACTTGTAGCCGAAGGAATTTTGCGCAAATGACTGAGAGGTGCTCCTGGGCACTGCTCATCACTTTGCAATAGGTTCCGGGGCTTTTCGCGAAGGACGCGTTTTCTCAAACTTTGAGGGCATTAGTGGGTGGGGTGTGAAAACCTCCGAATGCATGGTTCTCAGCTCCTGCTGTGGGCAGCAAGCCAATTTTTTTTTCCAAAATGTTGACCTATAAAAGAGCTTACTCGGGTGTGAAAATTATCATTGTGCGCGCGCGCCCCGGACCGCAATTATGATATTTCCTGTTTTCCCATAGGGCCCAAGGCAAATGGGGATAGCGGTTGTACGCGCTTTCTAAGGCTCTGATCGCTTTTAGATTTTGCACGCGGGTAGGGCCAACAGAGGCGCAGGTATTGCCATGCGCACCCGCCCGCAACAGTGTTTCGATACCGAGTTATCGGGGTGTGGAAGTCCGCCGCCCCGAAGCTTTACGCGCTTCCGTCTCGCGAACTACTATTTTCATCATGCCCACACGGGCATCAGTTTGTAGTACGGGAGGCCGTCTACAAATGGTGAAAAATTCAAAGCGTTCCGTCGGGAAATTAAAAAGTTATGAGCATTAGAAGATCTTCCCATTAGGCCCCATTAGGCCACAGTAGCCGAACCCGCCTAAAACTTGCGCGGGTCACTTTCACGGACGGGCTCGAAACTGGTGCCAGAAGTTAGCCTCCGACCAGTGCTTCATTGTGAGGCATTGCGTAAAATTTTCCGTCCCCCGAGTGCCGAGCAATAGCCCCTGAAAGGGCTTTCGGCACAATTTTCACGCGCTTATTTGAGCCACTTGTAGCCGAAGGAATTTTGCGCAAATGACTGAGAGGTGCTCCTGGGCACTGCTCATCACTTTGCAATAGGTTCCGGGGCTTTTCGCGAAGGTCGCGTTTTCTCAAACTTTGAGGGCATTAGTGGGTGGGGTGTGAAAACCTCCGAATGCATGGTTCTCAGCTCCTGCTGTGGGCAGCAAGCCAATTTTTTTTCCAAAATGTTGACCTATAAAAGAGCTTACTCGGGTGTGAAAATTATCATTGTGCGCGCGCGCCCGGACCGCAATTATGATATTTCCTGTTTTCCCATAGGGCCCAAGGCAAATGGGGATAGCGGTTGTACGCGCTTTCTAAGGCTCTGATCGCTTTTAGATTTTGCACACGGGTAGGGCCAACAGAGGCGCAGGTATTGCCATGCGCACCCGCCCGCAACAGTGTTTCGATACCGAGTTATCCGGGTGTGGAAGTCCGCCGCCCCGAAGCTTTACGCGCTTCCGTCTCGCGAACTACTATTTTCATCATGCCCACACGGGCATCAGTTTGTAGTACGGGAGGCCGTCTACAAATGGTGAAAAATTCGAAGCGTTCCGTCGGGAAATTAAAAAGTTATGAGCATTAGAAGATCTTCCCATTAGGCCCCATTAGGCCACAGTAGCCGAACCCGCCTAAAACTTGCGCGGGTCACTTTCATGGACGGGCTCGAAACTGGTGCCAGAAGTTAGCCCCCGACCAGTGCTTCATTGTGAGGCATTGCGTAAAATTTTCCGTCCCCCGAGTGCCGAGCAATAGCCCCTGAAAGGGCTTTCGGCACAATTTTCACGCGCTTATTTGAGCCACTTGTAGCCGAAGGAATTTTGCGCAAATGACTGAGAGGTGCTCCTGGGCACTGCTCATCACTTTGCAATAGGTTCCGGGGCTTTTCGCGAAGGTCGCGTTTTCTCAAACTTTGAGGGCATTAGTGGGTGGGGTGTGAAAACCTCCGAATGCATGGTTCTCAGCTCCTGCTGTGGGCAGCAAGCCAATTTTTTTTTCCAAAATGTTGACCTATAAAAGAGCTTACTCGGGTGTGAAAATTATCATTGTGCACGCGCGCCCCGGACCGCAATTATGATATTTCCTGTTTTCCCATAGGGCCCAAGGCAAATGGGGATAGCGGTTGTACGCGCTTTCTAAGGCTCTGATTGCTTTTAGATTTTGCACGCGGGTAGGGCCAACAGAGGCGCAGGTATTGCCATGCGCACCCGCCCGCAACAGTGTTTCGATACCGAGTTATCGGGGTGTGGAAGTCCGCCGCCCCGAAGCTTTACGCGCTTCCGTCTGGGGAACTACTATTTTCATCATGCCCACACGGGCATCAGTTTGTAGTACGGGAGGCCGTCTACAAATGGTGAAAAATTCAAAGCGTTCCGTCGGGAAATTAAAAAGTTATGAGCATTAGAAGATCTTCCCATTAGGCCCCATTAGGCCACAGTAGCCGAACCCGCCTAAAACTTGCGCGGGTCACTTTCACGGACGGGCTCGAAACTGGTGCCAGAAGTTAGCCCCCGACCAGTGCTTCATTGTGAGGCATTGCGTAAAATTTTCCGTCCCCCGAGTGCCGAGCAATAGCCCCTGAAAGGGCTTTCGGCACAATTTTCACGCGCTTATTTGAGCCACTTGTAGCCGAAGGAATTTTGCGCAAATGACTGAGAGGTGCTCCTGGGCACTGCTCATCACTTTGCAATAGGTTCCGGGGCTTTTCGCGAAGGTCGCGTTTTCTCAAACTTTGAGGGCATTATTGGGTGGGGTGTGAAAACCTCCGAATGCATGGTTCTCAGCTCCTGCTGTGGGCAGCAAGCCAAATTTTTTTTCCAAAATGTTGACCTATAAAAGAGCTTACTCGGGTGTGAAAATTATCATTGTGCGCGCGCGCCCCGGACCGCAATTATGATATTTCCTGTTTTCCCATAGGGCCCAAGGCAAATGGGGATAGCGGTTGTACGCGCTTTCTAAGGCTCTGATCGCTTTTAGATTTTGCACGCGGGTAGGGCCAACAGAGGCGCAGGTATTGCCATGCGCACCCGCACGCAACAGTGTTTCAATACCGAGTTATCGGGGTGTGGAAGTCCGCCGCCCCGAAGCTTTACGCGCTTCCGTCTCGCGAACTACTATTTTCATCATGCCCACACGGGCATCAGTTTGTAGTACGGGAGGCCGTCTACAAATGGTGAAAAATTCAAAGCGTTCCGTCGGGAAATTAAAAAGTTATGAGCATTAGAAGATCTTCCCATTAGGCCCCATTAGGCCACAGTAGCCGAACCCGCCTAAAACTTGCGCGGGTCACTTTCACGGACGGGCTCGAAACTGGTGCCAGAAGTTAGCCCCCGACCAGTGCTTCATTGTGAGGCATTGCGTAAAATTTTCCGTCCCCCGAGTGCCGAGCAATAGCCCCTGAAAGGGCTTTCGGCACAATTTTCACGCGCTTATTTGAGCCACTTGTAGCCGAAGGAATTTTGCGCAAATGACTGAGAGGTGCTCCTGGGCACTGCTCATCACTTTGCAATAGGTTCCGGGGCTTTTCGCGAAGGTCGCGTTTTCTCAAACTTTGAGGGCATTAGTGGGTGGGGTGTGGAAACCTCCGAATGCATGGTTCTCAGCTCCTGCTGTGGGCAGCAAGCCAATTTTTTTTTCCAAAATGTTGACCTATAAAAGAGCTTACTCGGGTGTGAAAATTATCATTGTGCGCGCGCGCCCCGGACCGCAATTATGATATTTCCTGTTTTCCCATAGGGCCCAAGGCAAATGGGGATAGCGGTTGTACGCGCTTTCTAAGGCTCTGATCGCTTTTAGATTTTGCACGCGGGTAGGGCCAACAGAGGCGCAGGTATTGCCATGCGCACCCGCCCGCAACAGTGTTTCGATACCGAGTTATCGGGGTGTGGAAGTCCGCCGCCCCGAAGCTTTACACGCTTCCGTCTCGCAAACTACTATTTTCATCATGCCCACACGGGCATCAGTTTGTAGTACGGGAGGCCGTCTACAAATGGTGAAAAATTCAAAGCGTTCCGTCGGGAAATTAAAAAGTTATGAGCATTAGAAGATCTTCCCATTAGGCCCCATTAGGCCACAGTAGCCGAACCCGCCTAAAACTTGCGCGGGTCACTTTCACGGACGGGCTCGAAACTGGTGCCAGAAGTTAGCCCCCGACCAGTGCTTCATTGTGAGGCATTGCGTAAAATTTTCCGTCCCCCGAGTGCCGAGCAATAGCCCCTGAAAGGGCTTTCGGCACAATTTTCACGCGCTTATTTGAGCCACTTGTAGCCGAAGGAATTTTGCGCAAATGACTGAGAGGTGCTCCTGGGCACTGCTCATCACTTTGCAATAGGTTCCGGGGCTTTTCGCGAAGGTCGCGTTTTCTCAAACTTTGAGGGCATTAGTGGGTGGGGTGTGAAAACCTCCGAATGCATGGTTCTCAGCTCCTGCTGTGGGCAGCAAGCCAATTTTTTTTTCCAAAATGTTGACCTATAAAAGAGCTTACTCGGGTGTGAAAATTATCATTGTGCGCGCGCGCCCCGGACCGCAATTATGATATTTCCTGTTTTCCCATAGGGCCCAAGGCAAATGGGGATAGCGGTTGTACGCGCTTTCTAAGGCTCTGATCGCTTTTAGATTTTGCACGCGGGTAGGACCAACAGAGGCGCAGGTATTGCCATGCGCACCCGCCCGCAACAGTGTTTCGATACCGAGTTATCGGGGTGTGGAAGTCCGCCGCCCCGAAGCTTTACGCGCTTCCGTCTCGTGAACTACTATTTTCATCATGCCCACACGGGCATCAGTTTGTAGTACGGGAGGCCGTCTACAAATGGTGAAAAATTCAAAGCGTTCCGTCGGGAAATTAAAAAGTTATGAGCATTAGAAGATCTTCCCATTAGGCCCCATTAGGCAACAGTAGCCGAACCCGCCTAAAACTTGCGCGGGTCACTTTCACGGACGGGCTCGAAACTGGTGCCAGAAGTTAGCCCCCGACCAGTGCTTCATTGTGAGGCATTGCGTAAAATTTTCCGTCCCCCGAGTGCCGAGCAATAGCCCCTGAAAGGGCTTTCGGCACAATTTTCACGCGCTTATTTGAGCCACTTGTAGCCGAAGGAATTTTGCGCAAATGACTGAGAGGTGCTCCTGGGCACTGCTCATCACTTTGCAATAGGTTCCGGGGCTTTTCGCGAAGGTCGCGTTTTCTCAAACTTTGAGGGCAGTAGTGGGTGGGGTGTGAAAACCTCCGAATGCATGGTTCTCAGCTCCTGCTGTGGGCAGCAAGCCAATTTTTTTTTCCAAAATGTTGACCTATAAAAGAGCTTACTCGGGTGTGAAAATTATCATTGTGCGCGCGCGCCCCGGACCGCAATTATGATATTTCCTGTTTTCCCATAGGGCCCAAGGCAAATGGGGATAGCGGTTGTACGCGCTTTCTAAGGCTCTGATCGCTTTTAGATTTTGCACGCGGGTAGGACCAACAGAGGCGCAGGTATTGCCATGCGCACCCGCCCGCAACAGTGTTTCGATACCGAGTTATCGGGGTGTGGAAGTCCGCCGCCCCGAAGCTTTACGCGCTTCCATCTCGTGAACTACTATTTTCATCATGCCCACACGGGCATCAGTTTGTAGTACGGGAGGCCGTCTACAAATGGTGAAAAATTCAAAGCGTTCCGTCGGGAAATTAAAAAGTTATGAGCATTAGAAGATCTTCCCATTAGGCCCCATTAGGCAACAGTAGCCGAACCCGCCTAAAACTTGCGCGGGTCACTTTCACGGACGGGCTCGAAACTGGTGCCAGAAGTTAGCCCCCGACCAGTGCTTCATTGTGAGGCATTGCGTAAAATTTTCCGTCCCCCGAGTGCCGAGCAATAGCCCCTGAAAGGGCTTTCGGCACAATTTTCACGCGCTTATTTGAGCCACTTGTAGCCGAAGGAATTTTGCGCAAATGACTGAGAGGTGCTCCTGGGCACTGCTCATCACTTTGCAATAGGTTCCTGGGCTTTTCGCGAAGGTCGCGTTTTCTCAAACTTTGAGGGCATTAGTGGGTGGGGTGTGAAAACCTCCGAATGCATGGTTCTCAGCTCCTGCTGTGGGCAGCAAGCCAATTTTTTTTTCCAAAATGTTGACCTATAAAAGAGCTTACTCGGGTGTGAAAATTATCATTGTGCGCGCGTGCCCCGGACCGCAATTATGATATTTCCTGTTTTCCCATAGGGCCCAAGGCAAATGGGGATAGCGGTTGTACGCGCTTTCTAAGGCTCTGATCGCTTTTAGATTTTGCACGCGGGTAGGGCCAACAGAGGCGCAGGTATTGCCATGCGCACCCGCCCGCAACAGTGTTTCGATACCGAGTTATCGGGGTGTGGAAGTCCGCCGCCCCGAAGCTTTACGCGCTTCCGTCTCGCGAACTACTATTTTCATCATGCCCACACGGGCATCAGTTTGTAGTACGGGAGGCAGTCTACAAATGGTGAAAAATTCAAAGCGTTCCGTCGGGAAATTAAAAAGTTATGAGCATTAGAAGATCTTCCCATTAGGCCCCATTAGGCCACAGTAGCCGAACCCGCCTAAAACTTGCGCGGGTCACTTTCACGGACGGGCTCGAAACTGGTGCCAGCAGTTAGCCCCCGACCAGTGCTTCATTGTGAGGCATTGCGTAAAATTTTCCGTCCCCCGAGTGCCGAGCAATAGCCCCTGAAAGGGCTTTCGGCACAATTTTCACGCGCTTATTTGAGCCACTTGTAGCCGAAAGGAATTTTGCGCAAATGACTGAGAGGTGCTCCTGGGCACTGCTCATCACTTTGCAATAGGTTCTGGGGCTTTTCGCGAAGGTCGCGTTTTCTCAAACTTTGAGGGCATTAGTGGGTGGGGTGTGAAAACCTCCGAATGCATGGTTCTCAGCTCCTGCTGTGGGCAGCAAGCCAATTTTTTTTTCCAAAATGTTGACCTATAAAAGAGCTTACTCGGGTGTGAAAATTATCATTGTGCGCGCGCGCCCCGGACCGCAATTATGATATTTCCTGTTTTCCCATAGGGCCCAAGGCAAATGGGGATAGCGGTTGTACGCGCTTTCTAAGGCTCTGATCGCTTTTAGATTTTGCACGCGGGTAGGGCCAACAGAGGCGCAGGTATTGCCATGCGCACCCGCCCGCAACAGTGTTTCGATACCGAGTTATCGGGGTGTGGAAGTCCGCCGCCCCGAAGCTTTACGCGCTTCTGTCTCGCGAACTACTATTTTCATCATGCCCACACGGGCATCAGTTTGTAGTACGGGAGGCCGTCTACAAATGGTGAAAAATTCAAAGCGTTCCGTCGGGAAATTAAAAAGTTATGAGCATTAGAAGATCTTCCCATTAGGCCCCATCAGGCCACAGTAGCCGAACCCGCCTAAAACTTGCGCGGGTCACTTTCACGGACGGGCTCGAAACTGGTGCCAGAAGTTAGCCCCCGACCAGTGCTTCATTGTGAGGCATTGGGTAAAATTTTCCGTCCCCCGAGTGCCGAGCAATAGCCTCTGAAAGCGCTTTCGGCACAATTTTCACGCGCTTATTTGAGCCACTTGTAGCCGAAGGAATTTTGCGCAAATGACTGAGAGGTGCTCCTGGGCACTGCTCATCACTTTGCAATAGGTTCCGGGGCTTTTCGCGAAGGTCGCGTTTTCTCAAACTTTGAGGGCATTAGTGGGTGGGGTGTGAAAACCTCCGAATGCTTGGTTCTCAGCTCCTGCTGTGGGCAGCAAGCCATTTTTTTTTTCCAAAATGTTGACCTATAAAAGAGCTTACTCGGGTGTGAAAATTATCATTGTGCGCGTGCGCCCCGGACCGCAATTATGATATTTCCTGTTTTCCCATAGGGCCCAAGGCAAATGGGGATAGCGGTTGTACGCGCTTTCTAAGGCTCTGATCGCTTTTAGATTTTGCACGCGGGTAGGGCCAACAGAGGCGCAGGTATTGCCATGCGCACCCGCCCGCAACAGTGTTTCGATACCGAGTTATCGGGGTGTGGAAGTCCGCCGCCCCGAAGCTTTACGCGCTTCCGTCTCGCGAACTACTATTTTCATCATGCCCTCACGGGCATCAGTTTGTAGTACGGGAGGCCGTCTACAAATGGTGAAAAATTCAAAGCGTTCCGTCGGGAAATTAAAAAGTTATGAGCATTAGAAGATCTTCCCATTAGGCCCCATTAGGCCACAGTAGCCGAACCCGCCTAAAACTTGCGCGGGTCACTTTCACGGACGGGCTCGAAACTGGTGCCAGAAGTTAGCCCCCGACCAGTGCTTCATTGTGAGGCATTGCGTAAAATTTTCCGTCCCCCGAGTGCCGAGCAATAGCCCCTGAAAGGGCTTTCGGCACAATTTTCACGCGCTTATTTGAGCCACTTGTAGCCGAAGGAATTTTGCGCAAATGACTGAGAGGTGCTCCTGGGCACTGCTCATCACTTTGCAATAGGTTCCGGGGCTTTTCGCGAAGGTCGCGTTTTCTCAAACTTTGAGGGCATTAGTGGGTGGGGTGTGAAAACCTCCGAATGCATGGTTCTCAGCTCCTGCTGTGGGCAGCAAGCCAATTTTTTTTTCCAAAATGTTGACCTATAAAAGAGCTTACTCAGGTGTGAAAATTATCATTGTGCGCGCGCGCCCCGGACCGCAATTATGATATTTCCTGTTTTCCCATAGGGCCCAAGGCAAATGGGGATAGCGGTTGTACGCGCTTTCTAAGGCTCTGATCGCTTTTAGATTTTGCACGCGGGTAGGGCCAACAGAGGCGCAGGTATTGCCATGCGCACCCGCCCGCAACAGTGTTTCGATACCGAGTTATCGGGGTGTGGAAGTCCGCCACCCCGAAGCTTTACGCGCTTCCGTCTCGCGAACTACTATTTTCATCATGCCCACACGGGCATCAGTTTGTAGTACGGGAGGCCGTCTACAAATGGTGAAAAATTCAAAGCGTTCCGTCGGGAAATTAAAAAGTTATGAGCATTAGAAGATCTTCCCATTAGGCCCCATTAGGCCACAGTAGCCGAACCCACCTAAAACTTGCGCGGGTCACTTTCACGGACGGGCTCGAAACTGGTGCCAGAAGTTAGCCCCCGACCAGTGCTTCATTGTGAGGCATTGCGTAAAATTTTCCGTCCCCCGAGTGCCGAGCAATAGCCCCTGAAAGGGCTTTCGGCACAATTTTCACGCGCTTATTTGAGCCACTTGTAGCCGAAGGAATTTTGCGCAAATGACTGAGAGGTGCTCCTGGGCACTGCTCATCACTTTGCAATAGGTTCCGGGGCTTTTCGCGAAGGTCGCGTTTTCTCAAACTTTGAGGGCATTAGTGGGTGGGGTGTGAAAACCTCCGAATGCATGGTTCTCAGCTCCTGCTGTGGGCAGCAAGCCAATTTTTTTTTCCAAAATGTTGACCTATAAAAGAGCTTACTCGGGTGTGAAAATTATCATTGTGCGCGCGCGCCCCGGAGCGCAATTATGATATTTCCTGTTTTCCCATAGGGCCCAAGGCAAATGGGGATAGCGGTTGTACGCGCTTTCTAAGGCTCTGATCGCTTTTAGATTTTGCACGCGGGTAGGGCCAACAGAGGCGCAGGTATTGCCATGCGCACCCGCCCGCAACAGTGTTTCGATACCGAGTTATCGGGGTGTGGAAGTCCGCCGCCCCGAAGCTTTACGCGCTTCCGTCTCGCGAACTACTATTTTCATCATGCCCACACGGGCATCAGTTTGTAGTACGGGAGGCCGTCTACAAATGGTGAAAAATTCAAAGCGTTCCGTCGGGAAATTAAAAAGTTATGAGCATTAGAAGATCTTCCCATTAGGCCCCATTAGGCCACAGTAGCCGAACCCGCCTAAAACTTGCGCGGGTCACTTTCACGGACGGGCTCGAAACTGGTGCCAGAAGTTAGCCCCCGACCAGTGCTTCATTGTGAGGCATTGCGTAAAATTTTCCGTCCCCCGAGTGCCGAGCAATAGCCCCTGAAAGGGCTTTCGGCACAATTTTCACGCGCTTATTTGAGCCACTTGTAGCCGAAGGAATTTTGCGCAAATGACTGAGAGGTGCTCCTGGGCACTGCTCATCACTTTGCAATAGGTTCCGGGGCTTTTCGCGAAGGTCGCGTTTTCTCAAACTTTGAGGGCATTAGTGGGTGGGGTGTGAAAACCTCCGAATGCATGGTTCTCAGCTCCTGCTGTGGGCAGCAAGCCAATTTTTTTTTCCAAAATGTTGACCTATAAAAGAGCTTACTCGGGTGTGAAAATTATCATTGTGCGCGCGCGCCCCGGAGCGCAATTATGATATTTCCTGTTTTCCCATAGGGCCCAAGGCAAATGGGGATAGCGGTTGTACGCGCTTTCTAAGGCTCTGATCGCTTTTAGATTTTGCACGCGGGTAGGGCCAACAGAGGCGCAGGTATTGCCATGCGCACCCGCCCGCAACAGTGTTTCGATACCGAGTTATCGGGGTGTGGAAGTCCGCCGCCCCGAAGCTTTACGCACTTCCGTCTCGCGAACTACTATTTTCATCATGCCCACACGGGCATCAGTTTGTAGTACGGGAGGCCGTCTACAAATGGTGAAAAATTCAAAGCGTTCCGTCGGGAAATTAAAAAGTTATGAGCATTAGAAGATCTTCCCATTAGGCCCCATTAGGCCACAGTAGCCGAACCCGCCTAAAACTTGCGCGGGTCACTTTCACGGACGGGCTCGAAACTGGTGCCAGAAGTTAGCCCCCGACCAGTGCTTCATTGTGAGGCATTGCGTAAAATTTTCCGTCCCCCGAGTGCCGAGCAATAGCCCCTGAAAGGGCTTTCGGCACAATTTTCACGCGCTTATTTGAGCCACTTGTAGCCGAAGGAATTTTGCGCAAATGACTGAGAGGTGCTCCTGGGCACTGCTCATCACTTTGCAATAGGTTCCGGGGCTTTTCGCGAAGGTCGCGTTTTCTCAAACTTTGAGGGCATTAGTGGGTGGGGTGTGAAAACCTCCGAATGCATGGTTCTCAGCTCCTGCTGTGGGCAGCAAGCCAATTTTTTTTTCCAAAATGTTGACCTATAAAAGAGCTTACTCAGGTGTGAAAATTATCATTGTGCGCGCGCGCCCCGGACCGCAATTATGATATTTCCTGTTTTCCCATAGGGCCCAAGGCAAATGGGGATAGCGGTTGTACGCGCTTTCTAAGGCTCTGATCGCTTTTAGATTTTGCACGCGGGTAGGGCCAACAGAGGCGCAGGTATTGCCATGCGCACCCGCCCGCAACAGTGTTTCGATACCGAGTTATCGGGGTGTGGAAGTCCGCCACCCCGAAGCTTTACGCGCTTCCGTCTCGCGAACTACTATTTTCATCATGCCCACACGGGCATCAGTTTGTAGTACGGGAGGCCGTCTACAAATGGTGAAAAATTCAAAGCGTTCCGTCGGGAAATTAAAAAGTTATGAGCATTAGAAGATCTTCCCATTAGGCCCCATTAGGCCACAGTAGCCGAACCCGCCTAAAACTTGCGCGGGTCACTTTCACGGACGGGCTCGAAACTGGTGCCAGAAGTTAGCCCCCGACCAGTGCTTCATTGTGAGGCATTGCGTAAAATTTTCCGTCCCCCGAGTGCCGAGCAATAGCCCCTGAAAGGGCTTTCGGCACAATTTTCACGCGCTTATTTGAGCCACTTGTAGCCGAAGGAATTTTGCGCAAATGACTGAGAGGTGCTCCTGGGCACTGCTCATCACTTTGCAATAGGTTCCGGGGCTTTTCGCGAAGGTCGCGTTTTCTCAAACTTTGAGGGCATTAGTGGGTGGGGTGTGAAAACCTCCGAATGCATGGTTCTCAGCTCCTGCTGTGGGCAGCAAGCCAATTTTTTTTTCCAAAATGTTGACCTATAAAAGAGCTTACTCGGGTGTGAAAATTATCATTGTGCGCGCGCGCCCCGGAGCGCAATTATGATATTTCCTGTTTTCCCATAGGGCCCAAGGCAAATGGGGATAGCGGTTGTACGCGCTTTCTAAGGCTCTGATCGCTTTTAGATTTTGCACGCGGGTAGGGCCAACAGAGGCGCAGGTATTGCCATGCGCACCCGCCCGCAACAGTGTTTCGATACCGAGTTATCGGGGTGTGGAAGTCCGCCGCCCCGAAGCTTTACGCGCTTCCGTCTCGCGAACTACTATTTTCATCATGCCCACACGGGCATCAGTTTGTAGTACGGGAGGCCGTCTACAAATGGTGAAAAATTCAAAGCGTTCCGTCGGGAAATTAAAAAGTTATGAGCATTAGAAGATCTTCCCATTAGGCCCCATTAGGCCACAGTAGCCGAACCCGCCTAAAACTTGCGCGGGTCACTTTCACGGACGGGCTCGAAACTGGTGCCAGAAGTTAGCCCCCGACCAGTGCTTCATTGTGAGGCATTGCGTAAAATTTTCCGTCCCCCGAGTGCCGAGCAATAGCCCCTGAAAGGGCTTTCGGCACAATTTTCACGCGCTTATTTGAGCCACTTGTAGCCGAAGGAATTTTGCGCAAATGACTGAGAGGTGCTCCTGGGCACTGCTCATCACTTTGCAATAGGTTCCGGGGCTTTTCGCGAAGGTCGCGTTTTCTCAAACTTTGAGGGCATTAGTGGGTGGGGTGTGAAAACCTCCGAATGCATGGTTCTCAGCTCCTGCTGTGGGCAGCAAGCCAATTTTTTTTTCCAAAATGTTGACCTATAAAAGAGCTTACTCGGGTGTGAAAATTATCATTGTGCGCGCGCGCCCCGGAGCGCAATTATGATATTTCCTGTTTTCCCATAGGGCCCAAGGCAAATGGGGATAGCGGTTGTACGCGCTTTCTAAGGCTCTGATCGCTTTTAGATTTTGCACGCGGGTAGGGCCAACAGAGGCGCAGGTATTGCCATGCGCACCCGCCCGCAACAGTGTTTCGATACCGAGTTATCGGGGTGTGGAAGTCCGCCGCCCCGAAGCTTTACGCACTTCCGTCTCGCGAACTACTATTTTCATCATGCCCACACGGGCATCAGTTTGTAGTACGGGAGGCCGTCTACAAATGGTGAAAAATTCAAAGCGTTCCGTCGGGAAATTAAAAAGTTATGAGCATTAGAAGATCTTCCCATTAGGCCCCATTAGGCCACAGTAGCCGAACCCGCCTAAAACTTGCGCGGGTCACTTTCACGGACGGGCTCGAAACTGGTGCCAGAAGTTAGCCCCCGACCAGTGCTTCATTGTGAGGCATTGCGTAAAATTTTCCGTCCCCCGAGTGCCGAGCAATAGCCCCTGAAAGGGCTTTCGGCACAATTTTCACGCGCTTATTTGAGCCACTTGTAGCCGAAGGAATTTTGCGCAAATGACTGAGAGGTGCTCCTGGGCACTGCTCATCACTTTGCAATAGTGTTACGATACAGAATGGCTGGAATAACAGAATCAGCTATGGTTGCGTATACGCACAAATACGCAGTGGTTTAGGTATGCACCTGGGCACCTATTCGAACCATGATACGGTACTCTTTCTTTTGATAGTCCCAATAAAAGGTCGGTTTGTCTGAGATGGAATTCATTGTATCTATATTTATCAACGCTTGCACGTTTTCCTTATTCTTCTTGAATATCTCGGAAATCTTGTGCGTTTTTCAATATATAAAGGATGGAATTTCCCATTCTTGTTAGGGGACATTTTAAACATACCGATGAAAGGTTCGATATAGAGATGCTATTCATTATTATAAAAGGTACGTGAATTTATATATATTGATACTGTATTGATATTGTACATGACAGGGCGATGGCGATCCGTGTAATTGCATTGAATCGCGATGTCTCTAGCATGTTACATTGTATTGAAATAATAAGTCACTCGTTTTCTATTTTGTCGTCTGTTGAATCGGCCAGCATTCCGTGTATGTGTTCTTTCGGGTGTTATCAATAACGTCCCGTTTTTTTGGTGAAAATAGCGATTATTACGCACTTGCGTATGAAGTTACGCACATGCGTATTGCCTAAAAATCTGCTGGGACCATTCTTGCGGCTATAGTAAAAGCTGTCCGAATGGACTCGTCGGGTTATTTCGGACAAATGTAGTCACAGGCCATGTCGGGCCCGCACCTAAAACTATAATGGCATGCTGAAAGATTTACCAGGGACCGATAGGTGAAAAACAATTTTAGCAGCTAGATTTTAAATTGTTGTGATTTGTACGGCGTTGCTGGAAAGACGATTTAACTGCTAGTGATAATCGACTTTCTGTAGCGACCTGTCTGTGTCACCTCGAGTTATATCTGACGCATATAAGAATAAGGGTTAGGTGCATACACTACAACACACTTACATAAATAAGGTGATAGCTGACATGTATGTTTAGAGATAAGGTAGGTGTAATGTTACACCAAAGAAAATGTAAGATATTTTCGTTACACCAAAGTAAATGTAAAGCATTTTGGTGTTACACCAAAATAAATGTAAGAAAGCATTGTACGGTTTTACACACATAAAACAGCAGAATGTAATCTCTCAATATTGATTTATATATTTTGCCGAGAGGTCATAATTAGTTGTTTACAACTGATACGTTATACATGTACGAAATTAGTGCGTGGGCAGGGTGATGTCCGACGTAAACGTCCAAACGTTACGTCGGCACCACACTGTTCAACCTTTTTCCTGGAATTTTAAGAGAATTGGTATCAGTATGTGTAAACCTCGAAACTATCTAGATAACGTGACCTTGAAGAGAAAAAGGGCCACAGGATCTTGATGTTTCGGCTGCGATAGCGTCTCAACCAGGGTGACGTTACGACAGCGTATAGAAGAGTTTGTTACGTATGGGTTTGTTCGTTTGGCATAAGAGGTATTGTTTAGCGCTGACATAGGCCAGTCACTAAAAAAATACTTCTCTATTATATAAGTTTAAGTGTGGGTATTTAGAAGAGCCGATCCATCCTAACCGCATGGGAGCCGTTAGCCATACACCCACGGGTGTGGGCTAATCGCGCGCTTATAGGGTTAGGCTGTAATTTAAAAGAGTAAGACCACTGAAATTATTTTTATTTTTGTGAACTGCGAACGAACAACCCCATTATCGACGCAAAAGAGTGATTCTGAGATTCTAAATATAGATTGTTTTTTGCAGAATCATCTCTTGTGTCCCCTCCTACGTTGGAGGCTGAAAGTTGGTGAGCCATTGATAAGTACCTGAGGGCACATAATAGTTGTCCCCTTAGGCCACGACCAGCGTGGATCAAAGCCCCAATCGTTACAACGTAGTGCAACAAAATGGGAAGCCAACCGGCTCGAATGGTTATATGAAAAATCTGACGTCCCAACGTGGGATATGATCAGGAGGACATAAATTAATACTGACGTCTTGAGTAACGATCAGTAGTACGCGTAATAGATAACACGAATACGTGAATCCAGTGACGACCAAAGTACAGGTTCGATCACCTCAGCGCCGATGGTCTGAAATAGACACACGTGCAGCTTAGAAGACATAGTGTTCGCGAGACGCGTATAATCTCGAGATTTCTCGTCAATACGAGAACTTAAATATTAAAGGATCCAATTGTTTTTTTTTCTTAAGTTATATGTTAATCATATTCTTTACGTCTCTTATTTCTGACTAGTTGACGTACGTCTAGAACAGGACAGTCCAAGATTGGTTCTGATTGAAACGATCTTGGAGTGGCAACTTGCTCTAGTATAGGATGGTCAATTAGCCAGAAATAACAGCGTAGGTGGTGTCATTGTATATTAATGTGTTGTTGATGTTTTCTTAGTACATAAAGTACTGAAAAGTTTTGCTAGTTGTGTGCATTATTTTTCCCTGGTAGCATCGTCATCGCAAAGAGGAATTTTCCAATAAGATTTCCCCTCTTCCTTCCTGACCGGCTTTATGTCGTAACAATGGTGTCAGAAGAGTGGGATTTTTGAGGTTTTATTGGCAAATTTCTCTGCTGTGACGTTGCTACGGGCGCACACTAGTAGTTTTCTTTACAAGAAAGGTGGTGAGTGTCAACACACAGTACTGATTGAATGCGTTCCCCTGTGATGAAGTGCGACACATGTAAATAAGTCATCACATAACATTCTGAGGGGACCCATACTTTCTTGTTCTGTGGATTGCCATTAGGGTATAAAACCCAAGGAAAATTTGTCAGAGTTTTATTATTAGACTTGTCCACCTTTATTTTACCCATATCATTGTGTATTAGCTTATGCCCTGTATTCCTATTAATTAAGGATACTGATGTGGAAAATTTCATATCGTTTGAGGGTACTAATAATTTAAATCACCTCAGTGACGTCATAGTGTGTGACGCCACTCAACTGATTTCTATTATTAGAAGAAGTCCATAGAAAGATTATTTTAGTCAATTATTATGTCTTGCTATGACAAGTGACTGTTGACTTGACTGTAACGCGTTTATATTAATATCGCGTAGGTATACATATCTTGACGTAAATGCGAGAAAATGAATGACGTTTTTTAGTCAAATGCGTTTAGTGAAGGCCTATTTAAGGTTGATATATATCCTAGGCACCTTTCCGTGGTGATCTCTTATACGTTGTACTTTACGTTACTCATATGTAACGTCATAAAATCCCTAGTAAAATTATTAGTTTACCAGCGCGAACGTTGGTTAGCCCATACCTATCTAAAAGGGACAAAGCGAACCCTTATTTATTTTTCAACAGTATAGTTGACTCATACCATTCCCAACAATAGGCTAAAATGGATAAACATATTTCATTAGCACGGGAATTAGGATATGAAGGGCAAGAACTAAGGGATTATCTTAAGAGGCAACAAGATTTAGAAAGGGAGGAAAGGTTGGCCCAAAGGGAATATGAAAAAGAGAAAAGGGAGGCCGAGCAAAAAGATAAAGAAAGGGAGCAAAAAGAGAAAGATAGGGAGCAAAAAGATAAGGATCGGGAATTAGAAAAGTTAAGGATTGAGGCGGAAAAATTGAAAATTGAGGCCGCACGCAAGGATAAGGAAATGGAAATGGAAAAAGAAATTGCGCTAAAAAAAATTGAGGCCGAAGTAGAACTAAAAAAAATCGAGGCCGAGACCACTTCACATCCCTGGGGGCCCAAAGAGAAAAGTTCAAATCCTAGGAGTCCCAAGCTTCCATACTTTGACGAACATACGGATAAGATGGATAGCTATTTAACTAGGTTCGAAAGTTATGCTTTGTCAAATAAATGGGACCCGTCCATGTGGGCATCATACTTAAGTGCCTTATTAAAGGGACGCGCTTTGGAAGTCTTCGTTAGGCTTTCCAGAGATGACCAGTCGGATTATGGTCAGATTAAGGAGGCTCTGCTTACTAATTTCGACCTCACCGAACGATCTTTTCGTAAGAAATTTAGGGATTGTAGGCCCGAGAAAGCCGAAACTTTCAGACAATTTAGCTGTAGGCTAGCGAGCTACCTTGATAAATGGCTAGGTTTGGCTAAGGTCGAAAAGACCTACGAGGCCGTTTGTGATTTTTTGGCCCGAGACCAGTTCCTTGACTGTTGCAGTCATGAACTCTATTTGTATCTTAAGCCCAAGCCATTTAAAGCCATTGATGAGTTAGCCCATGAGGCGGATTTGTTCGCCGATGCAAAAGGGGGTGTTCCCTTGTGTATTAAGGGGCAGCGTGAAAGTAAAGGTGTAGATCAAGCCCAGCCTAAGGTAGAGCTCAAGCAAGATCAACGGCCTGTTATCCAATGTAAGATTTGTGGCAAGCCTCACCCCACCTATAAATGTTGGAAAAAACCCGATAACAAGAGGGTGGCATCTAGTGCAGAATTTGATTCCCAGTATACTTATAGGGGAGATAACTCGAATTGGGGTCAAGATAGGAATCGTGGTCGAGTTGACCACTGTGACAATCATTATGATAATAATTACAGGACCGACCATCAGGTCAATTTTTGTAAAATTAATTCGGATGTAGGAAAAGGCCAGGCTAAGTTTAGTTCTCATCATTCTTCATCAGAAGTTTTACCCCGTAAGGATAGCAAGGGCACTTGTCATTTTCCACGCTCAAGGTTGCCGACAGCGATTGGTACCGTAAATGGTAAAGAGGTTAGGGTCTTGAGAGACACAGGTTGTACGGGGGTAGTCGTTAGAAGAAGTTTAGTTTCTGATGGTCAAATGTTAAATAAGCAGTCTGGTGTGACTCTTATTAACAATTATAAACAGAGATGTCCTATGGCCCGTATTGATATTGATTGCCCATTTTTTAGAGGGACTACGGATGCATTGTGCATTGATGATCCAGCACATGACTTAGTCATTGGTAATATTGAGGGGTCTAAATTTCCGGATATAACCCACTTTTCATCAGGGGTAGTCAATAAGGAGAGGTCAAAGAAGAGTAGAAAGGATAGAAAGGTCAAGGTGGCAGATAAGTTTATTAGGCAGCACAGGCAAGAAATACTTATGAAGCAAGCGTCAGATATTAAGTTAAGAGAGATTAGAAGAAGGGTAGAGTCTGGTAGTGTGACTAAAAGTCGCAGTTTCTCTACTGGTGAAACTAAGTTCATTCGTAGGAATGGCTTAATTTATAGACATTTTAAGAAAAATGCAAATGTTTCACTTCAGTTAGTAGTTCCTTCGAGTTTAACGCATAGCGTTATGAATTTAGCCCATGAATCACAAAAGGTGGTAAATCATAGAGGCAGAAAGGAAACTATATCTAAGGTCTTAGATGAATTTTATTGGCCCGGTGTTTGTAGGGAGGTAACTCAATTTTGTAGATCTTGTGCCATTTGTCAAAGGACAACTCACAATATAAAGGTCGCAATGACTCATTGTTGTAGTGTACCCCAGAGAAACATATCCTCTAAGGAGGCAGTAGTTAGCCGTACAAGACGGACTGACATCCAGACAGAACGACGACGTTCATATGGTAGTGGTAGACGTTGCCCAATACCATATTATTGGCGCAATATGACTGGAACTGAAAGTAGTAGTCAGTGTTAGTATTAAAGGTGTGCGACGGTGTAATGACCCAATTGTCTCGGATTGTTGACCTATATTTTTAACTATGATAGCATAGTAGTAGTCACATAGGTGTACTTTTAACGTGAGAAGTCACGTAATTTATATAAGTCATGACGTATGACGGTAGACTGTTGACGTGAGCAAGTCACGATAATATATTTTAGCAACAGAGGTAAGCTTTAACGTGAAGAGTCACGTTAATTTAAATATGAGCAAAGATCGTATTATGGAGGAAGTTATTAATAGGTATACTTGGCATAATGATATGTAACCTATGGATCTTTGCAAAAGGTATTGGCTATTAAGCCTTAGATATTAAATGTCATAAGACATAAAACTTTGTAGAAAGTTAAAAGGGTACAATCCCATATATAGGAAAGGCTAAAGGGGTACAACCCCATATTTATGTATTGAGCATTAAAGCTTTAACAAAACAGGTCTATGATTGTGGCAATCCGAGGACAAGACAATGTGGGGGCAGACTATCTTTCCAGGTAGTCCGCCATTTAAGTCGCACGTGTATATATGTTGTATTATATATTTATTCTGTATTATTCCTTCTTTTCTGCATCGTGTATCGTAAGAAAAAGTCATTCCTTTTTCTCCCAAAAGGAAGGGCCTTTGTTACGATACAGAATGGCTGGAATAACAGAATCAGCTATGGTTGCGTATACGCACAAATACGCAGTGGTTTAGGTATGCACCTGGGCACCTATTCGAACCATGATACGGTACTCTTTCTTTTGATAGTCCCAATAAAAGGTCGGTTTGTCTGAGATGGAATTCATTGTATCTATATTTATCAACGCTTGCACGTTTTCCTTATTCTTCTTGAATATCTCGGAAATCTTGTGCGTTTTTCAATATATAAAGGATGGAATTTCCCATTCTTGTTAGGGGACATTTTAAACATACCGATGAAAGGTTCGATATAGAGATGCTATTCATTATTATAAAAGGTACGTGAATTTATATATATTGATACTGTATTGATATTGTACATGACAGGGCGATGGCGATCCGTGTAATTGCATTGAATCGCGATGTCTCTAGCATGTTACATTGTATTGAAATAATAAGTCACTCGTTTTCTATTTTGTCGTCTGTTGAATCGGCCAGCATTCCGTGTATGTGTTCTTTCGGGTGTTATCAATAACGTCCCGTTTTTTTGGTGAAAATAGCGATTATTACGCACTTGCGTATGAAGTTACGCACATGCGTATTGCCTAAAAATCTGCTGGGACCATTCTTGCGGCTATAGTAAAAGCTGTCCGAATGGACTCGTCGGGTTATTTCGGACAAATGTAGTCACAGGCCATGTCGGGCCCGCACCTAAAACTATAATGGCATGCTGAAAGATTTACCAGGGACCGATAGGTGAAAAACAATTTTAGCAGCTAGATTTTAAATTGTTGTGATTTGTACGGCGTTGCTGGAAAGACGATTTAACTGCTAGTGATAATCGACTTTCTGTAGCGACCTGTCTGTGTCACCTCGAGTTATATCTGACGCATATAAGAATAAGGGTTAGGTGCATACACTACAACACACTTACATAAATAAGGTGATAGCTGACATGTATGTTTAGAGATAAGGTAGGTGTAATGTTACACCAAAGTAAATGTAAGATATTTTCGTTACACCAAAGTAAATGTAAAGCATTTTGGTGTTACACCAAAATAAATGTAAGAAAGCATTGTACGGTTTTACACACATAAAACAGCAGAATGTAATCTCTCAATATTGATTTATATATTTTGCCGAGAGGTCATAATTAGTTGTTTACAACTGATACGTTATACATGTACGAAATTAGTGCGTGGGCAGGGTGATGTCCGACGTAAACGTCCAAACGTTACGTCGGCACCACACTGTTCAACCTTTTTCCTGGAATTTTAAGAGAATTGGTATCAGTATGTGTAAACCTCGAAACTATCTAGATAACGTGACCTTGAAGGGAAAAAGGGCCACAGGATCTTGATGTTTCGGCTGCGATAGCGTCTCAACCAGGGTGACGTTACGACAGCGTATAGAAGAGTTTGTTACGTATGGGTTTGTTCGTTTGGCATAAGAGGTATTGTTTAGCGCTGACATAGGCCAGTCACTAAAAAAATACTTCTCTATTATATAAGTTTAAGTGTGGGTATTTAGAAGAGCCGATCCATCCTAACCGCATGGGAGCCGTTAGCCATACACCCACGGGTGTGGGCTAATCGCGCGCTTATAGGGTTAGGCTGTAATTTAAAAGAGTAAGACCACTGAAATTATTTTTATTTTTGTGAACTGCGAACGAACAACCCCATTATCGACGCAAAAGAGTGATTCTGAGATTCTAAATATAGATTGTTTTTTGCAGAATCATCTCTTGTGTCCCCTCCTACGTTGGAGGCTGAATGTTGGTGAGCCATTGATAAGTACCTGAGGGCACATAATAGTTGTCCCCTTAGGCCACGACCAGCGTGGATCAAAGCCCCAATCGTTACAACGTAGTGCAACAAAATGGAAAGCCAACCGGCTCGAATGGTTATATGAAAAATCTGACGTCCCAACGTGGGATATGATCAGGAGGACATAAATTAATACTGACGTCTTGAGTAACGATCAGTAGTACGCGTAATAGATAACACGAATACGTGAATCCAGTGACGACCAAAGTACAGGTTCGATCACCTCAGCGCCGATGGTCTGAAATAGACACACGTGCAGCTTAGAAGACATAGTGTTCGCGAGACGCGTATAATCTCGAGATTTCTCGTCAATACGAGAACTTAAATATTAAAGGATCCAATTGTTTTTTTTTTCTTAAGTTATATGTTAATCATATTCTTTACGTCTCTTATTTCTGACTAGTTGACGTACGTCTAGAACAGGACAGTCCAAGATTGGTTCTGATTGAAACGATCTTGGAGTGGCAACTTGCTCTAGTATAGGATGGTCAATTAGCCAGAAATTACAGCGTAGGTGGTGTCATTGTATATTAATGTGTTGTTGATGTTTTCTTAGTACATAAAGTACTGAAAAGTTTTGCTAGTTGTGTGCATTATTTTTCCCTGGTAGCATCGTCATCGCAAAGAGGAATTTTCCAATAAGATTTCCCCTCTTCCTTCCTGACCGGCTTTATGTCGTAACAAATAGGTTCCGGGGCTTTTCGCGAAGGTCGCATTTTCTCAAACTTTGAGGGCATTAGTGGGTGGGGTGTGAAAACCTCCGAATGCATGGTTCTCAGCTCCTGCTGTGGGCAGCAAGCCAATTTTTTTTTCCAAAATGTTGACCTATAAAAGAGCTTACTCGGGTGTGAAAATTATCATTGTGCGCGCGCGCCCCGGACCGCAATTATGATATTTCCTGTTTTCCCATAGGGCCCAAGGCAAATGGGGATAGCGGTTGTACGCGCTTTCTAAGGCTCTGATCGCTTTTAGATTTTGCACGCGGGTAGGGCCAACAGAGGCGCAGGTATTGCCATGCGCACCCGCCCGCAACAGTGTTTCGATACCGAGTTATCGGGGTGTGGAAGTCCGCCGCCCCGAAGCTTTACGCGCTTCCGTCTCGCGAACTACTATTTTCATCATGCCCACACGGGCATCAGTTTGTAGTACGGGAGGCCGTCTACAAATGGTGAAAAATTCAAAGCGTTCCGTCGGGAAATTAAAAGTTATGAGCATTAGAAGATCTTCCCATTAGGCCCCATTAGGCCACAGTAGCCGAACCCGCCTAAAACTTGCGCGGGTCACTTTCACGGACGGGCTCGAAACTGGTGCCAGAAGTTAGCCCCCGACCAGTGCTTCATTGTGAGGCATTGCGTAAAATTTTCCGTCCCCCGAGTGCCGAGCAATAGCCCCTGAAAGGGCTTTCGGCACAATTTTCACGCGCTTATTTGAGCCACTTGTAGCCGAAGGAATTTTGCGCAAATGACTGAGAGGTGCTCCTGGGCACTGCTCATCACTTTGCAATAGGTTCCGGGGCTTTTCGCGAAGGTCGCGTTTTCTCAAACTTTGAGGGCATTAGTGGGTGGGGTGTGAAAACCTCCGAATGCATGGTTCTCAGCTCCTGCTGTGGGCAGCAAGCCAATTTTTTTTTCCAAAATGTTGACCTATAAAAGAGCTTACTCGGGTGTGAAAATTATCATTGTGCGCGCGCGCCCCGGACCGCAATTATGATATTTCCTGTTTTCCCATAGTGCCCAAGGCAAATGGGGATAGCGGTTGTACGCGCTTTCTAAGGCTCTGATCGCTTTTAGATTTTGCACGCGGGTAGGGCCAACAGAGGCGCAGGTATTGCCATGCGCACCCGCCCGCAACAGTGTTTCGATGCCGAGTTATCGGGGTGTGGAAGTCCGCCGCCCCGAAGCTTTACGCGCTTCCGTCTCGCGAACTACTATTTTCATCATGCCCACACGGGCATCAGTTTGTAGTACGGGAGGCCGTCTACAAATGGTGAAAAATTCAAAGCGTTCAGTCGGGAAATTAAAAAGTTATGAGCATTAGAAGATCTTCCCATTAGGCCCCATTAGGCCACAGTAGCCGAACCCGCCTAAAACTTGCGCGGGTCACTTTCACGGACGGGCTCGAAACTGGTGCCAGAAGTTAGCCCCCGACCAGTGCTTCATTGTGAGGCATTGCGTAAAATTTTCCGTCCCCCGAGTGCCGAGCAATAGCCCCTGAAAGGGCTTTCGGCACAATTTTCACGCGCTTATTTGAGCCACTTGTAGCCGAAGGAATTTTGCGCAAATGACTGAGAGGTGCTCCTGGGCACTGCTCATCACTTTGCAATAGGTTCCGGGGCTTTTCGCGAAGGTCGCGTTTTCTCAAACTTTGAGGGCATTAGTGGGTGGGGTGTGAAAACCTCCGAATGCATGGTTCTCAGCTCCTGCTGTGGGCAGCAAGCCAATTTTTTTTTCCAAAATGTTGACCTATAAAAGAGCTTACTCGGGTGTGAAAATTATCATTGTGCGCGCGCGCCCCGGACCGCAATTATGATATTTCCTGTTTTCCCATAGGGCCCAAGGCAAATGGGGATAGCGGTTGTACGCGCTTTCTAAGGCTCTGATCGCTTTTAGATTTTGCACGCGGGTAGGGCCAATAGAGGCGCAGGTATTGCCATGCGCACCCGCCCGCAACAGTGTTTCGATACCGAGTTATCGGGGTGTGGAAGTCCGCCGCCCCGAAGCTTTACGCGCTTCCGTCTCGCGAACTACTATTTTCATCATGCCCACACGGGCATCAGTTTGTAGTACGGGAGGCCGTCTACAAATGGTGAAAAATTCAAAGCGTTCCGTCGGGAAATTAAAAAAGTTATGAGCATTAGAAGATCTTCCCATTAGGCCCCATTAGGCCACAGTAGCCGAACCCGCCTAAAACTTGCGCGGGTCACTTTCACGGACGGGCTCGAAACTGGTGCCAGAAGTTAGCCCCCGACCAGTGCTTCATTGTGAGGCATTGCGTAAAATTTTCCGTCCCCCGAGTGCCGAGCAATAGCCCCTGAAAGGGCTTTCGGCACAATTTTCACGCGCTTATTTGAGCCACTTGTAGCCGAAGGAATTTTGCGCAAATGACTGAGAGGTGCTCCTGGGCACTGCTCATCACTTTGCAATAGGTTCCGGGGCTTTTCGCGAAGGTCGCGTTTTCTCAAACTTTGAGGGCATTAGTGGGTGGGGTGTGAAAACCTCCGAATGCATGGTTCTCAGCTCCTGCTGTGGGCAGCAAGCCAATTTTTTTTTCCAAAATGTTGACCTATAAAAGAGCTTATACGGGTGTGAAAATTATCATTGTGCGCGCGCGCCCCGGACCGCAATTATGATATTTCCTGTTTTCCCATAGGGCCCAAGGCAAATGGGGATAGCGGTTGTACGCGCTTTCTAAGGCTCTGATCGCTTTTAGATTTTGCACGCGGGTAGGGCCAACAGAGGCGCAGGTATTGCCATGCGCACCCGCCCGCAACAGTGTTTCGATACCGAGTTATCGGGGTGTGGAAGTCCGCCGCCCCGAAGCTTTACGCGCTTCCGTCTCGCGAACTACTATTTTCATCATGCCCACACGGGCATCAGTTTGTAGTACGGGAGGCCGTCTACAAATGGTGAAAAATTCAAAGCGTTCCGTCGGGAAATTAAAAAGTTATGAGCATTAGAAGATCTTCCCATTAGGCCCCATTAGGCCACAGTAGCCGAACCCGCCTAAAACTTGCGCGGGTCACTTTCACAGACTGGCTCGAAACTGGTGCCAGAAGTTAGCCCCCGACCAGTGCTTCATTGTGAGGCATTGCGTAAAATTTTCCGTCCCCCGAGTGCCGAGCAATAGCCCCTGAAAGGGCTTTCGGCACAATTTTCACGCGCTTATTTGAGCCACTTGTAGCCGAAGGAATTTTGCGCAAATGACTGAGAGGTGCTCCTGGGCACTGCTCATCACTTTGCAATAGGTTCCGGGGCTTTTCGCGAAGGTCGCGTTTTCTCAAACTTTGAGGGCATTAGTGGGTGGGGTGTGAAAACCTCCGAATGCATGGTTCTCAGCTCCTGCTGTGGGCAGCAAGCCAATTTTTTTTTCCAAAATGTTGACCTATAAAAGAGCTTACTCGGGTGTGAAAATTATCATTGTGCCCGCGCGCCCCGGACTGCAATTCTGATATTTCCTGTTTTCCCATAGGGCCCAAGGCAAATGGGGATAGCGGTTGTACGCGCTTTCTAAGGCTCTGATCGCTTTTAGATTTTGCACGCGGGTAGGGCCAACAGAGGCGCAGGTATTGCCATGCGCACCCGCCCGCAACAGTGTTTCGATACCGAGTTATCGGGGTGTGGAAGTCCGCCGCCCCGAAGCTTTATGCGCTTCCGTCTCGCGAACTACTATTTTCATCATGCCCACACGGGCATCAGTTTGTAGTACGGGAGGCCGTCTACAAATGGTGAAAAATTCAAAGCGTTCCGTCGGGAAATTAAAAAGTTATGAGCATTAGAAGATCTTCCCATTAGGCCCCATTAGGCCACAGTAGCCGAACCCGCCTAAAACTTGCGCGGGTCACTTTCACGGACGGGCTCAAAACTGGTGCCAGAAGTTAGCCCCCGACCAGTGCTTCATTGTGAGGCATTGCGTTAAATTTTCCGTCCCCCGAGTGCCGAGCAATAGCCCCTGAAAGGGCTTTCGGCACAATTTTCACGCGCTTATTTGAGCCACTTGTAGCCGAAGGAATTTTGCGCAAATGACTGAGAGGTGCTCCTGGGCACTGCTCATCACTTTGCAATTGGTTCCGGGGCTTTTCGCGAAGGTCGCGTTTTCTCAAACTTTGAGGGCATTAGTGGGTGGGGTGTGAAAACCTCCGAATGCATGGTTCTCAGCTCCTGCTGTGGGCAGCAAGCCAATTTTTTTTTCCAAAATGTTGACCTATAAAAGAGCTTACTCGGGTGTGAAAATTATCATTGTGCGCGCGCGCCCCGGACCGCAATTATGATATTTCCTGTTTTCCCATAGGGCCCAAGGCAAATGGGGATAGCGGTTGTACGCGCTTTCTAAGGCTCTGATCGCTTTTAGATTTTGCACGCGGGTAGGGCCAACAGAGGCGCAGGTATTGCCATGCGCACCCGCCCGCAACAGTGTTTCGATACCGAGTTATCGGGGTGTGGAAGTCCGCCGCCCCGAAGCTTTACGCGCTTCCGTCTCGCGAACTACTATTTTCATCATGCCCACACGGGCATCAGTTTGTAGTACGGGAGGCCGTCTACAAATGGTGAAAAATTCAAAGCGTTCCGTCGGGAAATTAAAAAGTTATGAGCATTAGAAGATCTTCCCATTAGGCCCCATTAGGCCACAGTAGCCGAACCCGCCTAAAACTTGCGCGGGTCTTTTTCACGGACGGGCTCGAAACTGGTGCCAGAAGTTAGCCCCCGACCAGTGCTTCATTGTGAGGCATTGCGTAAAATTTTCCGTCCCCCGAGTGCCGAGCAATAGCCTCTGAAAGGGCTTTCGGCACAATTTTCACGCGCTTATTTGAGCCACTTGTAGCCGAAGGAATTTTGCGCAAATGACTGAGAGGTGCTCCTGGGCACTGCTCATCACTTTGCAATAGGTTCCGGGGCTTTTCGCGAAGGTCGCGTTTTCTCAAACTTTGAGGGCATTAGTGGGTGGGGTGTGAAAACCTCCGAATGCATGGTTCTCAGCTCCTGCTGTGGGCAGCAAGCCAATTTTTTTTTCCAAAATGTTGACCTATAAAAGAGCTTACTCGGGTGTGAAAATTATCATTGTGCGCGCGCGCCCCGGACCGCAATTATGATATTTCCTGTTTTCCCATAGGGCCCAAGGCAAATGGGGATAGCGGTTGTACGCGCTTTCTAAGGCTCTGATCGCTTTTAGATTTTGCACGCCGGTAGGGCCAACAGAGGCGCAGGTATTGCCATGCGCACCCGCCCGCAACAGTGTTTCGATACCGAGTTATCGGGGTGTGGAAGTCCGCCGCCCCAAAGCTTTACGCGCTTCCGTCTCGCGAACTACTATTTTCATCATGCCCACACGGGCATCAGTTTGTAGTACGGGAGGCCGTCTACAAATGGTGAAAAATTCAAAGCGTTCCGTCGGGAAATTAAAAAGTTATGAGCATTAGAAGATCTTCCCATTAGGCCCCATTAGGCCACAGTAGCCGAACCCGCCTAAAACTTGCGCGGGTCACTTTCACGGACGGGCTCGAAACTGGTGCCAGAAGTTAGCCCCCGACCAGTGCTTCATTGTGAGGCATTGCGTAAAATTTTCCGTCCCCCGAGTGCCGAGCAATAGCCCCTGAAAGGGCTTTCGGCACAATTTTCACGCGCTTATTTGAGCCACTTGTAGCCGAAGGAATTTTGCGCAAATGACTGAGAGGTGCTCCTGGGCACTGCTCATCACTTTGCAATAGGTTCCGGGGCTTTTCGCGAAGGTCGCGTTTTCTCAAACTTTGAGGGCATTAGTGGGTGGGGTGTGAAAACCTCCGAATGCATGGTTCTCAGCTCCTGCTGTGGGCAGCAAGCCAATTTTTTTTTCCAAAATGTTGACCTATAAAAGAGCTTACTCGGGTGTGAAAATTATCATTGTGCGCGCGCGCCCCGGACCGCAATTATGATATTTCCTGTTTTCCCATAGGGCCCAAGGCAAATGGGGATAGCGGTTGTACGCACTTTCTAAGGCTCTGATCGCTTTTAGATTTTGCACGCGGGTAGGGCCAACAGAGGCGCAGGTATTGCCATGCGCACCCGCCCGCAACAGTGTTTCGATACCGAGTTATCGGGGTGTGGAAGTCCGCCGCCCCGAAGCTTTACGCGCTTCCGTCTCGCGAACTACTATTTTCATCATGCCCACACGGGCATCAGTTTGTAGTACGGGAGGCCGTCTACAAATGGTGAAAAATTCAAAGCGTTCCGTCGGGAAATTAAAAAGTTATGAGCATTAGAAGATCTTCCCATTAGGCCCCATTAGGCCACAGTAGCCGAACCCGCCTAAAACTTGCGCGGGTCACTTTCACGGACGGGCTCGAAACTGGTGCCAGAAGTTAGCCCCCGACCAGTGCTTCATTGTGAGGCATTGCGTAAAATTTTCCGTCCCCCGAGTGCCGAGCAATAGCCCCTGAAAGGGCTTTCGGCACAATTTTCACGCGCTTATTTGAGCCACTTGTAGCCGAAGGAATTTTGCGCAAATGACTGAGAGGTGCTCCTGGGCACTGCTCATCACTTTGCAATAGGTTCCGGGGCTTTTCGCGAAGGTCGCGTTTTCTCAAACTTTGAGGGCATTAGTGGGTGGGGTGTGAAAACCTCCGAATGCATGGTTCTCAGCTCCTGCTGTGGGCAGCAAGCCAATTTTTTTTTCCAAAATGTTGACCTATAAAAGAGCTTACTCGGGTGTGAAAATTATCATTGTGCGCGCGCGCCCCGGACCGCAATTATGATATTTCCTGTTTTCCCATAGGGCCCAAGGCAAATGGGGATAGCAGTTGTACGCGCTTTCTAAGGCTCTGATCGCTTTTAGATTTTGCACGCGGGTAGGGCCAACAGAGGCGCAGGTATTGCCATGCGCACCCGCCCGCAACAGTGTTTCGATACCGAGTTATCGGGGTGTGGAAGTCCGCCGCCCCGAAGCTTTACGCGCTTCCGTCTCGCGAACTACTATTTTCATCATGCCCACACGGGCATCAGTTTGTAGTACGGGAGGCCGTCTACAAATGGTGAAAAATTCAGAGCGTTCCGTCGGGAAATTAAAAAGTTATGAGCATAAGAAGATCTTCCCATTAGGCCACAGTAGCCGAACCCGCCTAAAACTTGCGCGGGTCACTTTCACGGACGGGCTCGAAACTGGTGCCAGAAGTTAGCCCCCGACCAGTGCTTCATTGTGAGGCATTGCGTAAAATTTTCCGTCCCCCGAGTGCCGAGCAATAGCCCCTGAAAGGGCTTTCGGCACAATTTTCACGCGCTTATTTGAGCCACTTGTAGCCGAAGGAATTTTGCGCAAATGACTGAGAGGTGCTCCTGGGCACTGCTCATCACTTTGCAATAGGTTCCGGGGCTTTTCGCGAAGGTCGCGTTTTCTCAAACTTTGAGGGCATTAGTGGGTGGGGTGTGAAAACCTCCGAATGCATGGTTCTCAGCTCCTGCTGTGGGCAGCAAGCCAATTTTTTTTTCCAAAATGTTGACCTATAAAAGAGCTTACTCGGGTGTGAAAATTATCATTGTGCGCGTGCGCCCCGGACCGCAATTATGATATTTCCTGTTTTCCCATAGGGCCCAAGGCAAATGGGGATAGCGGTTGTACGCGCTTTCTAAGGCTCTGATCGCTTTTAGATTTTGCACGCGGGTAGGGCCAACAGAGGCGCAGGTATTGCCATGCGCACCCGCCCGCAACAGTGTTTCGATACCGAGTTATTGGGGTGTGGAAGTCCGCCGCCCCGAAGCTTTACGCGCTTCCGTCTCGCGAACTACTATTTTCATCATGCCCACACGGGCATCAGTTTGTAGTACGGGAGGCCGTCTACAAATGGTGAAAAATTCAAAGCGTTCCGTCGGGAAATTAAAAAGTTATGAGCATTAGAAGATCTTCCCATTAGGCCCCATTAGGCCACAGTAGCCGAACCCGCCTAAAACTTGCGCGGGTCACTTTCACGGACGGGCTCGAAACTGGTGCCAGAAGTTAGCCCCCGACCAGTGCTTCATTGTGAGGCATTGCGTAAAATTTTCCGTCCCCCGAGTGCCGAGCAATAGCCCCTGAAAGGGCTTTCGGCACAATTTTCACGCGCTTATTTGAGCCACTTGTAGCCGAAGGAATTTTGCGCAAATGACTGAGAGGTGCTCCTGGGCACTGCTCATCACTTTGCAATAGGTTCCGGGGCTTTTCGCGAAGGTCGCGTTTTCTCAAACTTTGAGGGCATTAGTGGGTGGGGTGTGAAAACCTCCGAATGCATGGTTCTCAGCTCCTGCTGTGGGCAGCAAGCCAATTTTTTTTCCAAAATGTTGACCTATAAAAGAGCTTACTCGGGTGTGAAAATTATCATTGTGCGCGCGCGCCCCGGACCGCAATTATGATATTTCCTGTTTTCCCATAGGGCCCAAGGCAAATGGGGATAGCGGTTGTACGCGCTTTCTAAGGCTCTGATCGCTTTTAGATTTTGCACGCGGGTAGGGCCAACAGAGGCGCAGGTATTGCCATGCGCACCCGCCCGCAACAGTGTTTCGATACCGAGTTATCGGGGTGTGGAAGTCCGCCGCCCCGAAGATTTACGCGCTTCCGTCTCGCGAACTACTATTTTCATCATGCCCACACGGGCATCAGTTTGTAGTACGGGAGGCCGTCTACAAATGGTGAAAAATTCAAAGCGTTCCGTCGGGAAATTAAAAAGTTATGAGCATTAGAAGATCTTCCCATTAGGCCCCATTAGGCCACAGTAGCCGAACCCGCCTAAAACTTGCGCGGGTCACTTTCACGGACGGGCTCGAAACTGGTGCCAGAAGTTAGCCCCCGACCAGTGCTTCATTGTGAGGCATTGCGTAAAATTTTCCGTCCCCCGAGTGCCGAGCAATAGCCCCTGAAAGGGCTTTCGGCACAATTTTCACGCGCTTATTTGAGCCACTTGTAGCCGAAGGAATTTTGCGCAAATGACTGAGAGGTGCTCCTGGGCACTGCTCATCACTTTGCAATAGGTTCCGGGGCTTTTCGCGAAGGTCGCGTTTTCTCAAACTTTGAGGGCATTAGTGGGTGGGGTGTGAAAACCTCCGAATGCATGGTTCTCAGCTCCTGCTGTGGGCAGCAAGCCAATTTTTTTTTCCAAAATGTTGACCTATAAAAGAGCTTACTCAAGTGTGAAAATTATCATTGTGCGCGCGCGCCCCGGACCGCAATTATGATATTTCCTGTTTTCCCATAGGGCCCAAGGCAAATGGGGATAGCGGTTGTACGCGCTTTCTAAGGCTCTGATCGCTTTTAGATTTTGCACGCGGGTAGGGCCAACAGAGGCGCAGGTATTGCCATGCGCACCCGCCCGCAACAGTGTTTCGATACCGAGTTATCGGGGTGTGGAAGTCCGCCGCCCCGAAGCTTTACGCGCTTCCGTCTCGCGAACTACTATTTTCATCATGTCCACACGGGCATCAGTTTGTAGTACGGGAGGCCGTCTACAAATGGTGAAAAATTCAAAGCGTTCCGTCGGGAAATTAAAAAGTTATGAGCATTAGAAGATCTTCCCATTAGGCCCCATTAGGCCACAGTAGCCGAACCCGCCTAAAACTTGCGCGGGTCACTTTCACGGACGGGCTCGAAACTGGTGCCAGAAGTTAGCCCCCGACCAGTGCTTCATTGTGAGGCATTGCGTAAAATTTTCCGTCCCCCGAGTGCCGAGCAATAGCCCCTGAAAGGGCTTTCGGCACAATTTTCACGCGCTTATTTGAGCCACTTGTAGCCGAAGGAATTTTGCGCAAATGACTGAGAGGTGCTCCTGGGCACTGCTCATCACTTTGCAATAGGTTCCGGGGCTTTTCGCGAAGGTCGCGTTTTCTCAAACTTTGAGGGCATTAGTGGGTGGGGTGTGAAAACCTCCGAATGCATGGTTCTCAGCTCCTGCTGTGGGCAGCAAGCCAATTTTTTTTTCCAAAATGTTGACCTATAAAAGAGCTTACTCGGGTGTGAAAATTATCATTGTGCGCGCGCGCCCCGGACCGCAATTATGATATTTCCTGTTTTCCCATAGGGCCCAAGGCAAATGGGGATAGCGGTTGTACGCGCTTTCTAAGGCTCTGATCGCTTTTAGATTTTGCACGCGGGTAGGGCCAACAGAGGCGCAGGTATTGCCATGCGCACCCGCCCGCAACAGTGTTTCGATACCGAGTTATCGGGGTGTGGAAGTCCGCCGCCCCGAAGCTTTACGCGCTTCCGTCTCGCGAACTACTATTTTCATCATGCCCACACGGGCATCAGTTTGTAGTACGGGAGGCCGTCTACTAATGGTGAAAAATTCAAAGCGTTCCGTCAGGAAATTAAAAAGTTATGAGCATTAGAAGATCTTCCCATTAGGCCCCATTAGCTTCGGGGCGGCGGACTTCCACACCCCGATAACTCGGTATCGAAACACTGTTGCAGGCGGGTGCGCATGGCAATACCTGCGCCTCTGTTGGCCCTACCCGCGCCTCTGTAGACCCGCGGGTAGGGCCAACAGAGGCGCAGGTATTGCCATGCGCACCCGCCCGCAACAGTGTTTCGATACCGAGTTATCGGGGTGTGGAAGTCCGCCGCCCCGAAGCTTTACGCGCTTCCGTCTCGCGAACTACTATTTTCATCATGCCCACACGGGCATCAGTTTGTAGTACGGGAGGCCGTCTACAAATGGTGAAAAATTCAAAGCGTTCCGTCGGGAAATTAAAAAGTTATGAGCATTAGAAGATCTTCCCATTAGGCCCCATTAGGCCACAGTAGCCGAACCCGCCTAAAACTTGCGCGGGTCACTTTCACGGACGGGCTCGAAACTGGTGCCAGAAGTTAGCCCCCGACCAGTGCTTCATTGTGAGGCATTGCGTAAAATTTTCCGTCCCCCGAGTGCCGAGCAATAGCCCCTGAAAGGGCTTTCGGCACAATTTTCACGCGCTTATTTGAGCCACTTGTAGCCGAAGGAATTTTGCGCAAATGACTGAGAGGTGCTCCTGGGCACTGCTCATCACTTTGCAATAGGTTCCGGGGCTTTTCGCGAAGGTCGCGTTTTCTCAAACTTTGAGGGCATTAGTGGGTGGGGTGTGAAAACCTCCGAATGCATGGTTCTCAGCTCCTGCTGTGGGCAGCAAGCCAATTTTTTTTTCCAAAATGTTGACCTATAAAAGAGCTTACTCGGGTGTGAAAATTATCATTGTGCGCGCGCGCCCCGGACCGCAATTATGATATTTCCTGTTTTCCCAGAGGGCCCAAGGCAAATGGGGATAGCGGTTGTACGCGCTTTCTAAGGCTCTGATCGCGGGAGGCCGTCTACAAATGGTGAAAAATTCAAAGCGTTCCGTCGGGAAATTAAAAAGTTATGAGCATTAGAAGATCTTCCCATTAGGCCCCATTAGGCCACTGTAGCCGAACCCGCCTAAAACTTGCGCGGGTCACTTTCACGGACGGGCTCGAAACTGGTGCCAGAAGTTAGCCCCCGACCAGTGCTTCATTGTGAGGCATTGCGTAAAATTTTCCGTCCCCCGAGTGCCGAGCAATAGCCCCTGAAAGGGCTTTCGGCACAATTTTCACGCGCTTATTTGAGCCACTTGTAGCCGAAGGAATTTTGCGCAAATGACTGAGAGGTGCTCCTGGGCACTGCTCATCACTTTGCAATAGGTTCCGGGGCTTTTCGCGAAGGTCGCGTTTTCTCAAACTTTGAGGGCTTTAGTGGGTGGGGTGTGAAAACCTCCGAATGCATGGTTCTCAGCTCCTGCTGTGGGCAGCAAGCCAATTTTTTTTTCCAAAATGTTGACCTATAAAAGAGCTTACTCGGGTGTGAAAATTATCATTGTGCGCGCGCGCCCCGGACCGCAATTATGATATTTCCTGTTTTCCCATAGGGCCCAAGGCAAATGGGGATAGCGGTTGTACGCGCTTTCTAAGGCTCTGATCGCTTTTAGATTTTGCACGCGGGTAGGGCCAACAGAGGCGCAGGTTCTGCCATGCGCACCCGCCCGCAACAGTGTTTCGATACCGAGTTATCGGGGTGTGGAAGTCCGCCGCCCCGAAGCTTTACGCGCTTCCGTCTCGCGAACTACTATTTTCATCATGCCCACACGGGCATCAGTTTGTAGTACGGGAGGCCGTCTACAAATGGTGAAAAATTCAAAGTGTTCCGTCGGGAAATTAAAAAGTTATGAGCATTAGAAGATCTTCCCATTAGGCCCCATTAGGCCACAGTAGCCGAACCCGCCTAAAACTTGCGCGGGTCACTTTCACGGACGGGCTCGAAACTGGTGCCAGAAGTTAGCCCCCGACCAGTGCTTCATTGTGAGGCATTGCGTAAAATTTTCCGTCCCCCGAGTGCCGAGCAATAGCCCCTGAAAGGGCTTTCGGCACAATTTTCACGCGCTTATTTGAGCCACTTGTAGCCGAAGGAATTTTGCGCAAATGACTGAGAGGTGCTCCTGGGCACTGCTCATCACTTTGCAATAGGTTCCGGGGCTTTTCGCGAAGGTCGCGTTTTCTCAAACTTTGAGGGCATTAGTGGGTGGGGTGTGAAAACCTCCGAATGCATGGTTCTCAGCTCCTGCTGTGGGCAGCAAGCCAATTTTTTTTTCCAAAATGTTGACCTATAAAAGAGCTAACTCGGGTGTGAAAATTATCATTGTGCGCGCGCGCCCCGGACCGCAATTATGATATTTCCTGTTTTCCCAGAGGGCCCAAGGCAAATGGGGATAGCGGTTGTACGCGCTTTATAAGGCTCTGATCGCTTTTAGATTTTGCACGCGGGTAGGGCCAACAGAGGCGCAGGTATTGCCATGCGCACCCGCCCGCAACAGTGTTTCGATACCGAGTTATCGGGGTGTGGAAGTCCGCCGCCCCGAAGCTTTACGCGCTTCCGTCTCGCGAACTACTATTTTCATCATGCCCACACGGGCATCAGTTTGTAGTACGGGAGGCCGTCTACAAATGGTGAAAAATTCAAAGCGTTCCGTCGGGAAATTAAAAAGTTATGAGCATTAGAAGATCTTCCCATTAGGCCCCATTAGGCCACAGTAGCCGAACCCGCCTAAAACTTGCGCGGGTCACTTTCACGGACGGGCTCGAAACTGGTGCCAGAAGTTAGCCCCCGACCAGTGCTTCATTGTGAGGCATTGCGTAAAATTTTCCGTCCCCCGAGTGCCGAGCAATAGCCCCTGAAAGGGCTTTCGGCACAATTTTCACGCGCTTATTTGAGCCACTTGTAGCCGAAGGAATTTTGCGCAAATGACTGAGAGGTGCTCCTGGGCACTGCTCATCACTTTGCAATAGGTTCCGGGGCTTTTCGCGAAGGTCGCGTTTTCTCAAACTTTGAGGGCATTAGTGGGTGGGGTGTGAAAACCTCCGAATGCATGGTTCTCAGCTCCTGCTGTGGGCAGCAAGCCAATTTTTTTTTCCAAAATGTTGACCTATAAAAGAGCTTACTCGGGTGTGAAAATTATCATTGTGCGCGCGCGCCCCGGACCGCAATTATGATATTTCCTGTTTTCCCATAGGGCCCAAGGCAAATGGGGATAGCGGTTGTACGCGCTTTCTAAGGCTCTGATCGCTTTTAGATTTTGCACGCGGGTAGGGCCAACAGAGGCGCAGGTATTGCCATGCGCACCCGCCCGCAACAGTGTTTCGATACCGAGTTATCGGGGTGTGGAAGTCCGCCGCCCCGAAGCTTTACGCGCTTCCGTCTCGCGAACTACTATTTTCATCATGCCCACACGGGCATCAGTTTGTAGTACGGGAGGCCGTCTACAAATGGTGAAAAATTCAAAGCGTTCCGTCGGGAAATTAAAAAGTTATGAGCATTAGAAGATCTTCCCATTAGGCCCCATTAGGCCACAGTAGCCGAACCCGCCTAAAACTTGCGCGGGTCACTTTCACGGACGGGCTCGAAACTGGTGCCAGAAGTTAGCCCCCGACCAGTGCTTCATTGTGAGGCATTGCGTAAAATTTTCCGTCCCCCGAGTGCCGAGCAATAGCCCCTGAAAGGGCTTTCGGCACAATTTTCACGCGCTTATTTGAGCCACTTGTAGCCGAAGGAATTTTGCGCAAATGACTGAGAGGTGCTCCTGGGCACTGCTCATCACTTTGCAATAGGTTCCGGGGCTTTTCGCGAAGGTCGCGTTTTCTCAAACTTTGAGGGCATTAGTGGATGGGGTGTGAAAACCTCCGAATGCATGGTTCTCAGCTCCTGCTGTGGGCAGAAAGCCAATTTTTTTTTCCAAAATGTTGACCTATAAAAGAGCTTACTCGGGTGTGAAAATTATCATTGTGCGCGCGCGCCCCGGACCGCAATTATGATATTTCCTGTTTTCCCATAGGGCCCAAGGCAAATGGGGATAGCGGTTGTACGCGCTTTCTAAGGCTCTGATCGCTTTTAGATTTTGCACGCGGGTAGGGCCAACAGAGGCGCAGGTATTGCCATGCGCACCCGCCCGCAACAGTGTTTTGATACCGAGTTATCGGGGTGTGGAAGTCCGCCGCCCCGAAGCTTTACGCGCTTCCGTCTCGCGAACTACTATTTTCATCATGCCCACACGGGCATCAGTTTGTAGTACGGGAGGCCGTCTACAAATGGTGAAAAATTCAAAGCGTTCCGTCGGGAAATTAAAAAGTTATGAGCATTAGAAGATCTTCCCATTAGGCCCCATTAGGCCACAGTAGCCGAACCCGCCTAAAACTTGCGCGGGTCACTTTCACGGACGGGCTCGAAACTGGTGCCAGAAGTTAGCCCCCGACCAGTGCTTCATTGTGAGGCATTGCGTAAAATTTTCCGTCCCCCGAGTGCCGAGCAATAGCCCCTGAAAGGGCTTTCGGCACAATTTTCACGCGCTTATTTGAGCCACTTGTAGCCGAAGGAATTTTGCGCAAATGACTGTGAGGTGCTCCTGGGCACTGCTCATCACTTTGCAATAGGTTCCGGGGCTTTTCGCGAAGGTCGCGTTTTCTCAAACTTTGAGGGCATTAGTGGGTGGGGTGTGAAAACCTCCGAATGCATGGTTCTCAGCTCCTGCTGTGGGCAGCAAGCCAATTTTTTTTTCCAAAATGTTGACCTATAAAAGAGCTTACTCGGGTGTGAAAATTATCATTGTGCGCGCGCGCCCCGGACCGCAATTATGATATTTCCTGTTTTCCCATAGGGCCCAAGGCAAATGGGGATAGCGGTTGTACGCGCTTTCTAAGGCTCTGATCGCTTTTAGATTTTGCACGCGGGTAGGGCCAACAGAGGCGCAGGTATTGCCATGCGCACCCGCCCGCAACAGTGTTTCGATACCGAGTTATCGGGGTGTGGAAGTCCGCCGCCCCGAAGCTTTACGCGCTTCCGTCTCGCGAACTACTATTTTCATCATGCCCACACGGGCATCAGTTTGTAGTACGGGAGGCCGTCTACAAATGGTGAAAAATTCAAAGCGTTCCGTCGGGAAATTAAAAAGTTATGAGCATTAGAAGATCTTCCCATTAGGCCCCATTAGGCCACAGTAGCCGAACCCGCCTAAAACTTGCGCGGGTCACTTTCACGGACGGGCTCGAAACTGGTGCCAGAAGTTAGCCCCCGACCAGTGCTTCATTGTGAGGCATTGCGTAAAATTTTCCGTCCCCCGAGTGCCGAGCAATAGCCCCTGAAAGGGCTTTCGGCACAATTTTCACGCGCTTATTTGAGCCACTTGTAGCCGAAGGAATTTTGCGCAAATGACTGAGAGGTGCTCCTGGGCACTGCTCATCACTTTGCAATAGGTTCCGGGGCTTTTCGCGAAGGTCGCGTTTTCTCAAACTTTGAGGGCATTAGTGGGTGGGGTGTGAAAACCTCCGAATGCATGGTTCTCAGCTCCTGCTGTGGGCAGCAAGCCAATTTTTTTTTCCAAAATGTTGACCTATAAAAGAGCTTACTCGGGTGTGAAAATTATCATTGTGCGCGCGCGCCCCGGACCGCAATTATGATATTTCCTGTTTTCCCATAGGGCCCAAGGCAAATGGGGATAGCGGTTGTACGCGCTTTCTAAGGCTCTGATTGCTTTTAGATTTTGCACGCGGGTAGGGCCAACAGAGGCGCAGGTATTGCCATGCGCACCCGCCCGCAACAGTGTTTCGATACCGAGTTATCGGGGTGTGGAAGTCCGCCGCCCCGAAGCTTTACGCGCTTCCGTCTCGCGAACTACTATTTTCATCATGCCCACACGGGCATCAGTTTGTAGTACGGGAGGCCGTCTACAAATGGTGAAAAATTCAAAGCGTTCCGTCGGGAAATTAAAAAGTTATGAGCATTAGAAGATCTTCCCATTAGGCCCCATTAGGCCACAGTAGCCGAACCCGCCTAAAACTTGCGCGGGTCACTTTCACGGACGGGCTGGAAACTGGTGCCAGAAGTTAGCCCCCGACCAGTGCTTCATTGTAAGGCATTGCGTAAAATTTTCCGTCCCCCGAGTGCCGAGCAATAGTCCCTGAAAGGGCTTTCGGCACAATTTTCACGCGCTTATTTGAGCCACTTGTAGCCAAAGGAATTTTGCGCAAATGACTGAGAGGTGCTCCTGGGCACTGCTCATCACTTTGCAATAGGTTCTGGGGCTTTTCGCGAAGGTCGCGTTTTCTCAAACTTTGAGGGCATTAGTGGGTGGGGTGTGAAAACCTCCGAATGCATGGTTCTCAGCTCCTGCTGTGGGCAGCAAGCCAATTTTTTTTTCCAAAATGTTGACCTATAAAAGAGCTTACTCGGGTGTGAAAATTATCATTGTGCGCGCGCGCCCCGGACCGCAATTATGATATTTCCTGTTTTCCCATAGGGCCCAAGGCAAATGGGGATAGCGGTTGTACGCGCTTTCTAAGGCTCTGATCGCTTTTAGATTTTGCACGCGGGTAGGGCCAACAGAGGCGCAGGTATTGCCATGCGCACCCGCCCGCAACAGTGTTTCGATACCGAGTTATCGGGGTGTGGAAGTCCGCCGCCCCGAAGCTTTACGCGCTTCCGTCTCGCGAACTACTATTTTCATCATGCCCACACGGGCATCAGTTTGTAGTATGGGAGGCCGTCTACAAATGGTGAAAAATTCAAAGCGTTCCGTCGGGAAATTAAAAAGTTATGAGCATTAGAAGATCTTCCCATTAGGCCCCATTAGGCCACAGTAGCCGAACCCGCCTAAAACTTGCGCGGGTCACTTTCACGGACGGGCTCGAAACTGGTGCCAGAAGTTAGCCCCCGACCAGTGCTTCATTGTGAGGCATTGCGTAAAATTTTCCGTCCCCCGAGTGCCGAGCAATAGTCCCTGAAAGGGCTTTCGGCACAATTTTCACGCGCTTATTTGAGCCACTTGTAGCCAAAGGAATTTTGCGCAAATGACTGAGAGGTGCTCCTGGGCACTGCTCATCACTTTGCAATAGGTTCCGGGGCTTTTCGCGAAGGTCGCGTTTTCTCAAACTTTGAGGGCATTAGTGGGTGGGGTGTGAAAACCTCCGAATGCATGGTTCTCAGCTCCTGCTGTGGGCAGCAAGCCAATTTTTTTTTCCAAAATGTTGACCTATTAAAGAGCTTACTCGGGTGTGAAAATTATCATTGTGCGCGCGCGCCCCGGACCGCAATTATGATATTTCATGTTTTCCCATAGGGCCCAAGGCAAATGGGGATAGCGGTTGTACGCGCTTTCTAAGGCTCTGATCGCTTTTAGATTTTGCACGCCGGTAGGGCCAACAGAGGCGCAGGTATTGCCATGCGCACCCGCCCGCAACAGTGTTTCGATACCGAGTTATCGGGGTGTGGAAGTCCGCCGCCCCGAAGCTTTACGCGCTTCCGTCTCGCGAACTACTATTTTCATCATGCCCACACGGGCATCAGTTTGTAGTACGGGAGGCCGTCTACAAATGGTGAAAAATTCAAAGCGTTCCGTCGGGAAATTAAAAAGTTATGAGCATTAGAAGATCTTCCCATTAGGGCCCATTAGGCCACAGTAGCCGAACCCGCCTAAAACTTGCGCGGGTCACTTTCACGGACGGGCTCGAAACTGGTGCCAGAAGTTAGCCCCCGACCAGTGCTTCATTGTGAGGCATTGCGTAAAATTTTCCATCCCCCGAGTGCCGAGCAATAGCCCCTGAAAGGGCTTTCGGCACAATTTTCACGAGCTTATTTGAGCCACTTGTAGCCGAAGGAATTTTGCGCAAATGACTGAGAGGTGCTCCTGGGCACTGCTCATCACTTTGCAATAGGTTCCGGGGCTTTTCGCGAAGGTCGCGTTTTCTCAAACTTTGAGGGCATTAGTGGGTGGGGTGTGAAAACCTCCGAATGCATGGTTCTCAGCTCCTGATGTGGGCAGCAAGCCAATTTTTTTTTCCAAAATGTTGACCTATAAAAGAGCTTACTCGGGTGTGAAAATTATCATTGTGCGCGCGCGCCCCGGACCGCAATTATGATATTTCCTGTTTTCCCATAGGGCCCAAGGCAAATGGGGATAGCGGTTGTACGCGCTTTCTAAGGCTCTGATCGCTTTTAGATTTTGCACGCGGGTAGGGCCAACAGAGGCGCAGGTATTGCCATGCGCACCCGCCCGCAACAGTGTTTCGATACCGAGTTATCGGGGTGTGGAAGTCCGCCGCCCCGAAGCTTTACGCGCTTCCGTCTCGCGAACTACTATTTTCATCATGCCCACATGGGCATCAGTTTGTAGTACGGGAGGCCGTCTACAAATGGTGAAAAATTCAAAGCGTTCCGTCGGGAAATTAAAAAGTTATGAGCATTAGAAGATCTTCCCATTAGGCCCCATTAGGCCACAGTAGCCGAACCCGCCTAAAACTTGCGCGGGTCACTTTCACGGACGGGCTCGAAACTGGTGCCAGAAGTTAGCCCCCGACCAGTGCTTCATTGTGAGGCATTGCGTAAAATTTTCCGTCCCCCGAGTGCCGAGCAATAGCCCCTGAAAGGGCTTTCGGCACAATTTTCACGCGCTTATTTGAGCCACTTGTAGCCGAAGGAATTTTGCGCAAATGACTGAGAGGTGCTCCTGGGCACTGCTCATCACTTTGCAATAGGTTCCGGGGCTTTTCGCGAAGGTCGCGTTTTCTCAAACTTTGAGGGCATTAGTGGGTGGGGTGTGAAAACCACCGAATGCATGGTTCTCAGCTCCTGCTGTGGGCAGCAAGCCAATTTTTTTTTCCAAAATGTTGACCTATAAAAGAGCTTACTCGGGTGTGAAAATTATCATTGTGCGCGCGCGCCCCGGACCGCAATTATGATATTTCCTGTTTTCCCATAGGGCCCAAGGCAAATGGGGATAGCGGTTGTACGCGCTTTCTAAGGCTCTGATCCCTTTTAGATTTTGCACGCGGGTAGGGCCAACAGAGGCGCAGGTATTGCCATGCGCACCCGCCCGCAACAGTGTTTCGATACCGAGTTATCGGGGTGTGGAAGTCCGCCGCCCCGAAGCTTTACGCGCTTCCGTCTCGCGAACTACTATTTTCATCATGCCCACACGGGCATCAGTTTGTAGTACGGGAGGCCGTCTACAAATGGTGAAAAATTCAAAGCGTTCCGTCGGGAAATTAAAAAGTTATGAGCATTAGAAGATCTTCCCATTAGGCCCCATTAGGCCACAGTAGCCGAACCCGCCTAAAACTTGCGCGGGTCACTTTCACGGACGGGCTCGAAACTGGTGCCAGAAGTTAGCCCCCGACCAGTGCTTCATTGTGAGGCATTGCGTAAAATTTTCCGTCCCCCTAGTGCCGAGCAATAGCCCCTGAAAGGGCTTTCGGCACAATTTTCACGCGCTTATTTGAGCCACTTGTAGCCGAAGGAATTTTGCGCAAATGACTGAGAGGTGCTCCTGGGCACTGCTCATCACTTTGCAATAGGTTCCGGGGCTTTTCGCGAAGGTCGCGTTTTCTCAAACTTTGAGGGCATTAGTGGGTGGGGTGTGAAAACCTCCGAATGCATGGTTCTCAGCTCCTGCTGTGGGCAGCAAGCCAATTTTTTTTTCCAAAATGTTGACCTATAAAAGAGCTTACTCGGGTGTGAAAATTATCATTGTGCGCGCGCGCCCCGGACCGCAATTATGATATTTCCTGTTTTCCCATAGGGCCCAAGGCAAATGGGGATAGCGGTTGTACGCGCTTTCTAAGGCTCTGATCGCTTTTAGATTTTGCACGCGGGTAGGGCCAACAGAGGCGCAGGTATTGCCATGCACACCCGCCCGCAACAGTGTTTCGATACCGAGTTATCGGGGTGTGGAAGTCCGCCGCCCCGAAGCTTTACGCGCTTCCGTCTCGCGAACTACTATTTTCATCATGCCCACACGGGCATCAGTTTGTAGTACGGGAGGCCGTCTACAAATGGTGAAAAATTCAAAGCGTTCCGTCGGGAAATTAAAAAGTTATGAGCATTAGAAGATCTTCCCATTAGGCCCCATTAGGCCACAGTAGCCAAACCCGCCTAAAACTTGCGCGGGTCACTTTCACGGACGGGCTCGAAACTGGTGCCAGAAGTTAGCCCCCGACCAGTGCTTCATTGTGAGGCATTGCGTAAAATTTTCCGTCCCCCGAGTGCCGAGCAATAGCCCCTGAAAGGGCTTTTGGCACAATTTTCACGCGCTTATTTGAGCCACTTGTAGCCGAAGGAATTTTGCGCAAATGACTGAGAGGTGCTCCTGGGCACTGCTCATCACTTTGCAATAGGTTCCGGGGCTTTTCGCGAAGGTCGCGTTTTCTCAAACTTTGAGGGCATTAGTGGGTGGGGTGTGAAAACCTCCGAATGCATGGTTCTCAGCTCCTGCTGTGGGCAGCAAGCCAATTTTTTTTTCCAAAATGTTGACCTATAAAAGAGCTTACTCGGGTGTGAAAATTATCATTGTGCGCGCGCGCCCCGGACCGCAATTATGATATTTCCTGTTTTCCCATAGGGCCCAAGGCAAATGGGGATAGCGGTTGTACGCGCTTTCTAAGGCTCTGATCGCTTTTAGATTTTGCACGTGGGTAGGGCCAACAGAGGCGCAGGTATTGCCATGCGCACCCGCCCGCAACAGTGTTTCGATACCGAGTTATCGGGGTGTGGAAGTCCGCCGCCCCGAAGCTTTACGCGCTTCCGTCTCGCGAACTACTATTTTCATCATGCCCACACGGGCATCAGTTTGTAGTACGGGAGGCCGTCTACAAATGGTGAAAAATTCAAAGCGTTCCGTCGGGAAATTAAAAAGTTATGAGCATTAGAAGATCTTCCCATTAGGCCCCATTAGGCCACAGTAGCCGAACCCGCCTAAAACTTGCGCGGGTCACTTTCACGGACGGGCTCGAAACTGGTGCCAGAAGTTAGCCCCCGACCAGTGCTTCATTGTGAGGCATTGCGTAAAATTTTCCGTCCCCCGAGTGCCGAGCAATAGCCCCTGAAAGGGCTTTCGGCACAATTTTCACGCGCTTATTTGAGCCACTTGTAGCCGAAGGAATTTTGCGCAAATGACTGAGAGGTGCTCCTGGGCACTGCTCATCACTTTGCAATAGGTTCCGGGGCTTTAGTGAAGGTCGCGTTTTCTCAAACTTTGAGGGCATTAGTGGGTGGGGTGTGAAAACCTCCGAATGCATGGTTCTCAGCTCCTGCTGTGGGCAGCAAGCCAATTTTTTTTTCCAAAATGTTGACCTATAAAAGAGCTTACTCGGGTGTGAAAATTATCATTGTGCGCGCGCGCCCCGGACCGCAATTATGATATTTCCTGTTTTCCCATAGGGCCCAAGGCAAATGGGGATAGCGGTTGTACGCGCTTTCTAAGGCTCTGATCGCTTTTAGATTTTGCACGCGGGTAGGGCCAACAGAGGCGCAGGTATTGCCATGCGCACCCGCCCGCAACAGTGTTTCGATACCGAGTTATCGGGGTGTGGAAGTCCGCCGCCCCGAAGCTTTACGCGCTTCCGTCTCGCGAACTACTATTTTCATCATGCCCACACGGGCATCAGTTTGTAGTACGGGAGGCCGTCTACAAATGGTGAAAAATTCAAAGCGTTCCGTCGGGAAATTAAAAAGTTATGAGCATTAGAAGATCTTCCCATTAGGCCCCATTAGGCCACAGTAGCCGAACCCGCCTAAAACTTGCGCGGGTCACTTTCACGGACGGGCTCGAAACTGGTGCCAGAAGTTAGCCCCCGACCAGTGCTTCATTGTGAGGCATTGCGTAAAATTTTCCGTCCCCCGAGTGCCGAGCAATAGCCCCTGAAAGGGCTTTCGGCACAATTTTCACGCGCTTATTTGAGCCACTTGTAACCGAAGGAATTTTGCGCAAATGACTGAGAGGTGCTCCTGGGCACTGCTCATCACTTTGCAATAGGTTCCGGGGCTTTTCGCGAAGGTCGCGTTTTCTCAAACTTTGAGGGCATTAGTGGGTGGGGTGTGAAAACCTCCGAATGCATGGTTCTCAGCTCCTGCTGTGGGCAGCAAGCCAATTTTTTTTTCCAAAATGTTGACCTATAAAAGAGCTTACTCGGGTGTGAAAATTATCACTGCGCGCGCGCGCCCCGGACCGCAATTATGATATTTCCTGTTTTCCCATAGGGCCCAAGGCAAATGGGGATAGCGGTTGTACGCGCTTTCTAAGGCTCTGATCGCTTTTAGATTTTGCACGCGGGTAGGGCCAACAGAGGCGCAGGTATTGCCATGCGCACCCGCCCGCAACAGTGTTTCGATACCGAGTTATCGGGGTGTGGAAGTCCGCCGCCCCGAAGCTTTACGCGCTTCCGTCTCGCGAACTACTATTTTCATCATGCCCACACGGGCATCAGTTTGTAGTACGGGAGGCCGTCTACAAATGGTGAAAAATTCAAAGCGTTCCGTCGGGAAATTAAAAAGTTATGAGCATTAGAAGATCTTCCCATTAGGCCCCATTAGGCCACAGTAGCCGAACCCGCCTAAAACTTGCGCGGGTCACTTTCACGGACGGGCTCGAAACTGGTGCCAGAAGTTAGCCCCCGACCAGTGCTTCATTGTGAGGCATTGCGTAAAATTTTCCGTCCCCCGAGTGCCGAGCAATAGCCCCTGAAAGGGCTTTCGGCACAATTTTCACGCGCTTATTTGAGCCACTTGTAGCCGAAGGAATTTTGCGCAAATGACTGAGAGGTGCTCCTGGGCACTGCTCATCACTTTGCAATAGGTTCCGGGGCTTTTCGCGAAGGTCGCGTTTTCTCAAACTTTGAGGGCATTAGTGGGTGGGGTGTGAAAACCTCCGAATGCATGGTTCTCAGCTCCTGCTGTGGGCAGCAAGCCAATTTTTTTTTCCAAAATGTTGACCTATAAAAGAGCTTACTCGGGTGTGAAAATTATCATTGCGCGCGCGCGCCCCGGACCGCAATTATGATATTTCCTGTTTTCCCATAGGGCCCAAGGCAAATGGGGATAGCGGTTGTACGCGCTTTCTAAGGCTCTGATCGCTTTTAGATTTTGCACGCGGGTAGGGCCAACAGAGGCGCAGGTATTGCCATGCGCACCCGCCCGCAACAGTGTTTCGATACCGAGTTATCGGGGTGTGGAAGTCCGCCGCCCCGAAGCTTTACGCGCTTCCGTCTCGCGAACTACTATTTTCATCATGCCCACACGGGCATCAGTTTGTAGTACGGGAGGCCGTCTACAAATGGTGAAAAATTCAAAGCGTTCCGTCGGGAAATTAAAAAGTTATGAGCATTAGAAGATCTTCCCATTAGGCCCCATTAGGCCACAGTAGCCGAACCCGCCTAAAACTTGCGCGGGTCACTTTCACGGACGGGCTCGAAACTGGTGCCAGAAGTTAGCCCCCGACCAGTGCTTCATTGTGAGGCATTGCGTAAAATTTTCCGTCCCCCGAGTGCCGAGCAATAGCCCCTGAAAGGGCTTTCGGCACAATTTTCACGCGCTTATTTGAGCCACTTGTAGCCGAAGGAATTTTGCGCAAATGACTGAGAGGTGCTCCTGGGCACTGCTCATCACTTTGCAATAGGTTCCGGGGCTTTTCGCGAAGGTCGCGTTTTCTCAAACTTTGAGGGCATTAGTGGGTGGGGTGTGAAAACCTCCGAATGCATGGTTCTCAGCTCCTGCTGTGGGCAGCAAGCCAATTTTTTTTTCCAAAATGTTGACCTATAAAAGAGCTTACTCGGGTGTGAAAATTATCATTGTGCGCGCGCGCCCCGGACCGCAATTATGATATTTCCTGTTTTCCCATAGGGCCCAAGGCAAATGGGGATAGCGGTTGTATGCGCTTTCTAAGGCTCTGATCGCTTTTAGATTTTGCACGCGGGTAGGGCCAACAGAGGCGCAGGTATTGCCATGCGCACCCGCCCGCAACAGTGTTTCGATACCGAGTTATCGGGGTGTGGAAGTCCGCCGCCCCGAAGCTTTACGCGCTTCCGTCTCGCGAACTACTATTTTCATCATGCCCACACGGGCATCAGTTTGTAGTACGGGAGGCCGTCTACAAATGGTGAAAAATTCAAAGCGTTCCGTCGGGAAATTAAAAAGTTATGAGCATTAGAAGATCTTCCCATTAGGCCCCATTAGGCCACAGTAGCCGAACCCGCCTAAAACTTGCGCGGGTCACTTTCACGGACAGGCTCGAAACTGGTGCCAGAAGTTAGCCCCCGACCAGTGCTTCATTGTGAGGCATTGCGTAAAATTTTCCGTCCCCCGAGTGCCGAGCAATAGCCCCTGAAAGGGCTTTCGGCACAATTTTCACGCGCTTATTTGAGCCACTTGTAGCCGAAGGAATTTTGCGCAAATGACTGAGAGGTGCTCCTGGGCACTGCTCATCACTTTGCAATAGGTTCCGGGGCTTTTCGCGAAGGTCGCTTTTTCTTAAACTTTGAGGGCATTAGTGGGTGGGGTGTGAAAACCTCCGAATGCATGGTTCTCAGCTCCTGCTGTGGGCAGCAAGCCAATTTTTTTTTCCAAAATGTTGACCTATAAAAGAGCTTACTCGGGTGTGAAAATTATCATTGTGCGCGCGCGCCCCGGACCGCAATTATGATATTTCCTGTTTTCCCATAGGGCCCAAGGCAAATGGGGATAGCGGTTGTACGCGCTTTCTAAGGCTCTGATCGCTTTTAGATTTTGCACGCGGGTAGGGCCAACAGAGGCGCAGGTATTGCCATGCGCACCCGCCCGCAACAGTGTTTCGATACCGAGTTATCGGGGTGTGGAAGTCCACCGCCCCGAAGCTTTACGCGCTTCGGTCTCGCGAACTACTATTTTCATCATGCCCACACGGGCATCAGTTTGTAGTACGGGAGGCCGTCTACAAATGGTGAAAAATTCAAAGCGTTCCGTCGGGAAATTAAAAAGTTATGAGCATTAGAAGATCTTCCCATTAGGCCCCATTAGGCCACAGTAGCCGAACCCGCCTAAAACTTGCGCGGGTCACTTTCACGGACGGGCTCGAAACTGGTGCCAGAAGTTAGCCCCCGACCAGTGCTTCATTGTGAGGCATTGCGTAAAATTTTCCGTCCCCCGAGTGCCGAGCAATAGCCCCTGAAAGGGCTTTCGGCACAATTTTCACGCGCTTATTTGAGCCACTTGTAGCCGAAGGAATTTTGCGCAAATGACTGAGAGGTGCTCCTGGGCACTGCTCATCACTTTGCAATAGGTTCCGGGGCTTTTCGCGAAGGTCGCGTTTTCTCAAACTTTGAGGGCATTAGTGGGTGGGGTGTGAAAACCTCCGAATGCATGGTTCTCAGCTCCTGCTGTGGGCAGCAAGCCAATTTTTTTTCCAAAATGTTGACCTATAAAAGAGCTTACTCGGGTGTGAAAATTATCATTGTGCGCGCGCGCCCCGGACCGCAATTATGATATTTCCTGTTTTCCCATAGGGCCCAAGGCAAATGGGGATAGCGGTTGTACGCGCTTTCTAAGGCTCTGATCGCTTTTAGATTTTGCACGCGGGTAGGGCCAACAGAGGCGCAGGTATTGCCATGCGCACCCGCCCGCAACAGTGTTTCGATACCGAGTTATCGGGGTGTGGAAGTCCGCCGCCCCGAAGCTTTACGCGCTTCCGTCTCGCGAACTACTTTTTTCATCATGCCCACACGGGCATCAGTTTGTAGTACGGGAGGCCGTCTACAAATGGTGAAAAATTCAAAGCGTTCCGTCGGGAAATTAAAAAGTTATGAGCATTAGAAGATCTTCCCATTAGGCCCCATTAGGCCACAGTAGCCGAACCCGCCTAAAACTTGCGCGGGTCACTTTCACGGACGGGCTCGAAACTGGTGCCAGAAGTTAGCCCCCGACCAGTGCTTCATTGTGAGGCATTGCGTAAAATTTTCCGTCCCCCGAGTGCCGAGCAATAGCCCCTGAAAGGGCTTTCGGCACAATTTTCACGCGCTTATTTGAGCCACTTGTAGCCGAAGGAATTTTGCGCAAATGACTGAGAGGTGCTCCTGGGCACTGCTCATCACTTTGCAATAGGTTCCGGGGCTTTTCGCGAAGGTCGCGTTTTCTCAAACTTTGAGGGCATTAGTGGGTGGGGTGTGAAAACCTCCGAATGCATGGTTCTCAGCTCCTGCTGTGGGCAGCAAGCCAATTTTTTTTCCCAAAATGTTGACCTATAAAAGAGCTTACTCGGGTGTGAAAATTATCATTGTGCGCGCGCGCCCCGGACCGCAATTATGATATTTCCTGTTTTCCCATAGGGCCCAAGGCAAATGGGGATAGCGGTTGTACGCGCTTTCTAAGGCTCTGATCGCTTTTAGATTTTGCACGCGGGTAGGGCCAACAGAGGCGCAGGTATTGCCATGCGCACCCGCCCGCAACAGTGTTTTGATACCGAGTTATCGGGGTGTGGAAGTCCGCCGCCCCGAAGCTTTACGCGCTTCCGTCTCGCGAACTACTATTTTCATCATGCCCACACGGGCATCAGTTTGTAGTACGGGAGGCCGTCTACAAATGGTGAAAAATTCAAAGCGTTCCGTCGGGAAATTAAAAAGTTATGAGCATTAGAAGATCTTCCCATTAGGCCCCATTAGGCCACAGTAGCCGAACCCGCCTAAAACTTGCGCGGGTCACTTTCACGGACGGGCTCGAAACTGGTGCCAGAAGTTAGCCCCCGACCAGTGCTTCATTGTGAGGCATTGCGTAAAATTTTCCGTCCCCCGAGTGCCGAGCAATAGCCCCTGAAAGGGCTTTCGGCACAATTTTCACGCGCTTATTTGAGCCACTTGTAGCCGAAGGAATTTTGCGCAAATGACTGAGAGGTGCTCCTGGGCACTGCTCATCACTTTGCAATAAATTCCGGGGCTTTTCGCGAAGGTCGCGTTTTCTCAAACTTTGAGGGCATTAGTGGGTGGGGTGTGAAAACCTCCGAATGCATGGTTCTCAGCTCCTGCTGTGGGCAGCAAGCCAATTTTTTTTTCCAAAATGTTGACCTATAAAAGAGCTTACTCGGGTGTGAAAATTATCATTGTGCGCGCGCGCCCCGGACCGCAATTATGATATTTCCTGTTTTCCCATAGGGCCCAAGGCAAATGGGGATAGCGGTTGTACGCGCTTTCTAAGGCTCTGATCGCTTTTAGATTTTGCACGCGGGTAGGGCCAACAGAGGCGCAGGTATTGCCATGCGCACCCGCCCGCAACAGTGTTTCGATACCGAGTTATCGGGGTGTGGAAGTCCGCCGCCCCGAAGCTTTATGCGCTTCCGTCTCGCGAACTACTATTTTCATCATGCCCACACAGGCATCAGTTTGTAGTACGGGAGGCCGTCTACAAATGGTGAAAAATTCAAAGCGTTCCGTCGGGAAATTAAAAAGTTATGAGCATTAGAAGATCTTCCCATTAGGCCCCATTAGGCCACAGTAGCCAAACCCGCCTAAAACTTGCGCGGGTCACTTTCACGGACGGGCTCGAAACTGGTGCCAGAAGTTAGCCCCCGACCAGTGCTTCATTGTGAGGCATTGCGTAAAATTTTCCGTCCCCCGAGTGCCGAGCAATAGCCCCTGAAAGGGCTTTCGGCACAATTTTCACGCGCTTATTTGAGCCACTTGTAGCCGAAGGAATTTTGCGCAAATGACTGAGAGGTGCTCCTGGGCACTGCTCATCACTTTGCAATAGGTTCCGGGGCTTTTCGCGAAGGTCGCGTTTTCTCAAACTTTGAGGGCATTAGTGGGTGGGGTGTGAAAACCTCCGAATGCATGGTTCTCAGCTCCTGCTGTGGGCAGCAAGCCAATTTTTTTTTCCAAAATGTTGACCTATAAAAGAGCTTACTCGGGTGTGAAAATTATCATTGTGCGCGCGCGCGCCGGACCGCAATTATGATATTTCCTGTTTTCCCATAGGGCCCAAGGCAAATGGGGATAGCGGTTGTACGCGCTTTCTAAGGCTCTGATCGCTTTTAGATTTTGCACGCGGGTAGGGCCAACAGAGGCGCAGGTATTGCCATGCGCACCCGCCCGCAACAGTGTTTCGATACCGAGTTATCGGGGTATGGAAGTCCGCCGCCCCGAAGCTTTACGCGCTTCCGTCTCGCGAACTACTATTTTCATCATGCCCACACGGGCATCAGTTTGTAGTACGGGAGGCCGTCTACAAATGGTGAAAAATTCAAAGCGTTCCGTCGGGAAATTAAAAAGTTATGAGCATTAGAAGATCTTCCCATTAGGCCCCATTAGGCCACAGTAGCCGAACCCGCCTAAAACTTGCGCGGGTCACTTTCACGGACGGGCTCGATACTGGTGCCAGAAGTTAGCCCCCGACCAGTGCTTCTTTGTGAGGCATTGCGTAAAATTTTCCGTCCCCCGAGTGCCGAGCAATAGCCCCTGAAAGGGCTTTCGGCACAATTTTCACGCGCTTATTTGAGCCACTTGTAGCCGAAGGAATTTTGCGCAAATGACTGAGAGGTGCTCCTGGGCACTGCTCATCACTTTGCAATAGGTTCCGGGGCTTTTCGCGAAGGTCGCGTTTTCTCAAACTTTGAGGGCATTAGTGGGTGGGGTGTGAAAACCTCCGAATGCATGGTTCTCAGCTCCTGCTGTGGGCAGCAAGCCAATTTTTTTTTCCAAAATGTTGACCTATAAAAGAGCTTACTCGGGTGTGAAAATTATCATTGTGCGCGCGTGCCCCGGACCGCAATTATGATATTTCCTGTTTTCCCATAGGGCCCAAGGCAAATGGGGATAGCGGTTGTACGCGCTTTCTAAGGCTCTGATCGCTTTTAGATTTTGCACGCGGGTAGGGCCAACAGAGGCGCAGGTATTGCCATGCGCACCCGCCTGCAACAGTGTTTCGATACCGAGTTATCGGGGTGTGGAAGTCCGCCGCCCCGAAGCTTTACGCGCTTCCGTCTCGCGAACTACTATTTTCATCATGCCCACACGGGCATCAGTTTGTAGTACGGGAGGCCGTCTACAAATGGTGAAAAATTCAAAGCGTTCCGTCGAGAAATTAAAAAGTTATGAGCATTAGAAGATCTTCCCATTAGGCCCCATTAGGCCACAGTAGCCGAACCCGCCTAAAACTTGCGCGGGTCACTTTCACGGACGGGCTCGAAACTGGTGCCAGAAGTTAGCCCCCGACCAGTGCTTCATTGTGAGGCATTGCGTAAAATTTTCCGTCCCCCGAGTGCTGAGCAATAGCCCCTGAAAGGGCTTTCGGCACAATTTTCATGCGCTTATTTGAGCCACTTGTAGCCGAAGGAATTTTGCGCAAATGACTGAGAGGTGCTCCTGGGCACTGCTCATCACTTTGCAATAGGTTCCGGGGCTTTTCACGAAGGTCACGTTTTCTCAAACTTTGAGGGCATTAGTGGGTGGGGTGTGAAAACCTCCGAATGCATGGTTCTCAGCTCCTGCTGTGGGCAGCAAGCCAATTTTTTTTTCCAAAATGTTGACCTATAAAAGAGCTTACTCGGGTGTGAAAATTATCATTGTGCGCGCGCGCCCCGGACCGCAATTATGATATTTCCTGTTTTCCCATATGGCCCAAGGCAAATGGGGATAGCGGTTGTACGCGCTTTCTAAGGCTCTGATCGCTTTTAGATTTTGCACGCGGGTAGGGCCAACAGAGGCGCAGGTATTGCCATGCGCACCCGCCCGCAACAGTGTTTCGATACCGAGTTATCGGGGTGTGGAAGTCCGCCGCCCCGAAGCTTTACGCGCTTCCGTCTCGCGAACTACTATTTTCATCATGGCCACACGGGCATCAGTTTGTAGTACGGGAGGCCGTCTACAAATGGTGAAAAATTCAAAGCGTTCCGTCGGGAAATTAAAAAGTTATGAGCATTAGAAGATCTTCCCATTAGGCCCCATTAGGCCACAGTAGCCGAACCCGCCTAAAACTTGCGCGGGTCACTTTCACGGACGGGCTCGAAACTGGTGCCAGAAGTTAGCCCCCGACCAGTGCTTCATTGTGAGGCATTGCGTAAAATTTTCCGTCCCCCGAGTGCCGAGCAATAGCCCCTGAAAGGGCTTTCGGCACAATTTTCACGCGCTTATTTGAGCCACTTGTAGCCGAAGGAATTTTGCGCAAATGACTGAGAGGTGCTCCTGGGCACTGCTCATCACTTTGCAATAGGTTCCAAGCTTTTCGCGAAGGTCGCGTTTTCTCAAACTTTGAGGGCATTAGTGGGTGGGGTGTGAAAACCTCCGAATGCATGGTTCTCAGCTCCTGCTGTGGGCAGCAAGCCAATTTTTTTTTCCAAAATGTTGACCTATAAAAGAGCTTACTCGGGTGTGAAAATTATCATTGTGCGCGCGCGCCCCGGACCGCAATTATGATATTTCCTGTTTTCCCATAGGGCCCAAGGCAAATGGGGATAGCGGTTGTACGCGCTTTCTAAGGCTCTGATCGCTTTTAGATTTTGCACGCGGGTAGGGCCAACAGAGGCGCAGGTATTGCCATGCGCACCCGCCCGCAACAGTGTTTCGATACCGAGTTATCGGGGTGTGGAAGTCCGCCGCCCCGAAGCTTTACGCGCTTCCGTCTCGCGAACTACTATTTTCATCATGCCCACACGGGCATCAGTTTGTAGTACGGGAGGCCGTCTACAAATGGTGAAAAATTCAAAGCGTTCCGTCGGGAAATTAAAAAGTTATGAGCATTAGAAGATCTTCCCATTAGGCCCCATTAGGCCACAGTAGCCGAACCCGCCTAAAACTTGCGCGGGTCACTTTCACGGACGGGCTCGAAACTGGTGCCAGAAGTTAGCCCCCGACCAGTGCTTCATTGTGAGGCATTGCGTAAAATTTTCCGTCCCCCGAGTGCCGAGCAATAGCCCCTGAAAGGGCTTTCGGCACAATTTTCACGCGCTTATTTGAGCCACTTGTAGCCGAAGGAATTTTGCGCAAATGACTGAGAGGTGCTCCTGGGCACTGCTCATCACTTTGCAATAGGTTCCGGGGCTTTTCGCGAAGGTCGCGTTTTCTCAAACTTTGAGGGCATTAGTGGGTGGGGTGTGAAAACCTCCGAATGCATGGTTCTCAGCTCCTGCTGTGGGCAGCAAGCCAATTTTTTTTTCCAAAATGTTGACCTATAAAAGAGCTTACTCGGGTGTGAAAATTATCATTGTGCGCGCGCGCCCCGGACCGCAATTATGATATTTCCTGTTTTCCCATAGGGCCCAAGGCAAATGGGGATAGCAGTTGTACGCGCTTTCTAAGGCTCTGATCGCTTTTAGATTTTGCACGCGGGTAGGGCCAACAGAGGCGCAGGTATTGCCATGCGCACCCGCCCGCAACAGTGTTTCGATACCGAGTTATCGGGGTGTGGAAGTCCGCCGCCCCGAAGCTTTACGCGCTTCCGTCTCGCGAACTACTATTTTCATCATGCCCACACGGGCATCAGTTTGTAGTACGGGAGGCCGTCTACAAATGGTGAAAAATTCAAAGCGTTCCGTCGGGAAATTAAAAAGTTATGAGCATTAGAAGATCTTCCCATTAGGCCCCATTAGGCCACAGTAGCCGAACCCGCCTAAAACTTGCGCGGGTCACTTTCACGGACGGGCTCGAAACTGGTGCCAGAAGTTAGCCCCCGACCAGTGCTTCATTGTGAGGCATTGCGTAAAATTTTCCGTCCCCCGAGTGCTGAGCAATAGCCCCTGAAAGGGCTTTCGGCACAATTTTCATGCGCTTATTTGAGCCACTTGTAGCCAAAGGAATTTTGCGCAAATGACTGAGAGGTGCTCCTGGGCACTGCTCATCACTTTGCAATTGGTTCCGGGGCTTTTCACGAAGGTCACGTTTTCTCAAACTTTGAGGGCATTAGTGGGTGGGGTGTGAAAACCTCCGAATGCATGGTTCTCAGCTCCTGCTGTGGGCAGCAAGCCAATTTTTTTTCCAAAATGTTGACCTATAAAAGAGCTTACTCGGGTGTGAAAATTATCATTGTGCGCGCGCGCCCCGGACCGCAATTATGATATTTCCTGTTTTCCCATAGGGCCCAAGGCAAATGGGGATAGCGGTTGTACGCGCTTTCTAAGGCTCTGATCGCTTTTAGATTTTGCACGCGGGTAGGGCCAACAGAGGCGCAGGTATTGCCATGCGCACCCGCCCGCAACAGTGTTTCGATACCGAGTTATCGGGGTGTGGAAGTCCGCCGCCCCGAAGCTTTACGCGCTTCCGTCTCGCGAACTACTATTTTCATCATGGCCACACGGGCATCAGTTTGTAGTACGGCGGGAGGCCGTCTACAAATGGTGAAAATTTCAAAGCGTTCCGTCGGGAAATTAAAAAGTTATGAGCATTAGAAGATCTTCCCATTAGGCCCCATTAGGCCACAGTAGCCGACCGGGCCTAAAACTTGCGCGGGTCACTTTCACGGACGGGCTCGAAACTGGTGCCAGAAGTTAGCCCCCGACCAGAGCTTCATTGTGAGGCATTGCGTAAAATTTTCCGTCCCCCGAGTGCCGAGCAATAGCCCCTGAAAGGGCTTTCGGCACAATTTTCACGCCCTTATTTGAGCCACTTGTAGCCGAAGGAATTTTGCGCAAATGACTGAGAGGTGCTCCTGGGCACTGCTCATCACTTTGCAATAGGTTCCGGGGCTTTTCGCGAAGGTCGCGTTTTCTCAAACTTTGATGGCATTAGTGGGTGGGGTGTGAAAACCTCCGAATGCATGGTTCTCAGCTCCTGCTGTGGGCAGCAAGCCAATTTTTTTTCCAAAATGTTGACCTATAAAAGAGCTTACTCGGGTGTGAAAATTATCATTGTGCGCGCGCGCCCCGGACCGCAATTATGATATTTCCTGTTTTCCCATAGGGCCCAAGGCAAATGGGGATAGCGGTTGTACGCGCTTTCTAAGGCTCTGATCGCTTTTAGATTTTGCACGCGGATAGGGCCAACAGAGGCGCAGGTATTGCCATGCGCACCCGCCCGCAACAATGTTTCGATACCGAGTTATCGGGGTGTGGAAGTCCGCCGCCCCGAAGCTTTACGCGCTTCCGTCTCGCGAACTACTATTTTCATCATGCCCACACGGGCATCAGTTTGTAGTACGGGAGGCCGTCTACAAATGGTGAAAATTTCAAAGCGTTCCGTCGGGAAATTAAAAAGTTATGAGCATTAGAAGATCTTCCCATTAGGCCCCATTAGGCCACAGTAGCCGACCGGGCCTAAAACTTGCGCGGGTCACTTTCACGGACGGGCTCGAAACTGGTGCCAGAAGTTAGCCCCCGACCAGAGCTTCATTGTGAGGCATTGCGTAAAATTTTCCGTCCCCCGAGTGCCGAGCAATAGCCCCTGAAAGGGCTTTCGGCACAATTTTCACGCCCTTATTTGAGCCACTTGTAGCCGAAGGACTTCATTGTGAGGCATTGCGTAAAATTTTCCGTCCCCCGAGTGCCGAGCAATAGCCCCTGAAAGGGCTTTCGGCACAATTTTCACGCCCTTATTTGAGCCACTTGTAGCCGAAGGAATTTTGCGCAAATGACTGAGAGGTGCTCCTGGGCACTGCTCATCACTTTGCAATAGGTTCCGGGGCTTTTCGCGAAGGTCGCGTTTTCTCAAACTTTGATGGCATTAGTGGGTGGGGTGTGAAAACCTCCGAATGCATGGTTCTCAGCTCCTGCTGGGGCAGCCAATACCTATACAAGAGCTTACTCGAAAATTATCATTGTGCGCGCGCGCCCGGACCGCAATTATGATATTTCCTGTTTTCCCATAGGGCCCAAGGCAAATGGGGATACGGTTGTACGCGCTTTCTAAGGCTCAGATTTTGCACGCGGATAGGGCCCAACAGAGGCGCAGGTATTGCCATGGCACCCGCCCGCAACAATGTTTCGATACCGAGTTATCGGGGTGTGGAAGTCCGCCGCCCGAAGCTTTACGCGCTTCCGTCTCGCGAACTACTATTTTCAAATGGTGAAAATTTCAAAGCGTTACGTCGGGATCTTCCCATTAGGCCCCATTAGGCCACAGTAGCCGACCGGGCCTAAAACTTGCGCGGGTCACTTTCACGGACGGGCTCGAAACTGGTGCCAGAAGTTAGCCCCCGACCAGAGCTTCATTGTGAGGCATTGCGTAAAATTTTCCGTCCCCCGAGTGCCGAGCAATAGCCCCTGAAAGGGCTTTCGGCACAATTTTCACGCCCTTATTTGAGCCACTTGTAGCCGAAGGAATTTTGCGCAAATGACTGAGAGGTGCTCCTGGGCACTGCTCATCACTTTGCAATAGGTTCCGGGGCTTTTCGCGAAGGTCGCGTTTTCTCAAACTTTGATGGCATTAGTGGGTGGGGTGTGAAAACCTCCGAATGCATGGTTCTCAGCTCCTGCTGTGGGCAGCAAGCCAATTTTTTTTCCAAAATGTTGACCTATAAAAGAGCTTACTCGGGTGTGAAAATTATCATTGTGCGCGCGCGCCCCGGACCGCAATTATGATATTTCCTGTTTTCCCATAGGGCCCAAGGCAAATGGGGATAGCGGTTGTACGCGCTTTCTAAGGCTCTGATCGCTTTTAGATTTTGCACGCGGATAGGGCCAACAGAGGCGCAGGTATTGCCATGCGCACCCGCCCGCAACAATGTTTCGATACCGAGTTATCGGGGTGTGGAAGTCCGCCGCCCCGAAGCTTTACGCGCTTCCGTCTCGCGAACTACTATTTTCATCATGCCCACACGGGCATCAGTTTGTAGTACGGGAGGCCGTCTACAAATGGTGAAAATTTCAAAGCGTTCCGTCGGGAAATTAAAAAGTTATGAGCATTAGAAGATCTTCCCATTAGGCCCCATTAGGCCACAGTAGCCGACCGGGCCTAAAACTTGCGCGGGTCACTTTCACGGACGGGCTCGAAACTGGTGCCAGAAGTTAGCCCCCGACCAGAGCTTCATTGTGAGGCATTGCGTAAAATTTTCCGTCCCCCGAGTGCCGAGCAATAGCCCCTGAAAGGGCTTTCGGCACAATTTTCACGCCCTTATTTGAGCCACTTGTAGCCGAAGGAATTTTGCGCAAATGACTGAGAGGTGCTCCTGGGCACTGCTCATCACTTTGCAATAGGTTCCGGGGCTTTTCGCGAAGGTCGCGTTTTCTCAAACTTTGATGGCATTAGTGGGTGGGGTGTGAAAACCTCCGAATGCATGGTTCTCAGCTCCTGCTGTGGGCAGCAAGCCAATTTTTTTTCCAAAATGTTGACCTATAAAAGAGCTTACTCGGGTGTGAAAATTATCATTGTGCGCGCGCGCCCCGGACCGCAATTATGATATTTCCTGTTTTCCCATAGGGCCCAAGGCAAATGGGGATAGCGGTTGTACGCGCTTTCTAAGGCTCTGATCGCTTTTAGATTTAGCACGCGGATAGGGCCAACAGAGGCGCAGGTATTGCCATGCGCACCCGCCCGCAACAATGTTTCGATACCGAGTTATCGGGGTGTGGAAGTCCGCCGCCCCGAAGCTTTACGCGCTTCCGTCTCGCGAACTACTATTTTCATCATGCCCACACGGGCATCAGTTTGTAGTACGGGAGGCCGTCTACAAATGGTGAAAATTTCAAAGCGTTCCGTCGGGAAATTAAAAAGTTATGAGCATTAGAAGATCTTCCCATTAGGCCCCATTAGGCCACAGTAGCCGACCGGGCCTAAAACTTGCGCGGGTCACTTTCACGGACGGGCTCGAAACTGGTGCCAGAAGTTAGCCCCCGACCAGAGCTTCATTGTGAGGCATTGCGTAAAATTTTCCGTCCCCCGAGTGCCGAGCAATAGCCCCTGAAAGGGCTTTCGGCACAATTTTCACGCCCTTATTTGAGCCACTTGTAGCCGAAGGAATTTTGCGCAAATGACTGAGAGGTGCTCCTGGGCACTGCTCATCACTTTGCAATAGGTTCCGGGGCTTTTCGCGAAGGTCGCGTTTTCTCAAACTTTGATGGCATTAGTGGGTGGGGTGTGAAAACCTCCGAATGCATGGTTCTCAGCTCCTGCTGTGGGCAGCAAGCCAATTTTTTTTCCAAAATGTTGACCTATAAAAGAGCTTACTCGGGTGTGAAAATTATCATTGTGCGCGCGCGCCCCGGACCGCAATTATGATATTTCCTGTTTTCCCATAGGGCCCAAGGCAAATGGGGATAGCGGTTGTACGCGCTTTCTAAGGCTCTGATCGCTTTTAGATTTTGCACGCGGATAGGGCCAACAGAGGCGCAGGTATTGCCATGCGCACCCGCCCGCAACAATGTTTCGATACCGAGTTATCGGGGTGTGGAAGTCCGCCGCCCCGAAGCTTTACGCGCTTCCGTCTCGCGAACTACTATTTTCATCATGCCCACACGGGCATCAGTTTGTAGTACGGGAGGCCGTCTACAAATGGTGAAAATTTCAAAGCGTTCCGTCGGGAAATTAAAAAGTTATGAGCATTAGAAGATCTTCCCATTAGGCCCCATTAGGCCACAGTAGCCGACCGGGCCTAAAACTTGCGCGGGTCACTTTCACGGACGGGCTCGAAACTGGTGCCAGAAGTTAGCCCCCGACCAGAGCTTCATTGTGAGGCATTGCGTAAAATTTTCCGTCCCCCGAGTGCCGAGCAATAGCCCCTGAAAGGGCTTTCGGCACAATTTTCACGCCCTTATTTGAGCCACTTGTAGCCGAAGGAATTTTGCGCAAATGACTGAGAGGTGCTCCTGGGCACTGCTCATCACTTTGCAATAGGTTCCGGGGCTTTTCGCGAAGGTCGCGTTTTCTCAAACTTTGATGGCATTAGTGGGTGGGGTGTGAAAACCTCCGAATGCATGGTTCTCAGCTCCTGCTGTGGGCAGCAAGCCAATTTTTTTTCCAAAATGTTGACCTATAAAAGAGCTTACTCGGGTGTGAAAATTATCATTGTGCGCGCGCGCCCCGGACCGCAATTATGATATTTCCTGTTTTCCCATAGGGCCCAAGGCAAATGGGGATAGCGGTTGTACGCGCTTTCTAAGGCTCTGATCGCTTTTAGATTTTGCACGCGGATAGGGCCAACAGAGGCGCAGGTATTGCCATGCGCACCCGCCCGCAACAATGTTTCGATACCGAGTTATCGGGGTGTGGAAGTCCGCCGCCCCGAAGCTTTACGCGCTTCCGTCTCGCGAACTACTATTTTCATCATGCCCACACGGGCATCAGTTTGTAGTACGGGAGGCCGTCTACAAATGGTGAAAATTTCAAAGCGTTCCGTCGGGAAATTAAAAAGTTATGAGCATTAGAAGATCTTCCCATTAGGCCCCATTAGGCCACAGTAGCCGACCGGGCCTAAAACTTGCGCGGGTCACTTTCACGGACGGGCTCGAAACTGGTGCCAGAAGTTAGCCCCCGACCAGAGCTTCATTGTGAGGCATTGCGTAAAATTTTCCGTCCCCCGAGTGCCGAGCAATAGCCCCTGAAAGGGCTTTCGGCACAATTTTCACGCCCTTATTTGAGCCACTTGTAGCCGAAGGAATTTTGCGCAAATGACTGAGAGGTGCTCCTGGGCACTGCTCATCACTTTGCAATAGGTTCCGGGGCTTTTCGCGAAGGTCGCGTTTTCTCAAACTTTGATGGCATTAGTGGGTGGGGTGTGAAAACCTCCGAATGCATGGTTCTCAGCTCCTGCTGTGGGCAGCAAGCCAATTTTTTTTCCAAAATGTTGACCTATAAAAGAGCTTACTCGGGTGTGAAAATTATCATTGTGCGCGCGCGCCCCGGACCGCAATTATGATATTTCCTGTTTTCCCATAGGGCCCAAGGCAAATGGGGATAGCGGTTGTACGCGCTTTCTAAGGCTCTGATCGCTTTTAGATTTTGCACGCGGATAGGGCCAACAGAGGCGCAGGTATTGCCATGCGCACCCGCCCGCAACAATGTTTCGATACCGAGTTATCGGGGTGTGGAAGTCCGCCGCCCCGAAGCTTTACGCGCTTCCGTCTCGCGAACTACTATTTTCATCATGCCCACACGGGCATCAGTTTGTAGTACGGGAGGCCGTCTACAAATGGTGAAAATTTCAAAGCGTTCCGTCGGGAAATTAAAAAGTTATGAGCATTAGAAGATCTTCCCATTAGGCCCCATTAGGCCACAGTAGCCGACCGGGCCTAAAACTTGCGCGGGTCACTTTCACGGACGGGCTCGAAACTGGTGCCAGAAGTTAGCCCCCGACCAGAGCTTCATTGTGAGGCATTGCGTAAAATTTTCCGTCCCCCGAGTGCCGAGCAATAGCCCCTGAAAGGGCTTTCGGCACAATTTTCACGCCCTTATTTGAGCCACTTGTAGCCGAAGGAATTTTGCGCAAATGACTGAGAGGTGCTCCTGGGCACTGCTCATCACTTTGCAATAGGTTCCGGGGCTTTTCGCGAAGGTCGCGTTTTCTCAAACTTTGATGGCATTAGTGGGTGGGGTGTGAAAACCTCCGAATGCATGGTTCTCAGCTCCTGCTGTGGGCAGCAAGCCAATTTTTTTTCCAAAATGTTGACCTATAAAAGAGCTTACTCGGGTGTGAAAATTATCATTGTGCGCGCGCGCCCCGGACCGCAATTATGATATTTCCTGTTTTCCCATAGGGCCCAAGGCAAATGGGGATAGCGGTTGTACGCGCTTTCTAAGGCTCTGATCGCTTTTAGATTTTGCACGCGGATAGGGCCAACAGAGGCGCAGGTATTGCCATGCGCACCCGCCCGCAACAATGTTTCGATACCGAGTTATCGGGGTGTGGAAGTCCGCCGCCCCGAAGCTTTACGCGCTTCCGTCTCGCGAACTACTATTTTCATCATGCCCACACGGGCATCAGTTTGTAGTACGGGAGGCCGTCTACAAATGGTGAAAATTTCAAAGCGTTCCGTCGGGAAATTAAAAAGTTATGAGCATTAGAAGATCTTCCCATTAGGCCCCATTAGGCCACAGTAGCCGACCGGGCCTAAAACTTGCGCGGGTCACTTTCACGGACGGGCTCGAAACTGGTGCCAGAAGTTAGCCCCCGACCAGAGCTTCATTGTGAGGCATTGCGTAAAATTTTCCGTCCCCCGAGTGCCGAGCAATAGCCCCTGAAAGGGCTTTCGGCACAATTTTCACGCCCTTATTTGAGCCACTTGTAGCCGAAGGAATTTTGCGCAAATGACTGAGAGGTGCTCCTGGGCACTGCTCATCACTTTGCAATAGGTTCCGGGGCTTTTCGCGAAGGTCGCGTTTTCTCAAACTTTGATGGCATTAGTGGGTGGGGTGTGAAAACCTCCGAATGCATGGTTCTCAGCTCCTGCTGTGGGCAGCAAGCCAATTTTTTTTCCAAAATGTTGACCTATAAAAGAGCTTACTCGGGTGTGAAAATTATCATTGTGCGCGCGCGCCCCGGACCGCAATTATGATATTTCCTGTTTTCCCATAGGGCCCAAGGCAAATGGGGATAGCGGTTGTACGCGCTTTCTAAGGCTCTGATCGCTTTTAGATTTTGCACGCGGATAGGGCCAACAGAGGCGCAGGTATTGCCATGCGCACCCGCCCGCAACAATGTTTCGATACCGAGTTATCGGGGTGTGGAAGTCCGCCGCCCCGAAGCTTTACGCGCTTCCGTCTCGCGAACTACTATTTTCATCATGCCCACACGGGCATCAGTTTGTAGTACGGGAGGCCGTCTACAAATGGTGAAAATTTCAAAGCGTTCCGTCGGGAAATTAAAAAGTTATGAGCATTAGAAGATCTTCCCATTAGGCCCCATTAGGCCACAGTAGCCGACCGGGCCTAAAACTTGCGCGGGTCACTTTCACGGACGGGCTCGAAACTGGTGCCAGAAGTTAGCCCCCGACCAGAGCTTCATTGTGAGGCATTGCGTAAAATTTTCCGTCCCCCGAGTGCCGAGCAATAGCCCCTGAAAGGGCTTTCGGCACAATTTTCACGCCCTTATTTGAGCCACTTGTAGCCGAAGGAATTTTGCGCAAATGACTGAGAGGTGCTCCTGGGCACTGCTCATCACTTTGCAATAGGTTCCGGGGCTTTTCGCGAAGGTCGCGTTTTCTCAAACTTTGATGGCATTAGTGGGTGGGGTGTGAAAACCTCCGAATGCATGGTTCTCAGCTCCTGCTGTGGGCAGCAAGCCAATTTTTTTTCCAAAATGTTGACCTATAAAAGAGCTTACTCGGGTGTGAAAATTATCATTGTGCGCGCGCGCCCCGGACCGCAATTATGATATTTCCTGTTTTCCCATAGGGCCCAAGGCAAATGGGGATAGCGGTTGTACGCGCTTTCTAAGGCTCTGATCGCTTTTAGATTTTGCACGCGGATAGGGCCAACAGAGGCGCAGGTATTGCCATGCGCACCCGCCCGCAACAATGTTTCGATACCGAGTTATCGGGGTGTGGAAGTCCGCCGCCCCGAAGCTTTACGCGCTTCCGTCTCGCGAACTACTATTTTCATCATGCCCACACGGGCATCAGTTTGTAGTACGGGAGGCCGTCTACAAATGGTGAAAATTTCAAAGCGTTCCGTCGGGAAATTAAAAAGTTATGAGCATTAGAAGATCTTCCCATTAGGCCCCATTAGGCCACAGTAGCCGACCGGGCCTAAAACTTGCGCGGGTCACTTTCACGGACGGGCTCGAAACTGGTGCCAGAAGTTAGCCCCCGACCAGAGCTTCATTGTGAGGCATTGCGTAAAATTTTCCGTCCCCCGAGTGCCGAGCAATAGCCCCTGAAAGGGCTTTCGGCACAATTTTCACGCCCTTATTTGAGCCACTTGTAGCCGAAGGAATTTTGCGCAAATGACTGAGAGGTGCTCCTGGGCACTGCTCATCACTTTGCAATAGGTTCCGGGGCTTTTCGCGAAGGTCGCGTTTTCTCAAACTTTGATGGCATTAGTGGGTGGGGTGTGAAAACCTCCGAATGCATGGTTCTCAGCTCCTGCTGTGGGCAGCAAGCCAATTTTTTTTCCAAAATGTTGACCTATAAAAGAGCTTACTCGGGTGTGAAAATTATCATTGTGCGCGCGCGCCCCGGACCGCAATTATGATATTTCCTGTTTTCCCATAGGGCCCAAGGCAAATGGGGATAGCGGTTGTACGCGCTTTCTAAGGCTCTGATCGCTTTTAGATTTTGCACGCGGATAGGGCCAACAGAGGCGCAGGTATTGCCATGCGCACCCGCCCGCAACAATGTTTCGATACCGAGTTATCGGGGTGTGGAAGTCCGCCGCCCCGAAGCTTTACGCGCTTCCGTCTCGCGAACTACTATTTTCATCATGCCCACACGGGCATCAGTTTGTAGTACGGGAGGCCGTCTACAAATGGTGAAAATTTCAAAGCGTTCCGTCGGGAAATTAAAAAGTTATGAGCATTAGAAGATCTTCCCATTAGGCCCCATTAGGCCACAGTAGCCGACCGGGCCTAAAACTTGCGCGGGTCACTTTCACGGACGGGCTCGAAACTGGTGCCAGAAGTTAGCCCCCGACCAGAGCTTCATTGTGAGGCATTGCGTAAAATTTTCCGTCCCCCGAGTGCCGAGCAATAGCCCCTGAAAGGGCTTTCGGCACAATTTTCACGCCCTTATTTGAGCCACTTGTAGCCGAAGGAATTTTGCGCAAATGACTGAGAGGTGCTCCTGGGCACTGCTCATCACTTTGCAATAGGTTCCGGGGCTTTTCGCGAAGGTCGCGTTTTCTCAAACTTTGATGGCATTAGTGGGTGGGGTGTGAAAACCTCCGAATGCATGGTTCTCAGCTCCTGCTGTGGGCAGCAAGCCAATTTTTTTTCCAAAATGTTGACCTATAAAAGAGCTTACTCGGGTGTGAAAATTATCATTGTGCGCGCGCGCCCCGGACCGCAATTATGATATTTCCTGTTTTCCCATAGGGCCCAAGGCAAATGGGGATAGCGGTTGTACGCGCTTTCTAAGGCTCTGATCGCTTTTAGATTTTGCACGCGGATAGGGCCAACAGAGGCGCAGGTATTGCCATGCGCACCCGCCCGCAACAATGTTTCGATACCGAGTTATCGGGGTGTGGAAGTCCGCCGCCCCGAAGCTTTACGCGCTTCCGTCTCGCGAACTACTATTTTCATCATGCCCACACGGGCATCAGTTTGTAGTACGGGAGGCCGTCTACAAATGGTGAAAATTTCAAAGCGTTCCGTCGGGAAATTAAAAAGTTATGAGCATTAGAAGATCTTCCCATTAGGCCCCATTAGGCCACAGTAGCCGACCGGGCCTAAAACTTGCGCGGGTCACTTTCACGGACGGGCTCGAAACTGGTGCCAGAAGTTAGCCCCCGACCAGAGCTTCATTGTGAGGCATTGCGTAAAATTTTCCGTCCCCCGAGTGCCGAGCAATAGCCCCTGAAAGGGCTTTCGGCACAATTTTCACGCCCTTATTTGAGCCACTTGTAGCCGAAGGAATTTTGCGCAAATGACTGAGAGGTGCTCCTGGGCACTGCTCATCACTTTGCAATAGGTTCCGGGGCTTTTCGCGAAGGTCGCGTTTTCTCAAACTTTGATGGCATTAGTGGGTGGGGTGTGAAAACCTCCGAATGCATGGTTCTCAGCTCCTGCTGTGGGCAGCAAGCCAATTTTTTTTCCAAAATGTTGACCTATAAAAGAGCTTACTCGGGTGTGAAAATTATCATTGTGCGCGCGCGCCCCGGACCGCAATTATGATATTTCCTGTTTTCCCATAGGGCCCAAGGCAAATGGGGATAGCGGTTGTACGCGCTTTCTAAGGCTCTGATCGCTTTTAGATTTTGCACGCGGATAGGGCCAACAGAGGCGCAGGTATTGCCATGCGCACCCGCCCGCAACAATGTTTCGATACCGAGTTATCGGGGTGTGGAAGTCCGCCGCCCCGAAGCTTTACGCGCTTCCGTCTCGCGAACTACTATTTTCATCATGCCCACACGGGCATCAGTTTGTAGTACGGGAGGCCGTCTACAAATGGTGAAAATTTCAAAGCGTTCCGTCGGGAAATTAAAAAGTTATGAGCATTAGAAGATCTTCCCATTAGGCCCCATTAGGCCACAGTAGCCGACCGGGCCTAAAACTTGCGCGGGTCACTTTCACGGACGGGCTCGAAACTGGTGCCAGAAGTTAGCCCCCGACCAGAGCTTCATTGTGAGGCATTGCGTAAAATTTTCCGTCCCCCGAGTGCCGAGCAATAGCCCCTGAAAGGGCTTTCGGCACAATTTTCACGCCCTTATTTGAGCCACTTGTAGCCGAAGGAATTTTGCGCAAATGACTGAGAGGTGCTCCTGGGCACTGCTCATCACTTTGCAATAGGTTCCGGGGCTTTTCGCGAAGGTCGCGTTTTCTCAAACTTTGATGGCATTAGTGGGTGGGGTGTGAAAACCTCCGAATGCATGGTTCTCAGCTCCTGCTGTGGGCAGCAAGCCAATTTTTTTTCCAAAATGTTGACCTATAAAAGAGCTTACTCGGGTGTGAAAATTATCATTGTGCGCGCGCGCCCCGGACCGCAATTATGATATTTCCTGTTTTCCCATAGGGCCCAAGGCAAATGGGGATAGCGGTTGTACGCGCTTTCTAAGGCTCTGATCGCTTTTAGATTTTGCACGCGGATAGGGCCAACAGAGGCGCAGGTATTGCCATGCGCACCCGCCCGCAACAATGTTTCGATACCGAGTTATCGGGGTGTGGAAGTCCGCCGCCCCGAAGCTTTACGCGCTTCCGTCTCGCGAACTACTATTTTCATCATGCCCACACGGGCATCAGTTTGTAGTACGGGAGGCCGTCTACAAATGGTGAAAATTTCAAAGCGTTCCGTCGGGAAATTAAAAAGTTATGAGCATTAGAAGATCTTCCCATTAGGCCCCATTAGGCCACAGTAGCCGACCGGGCCTAAAACTTGCGCGGGTCACTTTCACGGACGGGCTCGAAACTGGTGCCAGAAGTTAGCCCCCGACCAGAGCTTCATTGTGAGGCATTGCGTAAAATTTTCCGTCCCCCGAGTGCCGAGCAATAGCCCCTGAAAGGGCTTTCGGCACAATTTTCACGCCCTTATTTGAGCCACTTGTAGCCGAAGGAATTTTGCGCAAATGACTGAGAGGTGCTCCTGGGCACTGCTCATCACTTTGCAATAGGTTCCGGGGCTTTTCGCGAAGGTCGCGTTTTCTCAAACTTTGATGGCATTAGTGGGTGGGGTGTGAAAACCTCCGAATGCATGGTTCTCAGCTCCTGCTGTGGGCAGCAAGCCAATTTTTTTTCCAAAATGTTGACCTATAAAAGAGCTTACTCGGGTGTGAAAATTATCATTGTGCGCGCGCGCCCCGGACCGCAATTATGATATTTCCTGTTTTCCCATAGGGCCCAAGGCAAATGGGGATAGCGGTTGTACGCGCTTTCTAAGGCTCTGATCGCTTTTAGATTTTGCACGCGGATAGGGCCAACAGAGGCGCAGGTATTGCCATGCGCACCCGCCCGCAACAATGTTTCGATACCGAGTTATCGGGGTGTGGAAGTCCGCCGCCCCGAAGCTTTACGCGCTTCCGTCTCGCGAACTACTATTTTCATCATGCCCACACGGGCATCAGTTTGTAGTACGGGAGGCCGTCTACAAATGGTGAAAATTTCAAAGCGTTCCGTCGGGAAATTAAAAAGTTATGAGCATTAGAAGATCTTCCCATTAGGCCCCATTAGGCCACAGTAGCCGACCGGGCCTAAAACTTGCGCGGGTCACTTTCACGGACGGGCTCGAAACTGGTGCCAGAAGTTAGCCCCCGACCAGAGCTTCATTGTGAGGCATTGCGTAAAATTTTCCGTCCCCCGAGTGCCGAGCAATAGCCCCTGAAAGGGCTTTCGGCACAATTTTCACGCCCTTATTTGAGCCACTTGTAGCCGAAGGAATTTTGCGCAAATGACTGAGAGGTGCTCCTGGGCACTGCTCATCACTTTGCAATAGGTTCCGGGGCTTTTCGCGAAGGTCGCGTTTTCTCAAACTTTGATGGCATTAGTGGGTGGGGTGTGAAAACCTCCGAATGCATGGTTCTCAGCTCCTGCTGTGGGCAGCAAGCCAATTTTTTTTCCAAAATGTTGACCTATAAAAGAGCTTACTCGGGTGTGAAAATTATCATTGTGCGCGCGCGCCCCGGACCGCAATTATGATATTTCCTGTTTTCCCATAGGGCCCAAGGCAAATGGGGATAGCGGTTGTACGCGCTTTCTAAGGCTCTGATCGCTTTTAGATTTTGCACGCGGATAGGGCCAACAGAGGCGCAGGTATTGCCATGCGCACCCGCCCGCAACAATGTTTCGATACCGAGTTATCGGGGTGTGGAAGTCCGCCGCCCCGAAGCTTTACGCGCTTCCGTCTCGCGAACTACTATTTTCATCATGCCCACACGGGCATCAGTTTGTAGTACGGGAGGCCGTCTACAAATGGTGAAAATTTCAAAGCGTTCCGTCGGGAAATTAAAAAGTTATGAGCATTAGAAGATCTTCCCATTAGGCCCCATTAGGCCACAGTAGCCGACCGGGCCTAAAACTTGCGCGGGTCACTTTCACGGACGGGCTCGAAACTGGTGCCAGAAGTTAGCCCCCGACCAGAGCTTCATTGTGAGGCATTGCGTAAAATTTTCCGTCCCCCGAGTGCCGAGCAATAGCCCCTGAAAGGGCTTTCGGCACAATTTTCACGCCCTTATTTGAGCCACTTGTAGCCGAAGGAATTTTGCGCAAATGACTGAGAGGTGCTCCTGGGCACTGCTCATCACTTTGCAATAGGTTCCGGGGCTTTTCGCGAAGGTCGCGTTTTCTCAAACTTTGATGGCATTAGTGGGTGGGGTGTGAAAACCTCCGAATGCATGGTTCTCAGCTCCTGCTGTGGGCAGCAAGCCAATTTTTTTTCCAAAATGTTGACCTATAAAAGAGCTTACTCGGGTGTGAAAATTATCATTGTGCGCGCGCGCCCCGGACCGCAATTATGATATTTCCTGTTTTCCCATAGGGCCCAAGGCAAATGGGGATAGCGGTTGTACGCGCTTTCTAAGGCTCTGATCGCTTTTAGATTTTGCACGCGGATAGGGCCAACAGAGGCGCAGGTATTGCCATGCGCACCCGCCCGCAACAATGTTTCGATACCGAGTTATCGGGGTGTGGAAGTCCGCCGCCCCGAAGCTTTACGCGCTTCCGTCTCGCGAACTACTATTTTCATCATGCCCACACGGGCATCAGTTTGTAGTACGGGAGGCCGTCTACAAATGGTGAAAATTTCAAAGCGTTCCGTCGGGAAATTAAAAAGTTATGAGCATTAGAAGATCTTCCCATTAGGCCCCATTAGGCCACAGTAGCCGACCGGGCCTAAAACTTGCGCGGGTCACTTTCACGGACGGGCTCGAAACTGGTGCCAGAAGTTAGCCCCCGACCAGAGCTTCATTGTGAGGCATTGCGTAAAATTTTCCGTCCCCCGAGTGCCGAGCAATAGCCCCTGAAAGGGCTTTCGGCACAATTTTCACGCCCTTATTTGAGCCACTTGTAGCCGAAGGAATTTTGCGCAAATGACTGAGAGGTGCTCCTGGGCACTGCTCATCACTTTGCAATAGGTTCCGGGGCTTTTCGCGAAGGTCGCGTTTTCTCAAACTTTGATGGCATTAGTGGGTGGGGTGTGAAAACCTCCGAATGCATGGTTCTCAGCTCCTGCTGTGGGCAGCAAGCCAATTTTTTTTCCAAAATGTTGACCTATAAAAGAGCTTACTCGGGTGTGAAAATTATCATTGTGCGCGCGCGCCCCGGACCGCAATTATGATATTTCCTGTTTTCCCATAGGGCCCAAGGCAAATGGGGATAGCGGTTGTACGCGCTTTCTAAGGCTCTGATCGCTTTTAGATTTTGCACGCGGATAGGGCCAACAGAGGCGCAGGTATTGCCATGCGCACCCGCCCGCAACAATGTTTCGATACCGAGTTATCGGGGTGTGGAAGTCCGCCGCCCCGAAGCTTTACGCGCTTCCGTCTCGCGAACTACTATTTTCATCATGCCCACACGGGCATCAGTTTGTAGTACGGGAGGCCGTCTACAAATGGTGAAAATTTCAAAGCGTTCCGTCGGGAAATTAAAAAGTTATGAGCATTAGAAGATCTTCCCATTAGGCCCCATTAGGCCACAGTAGCCGACCGGGCCTAAAACTTGCGCGGGTCACTTTCACGGACGGGCTCGAAACTGGTGCCAGAAGTTAGCCCCCGACCAGAGCTTCATTGTGAGGCATTGCGTAAAATTTTCCGTCCCCCGAGTGCCGAGCAATAGCCCCTGAAAGGGCTTTCGGCACAATTTTCACGCCCTTATTTGAGCCACTTGTAGCCGAAGGAATTTTGCGCAAATGACTGAGAGGTGCTCCTGGGCACTGCTCATCACTTTGCAATAGGTTCCGGGGCTTTTCGCGAAGGTCGCGTTTTCTCAAACTTTGATGGCATTAGTGGGTGGGGTGTGAAAACCTCCGAATGCATGGTTCTCAGCTCCTGCTGTGGGCAGCAAGCCAATTTTTTTTCCAAAATGTTGACCTATAAAAGAGCTTACTCGGGTGTGAAAATTATCATTGTGCGCGCGCGCCCCGGACCGCAATTATGATATTTCCTGTTTTCCCATAGGGCCCAAGGCAAATGGGGATAGCGGTTGTACGCGCTTTCTAAGGCTCTGATCGCTTTTAGATTTTGCACGCGGATAGGGCCAACAGAGGCGCAGGTATTGCCATGCGCACCCGCCCGCAACAATGTTTCGATACCGAGTTATCGGGGTGTGGAAGTCCGCCGCCCCGAAGCTTTACGCGCTTCCGTCTCGCGAACTACTATTTTCATCATGCCCACACGGGCATCAGTTTGTAGTACGGGAGGCCGTCTACAAATGGTGAAAATTTCAAAGCGTTCCGTCGGGAAATTAAAAAGTTATGAGCATTAGAAGATCTTCCCATTAGGCCCCATTAGGCCACAGTAGCCGACCGGGCCTAAAACTTGCGCGGGTCACTTTCACGGACGGGCTCGAAACTGGTGCCAGAAGTTAGCCCCCGACCAGAGCTTCATTGTGAGGCATTGCGTAAAATTTTCCGTCCCCCGAGTGCCGAGCAATAGCCCCTGAAAGGGCTTTCGGCACAATTTTCACGCCCTTATTTGAGCCACTTGTAGCCGAAGGAATTTTGCGCAAATGACTGAGAGGTGCTCCTGGGCACTGCTCATCACTTTGCAATAGGTTCCGGGGCTTTTCGCGAAGGTCGCGTTTTCTCAAACTTTGATGGCATTAGTGGGTGGGGTGTGAAAACCTCCGAATGCATGGTTCTCAGCTCCTGCTGTGGGCAGCAAGCCAATTTTTTTTCCAAAATGTTGACCTATAAAAGAGCTTACTCGGGTGTGAAAATTATCATTGTGCGCGCGCGCCCCGGACCGCAATTATGATATTTCCTGTTTTCCCATAGGGCCCAAGGCAAATGGGGATAGCGGTTGTACGCGCTTTCTAAGGCTCTGATCGCTTTTAGATTTTGCACGCGGATAGGGCCAACAGAGGCGCAGGTATTGCCATGCGCACCCGCCCGCAACAATGTTTCGATACCGAGTTATCGGGGTGTGGAAGTCCGCCGCCCCGAAGCTTTACGCGCTTCCGTCTCGCGAACTACTATTTTCATCATGCCCACACGGGCATCAGTTTGTAGTACGGGAGGCCGTCTACAAATGGTGAAAATTTCAAAGCGTTCCGTCGGGAAATTAAAAAGTTATGAGCATTAGAAGATCTTCCCATTAGGCCCCATTAGGCCACAGTAGCCGACCGGGCCTAAAACTTGCGCGGGTCACTTTCACGGACGGGCTCGAAACTGGTGCCAGAAGTTAGCCCCCGACCAGAGCTTCATTGTGAGGCATTGCGTAAAATTTTCCGTCCCCCGAGTGCCGAGCAATAGCCCCTGAAAGGGCTTTCGGCACAATTTTCACGCCCTTATTTGAGCCACTTGTAGCCGAAGGAATTTTGCGCAAATGACTGAGAGGTGCTCCTGGGCACTGCTCATCACTTTGCAATAGGTTCCGGGGCTTTTCGCGAAGGTCGCGTTTTCTCAAACTTTGATGGCATTAGTGGGTGGGGTGTGAAAACCTCCGAATGCATGGTTCTCAGCTCCTGCTGTGGGCAGCAAGCCAATTTTTTTTCCAAAATGTTGACCTATAAAAGAGCTTACTCGGGTGTGAAAATTATCATTGTGCGCGCGCGCCCCGGACCGCAATTATGATATTTCCTGTTTTCCCATAGGGCCCAAGGCAAATGGGGATAGCGGTTGTACGCGCTTTCTAAGGCTCTGATCGCTTTTAGATTTTGCACGCGGATAGGGCCAACAGAGGCGCAGGTATTGCCATGCGCACCCGCCCGCAACAATGTTTCGATACCGAGTTATCGGGGTGTGGAAGTCCGCCGCCCCGAAGCTTTACGCGCTTCCGTCTCGCGAACTACTATTTTCATCATGCCCACACGGGCATCAGTTTGTAGTACGGGAGGCCGTCTACAAATGGTGAAAATTTCAAAGCGTTCCGTCGGGAAATTAAAAAGTTATGAGCATTAGAAGATCTTCCCATTAGGCCCCATTAGGCCACAGTAGCCGACCGGGCCTAAAACTTGCGCGGGTCACTTTCACGGACGGGCTCGAAACTGGTGCCAGAAGTTAGCCCCCGACCAGAGCTTCATTGTGAGGCATTGCGTAAAATTTTCCGTCCCCCGAGTGCCGAGCAATAGCCCCTGAAAGGGCTTTCGGCACAATTTTCACGCCCTTATTTGAGCCACTTGTAGCCGAAGGAATTTTGCGCAAATGACTGAGAGGTGCTCCTGGGCACTGCTCATCACTTTGCAATAGGTTCCGGGGCTTTTCGCGAAGGTCGCGTTTTCTCAAACTTTGATGGCATTAGTGGGTGGGGTGTGAAAACCTCCGAATGCATGGTTCTCAGCTCCTGCTGTGGGCAGCAAGCCAATTTTTTTTCCAAAATGTTGACCTATAAAAGAGCTTACTCGGGTGTGAAAATTATCATTGTGCGCGCGCGCCCCGGACCGCAATTATGATATTTCCTGTTTTCCCATAGGGCCCAAGGCAAATGGGGATAGCGGTTGTACGCGCTTTCTAAGGCTCTGATCGCTTTTAGATTTTGCACGCGGATAGGGCCAACAGAGGCGCAGGTATTGCCATGCGCACCCGCCCGCAACAATGTTTCGATACCGAGTTATCGGGGTGTGGAAGTCCGCCGCCCCGAAGCTTTACGCGCTTCCGTCTCGCGAACTACTATTTTCATCATGCCCACACGGGCATCAGTTTGTAGTACGGGAGGCCGTCTACAAATGGTGAAAATTTCAAAGCGTTCCGTCGGGAAATTAAAAAGTTATGAGCATTAGAAGATCTTCCCATTAGGCCCCATTAGGCCACAGTAGCCGACCGGGCCTAAAACTTGCGCGGGTCACTTTCACGGACGGGCTCGAAACTGGTGCCAGAAGTTAGCCCCCGACCAGAGCTTCATTGTGAGGCATTGCGTAAAATTTTCCGTCCCCCGAGTGCCGAGCAATAGCCCCTGAAAGGGCTTTCGGCACAATTTTCACGCCCTTATTTGAGCCACTTGTAGCCGAAGGAATTTTGCGCAAATGACTGAGAGGTGCTCCTGGGCACTGCTCATCACTTTGCAATAGGTTCCGGGGCTTTTCGCGAAGGTCGCGTTTTCTCAAACTTTGATGGCATTAGTGGGTGGGGTGTGAAAACCTCCGAATGCATGGTTCTCAGCTCCTGCTGTGGGCAGCAAGCCAATTTTTTTTCCAAAATGTTGACCTATAAAAGAGCTTACTCGGGTGTGAAAATTATCATTGTGCGCGCGCGCCCCGGACCGCAATTATGATATTTCCTGTTTTCCCATAGGGCCCAAGGCAAATGGGGATAGCGGTTGTACGCGCTTTCTAAGGCTCTGATCGCTTTTAGATTTTGCACGCGGATAGGGCCAACAGAGGCGCAGGTATTGCCATGCGCACCCGCCCGCAACAATGTTTCGATACCGAGTTATCGGGGTGTGGAAGTCCGCCGCCCCGAAGCTTTACGCGCTTCCGTCTCGCGAACTACTATTTTCATCATGCCCACACGGGCATCAGTTTGTAGTACGGGAGGCCGTCTACAAATGGTGAAAATTTCAAAGCGTTCCGTCGGGAAATTAAAAAGTTATGAGCATTAGAAGATCTTCCCATTAGGCCCCATTAGGCCACAGTAGCCGACCGGGCCTAAAACTTGCGCGGGTCACTTTCACGGACGGGCTCGAAACTGGTGCCAGAAGTTAGCCCCCGACCAGAGCTTCATTGTGAGGCATTGCGTAAAATTTTCCGTCCCCCGAGTGCCGAGCAATAGCCCCTGAAAGGGCTTTCGGCACAATTTTCACGCCCTTATTTGAGCCACTTGTAGCCGAAGGAATTTTGCGCAAATGACTGAGAGGTGCTCCTGGGCACTGCTCATCACTTTGCAATAGGTTCCGGGGCTTTTCGCGAAGGTCGCGTTTTCTCAAACTTTGATGGCATTAGTGGGTGGGGTGTGAAAACCTCCGAATGCATGGTTCTCAGCTCCTGCTGTGGGCAGCAAGCCAATTTTTTTTCCAAAATGTTGACCTATAAAAGAGCTTACTCGGGTGTGAAAATTATCATTGTGCGCGCGCGCCCCGGACCGCAATTATGATATTTCCTGTTTTCCCATAGGGCCCAAGGCAAATGGGGATAGCGGTTGTACGCGCTTTCTAAGGCTCTGATCGCTTTTAGATTTTGCACGCGGATAGGGCCAACAGAGGCGCAGGTATTGCCATGCGCACCCGCCCGCAACAATGTTTCGATACCGAGTTATCGGGGTGTGGAAGTCCGCCGCCCCGAAGCTTTACGCGCTTCCGTCTCGCGAACTACTATTTTCATCATGCCCACACGGGCATCAGTTTGTAGTACGGGAGGCCGTCTACAAATGGTGAAAATTTCAAAGCGTTCCGTCGGGAAATTAAAAAGTTATGAGCATTAGAAGATCTTCCCATTAGGCCCCATTAGGCCACAGTAGCCGACCGGGCCTAAAACTTGCGCGGGTCACTTTCACGGACGGGCTCGAAACTGGTGCCAGAAGTTAGCCCCCGACCAGAGCTTCATTGTGAGGCATTGCGTAAAATTTTCCGTCCCCCGAGTGCCGAGCAATAGCCCCTGAAAGGGCTTTCGGCACAATTTTCACGCCCTTATTTGAGCCACTTGTAGCCGAAGGAATTTTGCGCAAATGACTGAGAGGTGCTCCTGGGCACTGCTCATCACTTTGCAATAGGTTCCGGGGCTTTTCGCGAAGGTCGCGTTTTCTCAAACTTTGATGGCATTAGTGGGTGGGGTGTGAAAACCTCCGAATGCATGGTTCTCAGCTCCTGCTGTGGGCAGCAAGCCAATTTTTTTTCCAAAATGTTGACCTATAAAAGAGCTTACTCGGGTGTGAAAATTATCATTGTGCGCGCGCGCCCCGGACCGCAATTATGATATTTCCTGTTTTCCCATAGGGCCCAAGGCAAATGGGGATAGCGGTTGTACGCGCTTTCTAAGGCTCTGATCGCTTTTAGATTTTGCACGCGGATAGGGCCAACAGAGGCGCAGGTATTGCCATGCGCACCCGCCCGCAACAATGTTTCGATACCGAGTTATCGGGGTGTGGAAGTCCGCCGCCCCGAAGCTTTACGCGCTTCCGTCTCGCGAACTACTATTTTCATCATGCCCACACGGGCATCAGTTTGTAGTACGGGAGGCCGTCTACAAATGGTGAAAATTTCAAAGCGTTCCGTCGGGAAATTAAAAAGTTATGAGCATTAGAAGATCTTCCCATTAGGCCCCATTAGGCCACAGTAGCCGACCGGGCCTAAAACTTGCGCGGGTCACTTTCACGGACGGGCTCGAAACTGGTGCCAGAAGTTAGCCCCCGACCAGAGCTTCATTGTGAGGCATTGCGTAAAATTTTCCGTCCCCCGAGTGCCGAGCAATAGCCCCTGAAAGGGCTTTCGGCACAATTTTCACGCCCTTATTTGAGCCACTTGTAGCCGAAGGAATTTTGCGCAAATGACTGAGAGGTGCTCCTGGGCACTGCTCATCACTTTGCAATAGGTTCCGGGGCTTTTCGCGAAGGTCGCGTTTTCTCAAACTTTGATGGCATTAGTGGGTGGGGTGTGAAAACCTCCGAATGCATGGTTCTCAGCTCCTGCTGGGGCAGCAAGCCAATTTTTTTTCCAAAATGTTGACCTATAAAAGAGCTTACTCGGGTGTGAAAATTATCATTGTGCGCGCGCGCCCCGGACCGCAATTATGATATTTCCTGTTTTCCCATAGGGCCCAAGGCAAATGGGGATAGCGGTTGTACGCGCTTTCTAAGGCTCTGATCGCTTTTAGATTTTGCACGCGGATAGGGCCAACAGAGGCGCAGGTATTGCCATGCGCACCCGCCCGCAACAATGTTTCGATACCGAGTTATCGGGGTGTGGAAGTCCGCCGCCCCGAAGCTTTACGCGCTTCCGTCTCGCGAACTACTATTTTCATCATGCCCACACGGGCATCAGTTTGTAGTACGGGAGGCCGTCTACAAATGGTGAAAATTTCAAAGCGTTCCGTCGGGAAATTAAAAAGTTATGAGCATTAGAAGATCTTCCCATTAGGCCCCATTAGGCCACAGTAGCCGACCGGGCCTAAAACTTGCGCGGGTCACTTTCACGGACGGGCTCGAAACTGGTGCCAGAAGTTAGCCCCCGACCAGAGCTTCATTGTGAGGCATTGCGTAAAATTTTCCGTCCCCCGAGTGCCGAGCAATAGCCCCTGAAAGGGCTTTCGGCACAATTTTCACGCCCTTATTTGAGCCACTTGTAGCCGAAGGAATTTTGCGCAAATGACTGAGAGGTGCTCCTGGGCACTGCTCATCACTTTGCAATAGGTTCCGGGGCTTTTCGCGAAGGTCGCGTTTTCTCAAACTTTGATGGCATTAGTGGGTGGGGTGTGAAAACCTCCGAATGCATGGTTCTCAGCTCCTGCTGTGGGCAGCAAGCCAATTTTTTTTCCAAAATGTTGACCTATAAAAGAGCTTACTCGGGTGTGAAAATTATCATTGTGCGCGCGCGCCCCGGACCGCAATTATGATATTTCCTGTTTTCCCATAGGGCCCAAGGCAAATGGGGATAGCGGTTGTACGCGCTTTCTAAGGCTCTGATCGCTTTTAGATTTTGCACGCGGATAGGGCCAACAGAGGCGCAGGTATTGCCATGCGCACCCGCCCGCAACAATGTTTCGATACCGAGTTATCGGGGTGTGGAAGTCCGCCGCCCCGAAGCTTTACGCGCTTCCGTCTCGCGAACTACTATTTTCATCATGCCCACACGGGCATCAGTTTGTAGTACGGGAGGCCGTCTACAAATGGTGAAAATTTCAAAGCGTTCCGTCGGGAAATTAAAAAGTTATGAGCATTAGAAGATCTTCCCATTAGGCCCCATTAGGCCACAGTAGCCGACCGGGCCTAAAACTTGCGCGGGTCACTTTCACGGACGGGCTCGAAACTGGTGCCAGAAGTTAGCCCCCGACCAGAGCTTCATTGTGAGGCATTGCGTAAAATTTTCCGTCCCCCGAGTGCCGAGCAATAGCCCCTGAAAGGGCTTTCGGCACAATTTTCACGCCCTTATTTGAGCCACTTGTAGCCGAAGGAATTTTGCGCAAATGACTGAGAGGTGCTCCTGGGCACTGCTCATCACTTTGCAATAGGTTCCGGGGCTTTTCGCGAAGGTCGCGTTTTCTCAAACTTTGATGGCATTAGTGGGTGGGGTGTGAAAACCTCCGAATGCATGGTTCTCAGCTCCTGCTGTGGGCAGCAAGCCAATTTTTTTTCCAAAATGTTGACCTATAAAAGAGCTTACTCGGGTGTGAAAATTATCATTGTGCGCGCGCGCCCCGGACCGCAATTATGATATTTCCTGTTTTCCCATAGGGCCCAAGGCAAATGGGGATAGCGGTTGTACGCGCTTTCTAAGGCTCTGATCGCTTTTAGATTTTGCACGCGGATAGGGCCAACAGAGGCGCAGGTATTGCCATGCGCACCCGCCCGCAACAATGTTTCGATACCGAGTTATCGGGGTGTGGAAGTCCGCCGCCCCGAAGCTTTACGCGCTTCCGTCTCGCGAACTACTATTTTCATCATGCCCACACGGGCATCAGTTTGTAGTACGGGAGGCCGTCTACAAATGGTGAAAATTTCAAAGCGTTCCGTCGGGAAATTAAAAAGTTATGAGCATTAGAAGATCTTCCCATTAGGCCCCATTAGGCCACAGTAGCCGACCGGGCCTAAAACTTGCGCGGGTCACTTTCACGGACGGGCTCGAAACTGGTGCCAGAAGTTAGCCCCCGACCAGAGCTTCATTGTGAGGCATTGCGTAAAATTTTCCGTCCCCCGAGTGCCGAGCAATAGCCCCTGAAAGGGCTTTCGGCACAATTTTCACGCCCTTATTTGAGCCACTTGTAGCCGAAGGAATTTTGCGCAAATGACTGAGAGGTGCTCCTGGGCACTGCTCATCACTTTGCAATAGGTTCCGGGGCTTTTCGCGAAGGTCGCGTTTTCTCAAACTTTGATGGCATTAGTGGGTGGGGTGTGAAAACCTCCGAATGCATGGTTCTCAGCTCCTGCTGTGGGCAGCAAGCCAATTTTTTTTCCAAAATGTTGACCTATAAAAGAGCTTACTCGGGTGTGAAAATTATCATTGTGCGCGCGCGCCCCGGACCGCAATTATGATATTTCCTGTTTTCCCATAGGGCCCAAGGCAAATGGGGATAGCGGTTGTACGCGCTTTCTAAGGCTCTGATCGCTTTTAGATTTTGCACGCGGATAGGGCCAACAGAGGCGCAGGTATTGCCATGCGCACCCGCCCGCAACAATGTTTCGATACCGAGTTATCGGGGTGTGGAAGTCCGCCGCCCCGAAGCTTTACGCGCTTCCGTCTCGCGAACTACTATTTTCATCATGCCCACACGGGCATCAGTTTGTAGTACGGGAGGCCGTCTACAAATGGTGAAAATTTCAAAGCGTTCCGTCGGGAAATTAAAAAGTTATGAGCATTAGAAGATCTTCCCATTAGGCCCCATTAGGCCACAGTAGCCGACCGGGCCTAAAACTTGCGCGGGTCACTTTCACGGACGGGCTCGAAACTGGTGCCAGAAGTTAGCCCCCGACCAGAGCTTCATTGTGAGGCATTGCGTAAAATTTTCCGTCCCCCGAGTGCCGAGCAATAGCCCCTGAAAGGGCTTTCGGCACAATTTTCACGCCCTTATTTGAGCCACTTGTAGCCGAAGGAATTTTGCGCAAATGACTGAGAGGTGCTCCTGGGCACTGCTCATCACTTTGCAATAGGTTCCGGGGCTTTTCGCGAAGGTCGCGTTTTCTCAAACTTTGATGGCATTAGTGGGTGGGGTGTGAAAACCTCCGAATGCATGGTTCTCAGCTCCTGCTGTGGGCAGCAAGCCAATTTTTTTTCCAAAATGTTGACCTATAAAAGAGCTTACTCGGGTGTGAAAATTATCATTGTGCGCGCGCGCCCCGGACCGCAATTATGATATTTCCTGTTTTCCCATAGGGCCCAAGGCAAATGGGGATAGCGGTTGTACGCGCTTTCTAAGGCTCTGATCGCTTTTAGATTTTGCACGCGGATAGGGCCAACAGAGGCGCAGGTATTGCCATGCGCACCCGCCCGCAACAATGTTTCGATACCGAGTTATCGGGGTGTGGAAGTCCGCCGCCCCGAAGCTTTACGCGCTTCCGTCTCGCGAACTACTATTTTCATCATGCCCACACGGGCATCAGTTTGTAGTACGGGAGGCCGTCTACAAATGGTGAAAATTTCAAAGCGTTCCGTCGGGAAATTAAAAAGTTATGAGCATTAGAAGATCTTCCCATTAGGCCCCATTAGGCCACAGTAGCCGACCGGGCCTAAAACTTGCGCGGGTCACTTTCACGGACGGGCTCGAAACTGGTGCCAGAAGTTAGCCCCCGACCAGAGCTTCATTGTGAGGCATTGCGTAAAATTTTCCGTCCCCCGAGTGCCGAGCAATAGCCCCTGAAAGGGCTTTCGGCACAATTTTCACGCCCTTATTTGAGCCACTTGTAGCCGAAGGAATTTTGCGCAAATGACTGAGAGGTGCTCCTGGGCACTGCTCATCACTTTGCAATAGGTTCCGGGGCTTTTCGCGAAGGTCGCGTTTTCTCAAACTTTGATGGCATTAGTGGGTGGGGTGTGAAAACCTCCGAATGCATGGTTCTCAGCTCCTGCTGTGGGCAGCAAGCCAATTTTTTTTCCAAAATGTTGACCTATAAAAGAGCTTACTCGGGTGTGAAAATTATCATTGTGCGCGCGCGCCCCGGACCGCAATTATGATATTTCCTGTTTTCCCATAGGGCCCAAGGCAAATGGGGATAGCGGTTGTACGCGCTTTCTAAGGCTCTGATCGCTTTTAGATTTTGCACGCGGATAGGGCCAACAGAGGCGCAGGTATTGCCATGCGCACCCGCCCGCAACAATGTTTCGATACCGAGTTATCGGGGTGTGGAAGTCCGCCGCCCCGAAGCTTTACGCGCTTCCGTCTCGCGAACTACTATTTTCATCATGCCCACACGGGCATCAGTTTGTAGTACGGGAGGCCGTCTACAAATGGTGAAAATTTCAAAGCGTTCCGTCGGGAAATTAAAAAGTTATGAGCATTAGAAGATCTTCCCATTAGGCCCCATTAGGCCACAGTAGCCGACCGGGCCTAAAACTTGCGCGGGTCACTTTCACGGACGGGCTCGAAACTGGTGCCAGAAGTTAGCCCCCGACCAGAGCTTCATTGTGAGGCATTGCGTAAAATTTTCCGTCCCCCGAGTGCCGAGCAATAGCCCCTGAAAGGGCTTTCGGCACAATTTTCACGCCCTTATTTGAGCCACTTGTAGCCGAAGGAATTTTGCGCAAATGACTGAGAGGTGCTCCTGGGCACTGCTCATCACTTTGCAATAGGTTCCGGGGCTTTTCGCGAAGGTCGCGTTTTCTCAAACTTTGATGGCATTAGTGGGTGGGGTGTGAAAACCTCCGAATGCATGGTTCTCAGCTCCTGCTGTGGGCAGCAAGCCAATTTTTTTTCCAAAATGTTGACCTATAAAAGAGCTTACTCGGGTGTGAAAATTATCATTGTGCGCGCGCGCCCCGGACCGCAATTATGATATTTCCTGTTTTCCCATAGGGCCCAAGGCAAATGGGGATAGCGGTTGTACGCGCTTTCTAAGGCTCTGATCGCTTTTAGATTTTGCACGCGGATAGGGCCAACAGAGGCGCAGGTATTGCCATGCGCACCCGCCCGCAACAATGTTTCGATACCGAGTTATCGGGGTGTGGAAGTCCGCCGCCCCGAAGCTTTACGCGCTTCCGTCTCGCGAACTACTATTTTCATCATGCCCACACGGGCATCAGTTTGTAGTACGGGAGGCCGTCTACAAATGGTGAAAATTTCAAAGCGTTCCGTCGGGAAATTAAAAAGTTATGAGCATTAGAAGATCTTCCCATTAGGCCCCATTAGGCCACAGTAGCCGACCGGGCCTAAAACTTGCGCGGGTCACTTTCACGGACGGGCTCGAAACTGGTGCCAGAAGTTAGCCCCCGACCAGAGCTTCATTGTGAGGCATTGCGTAAAATTTTCCGTCCCCCGAGTGCCGAGCAATAGCCCCTGAAAGGGCTTTCGGCACAATTTTCACGCCCTTATTTGAGCCACTTGTAGCCGAAGGAATTTTGCGCAAATGACTGAGAGGTGCTCCTGGGCACTGCTCATCACTTTGCAATAGGTTCCGGGGCTTTTCGCGAAGGTCGCGTTTTCTCAAACTTTGATGGCATTAGTGGGTGGGGTGTGAAAACCTCCGAATGCATGGTTCTCAGCTCCTGCTGTGGGCAGCAAGCCAATTTTTTTTCCAAAATGTTGACCTATAAAAGAGCTTACTCGGGTGTGAAAATTATCATTGTGCGCGCGCGCCCCGGACCGCAATTATGATATTTCCTGTTTTCCCATAGGGCCCAAGGCAAATGGGGATAGCGGTTGTACGCGCTTTCTAAGGCTCTGATCGCTTTTAGATTTTGCACGCGGATAGGGCCAACAGAGGCGCAGGTATTGCCATGCGCACCCGCCCGCAACAATGTTTCGATACCGAGTTATCGGGGTGTGGAAGTCCGCCGCCCCGAAGCTTTACGCGCTTCCGTCTCGCGAACTACTATTTTCATCATGCCCACACGGGCATCAGTTTGTAGTACGGGAGGCCGTCTACAAATGGTGAAAATTTCAAAGCGTTCCGTCGGGAAATTAAAAAGTTATGAGCATTAGAAGATCTTCCCATTAGGCCCCATTAGGCCACAGTAGCCGACCGGGCCTAAAACTTGCGCGGGTCACTTTCACGGACGGGCTCGAAACTGGTGCCAGAAGTTAGCCCCCGACCAGAGCTTCATTGTGAGGCATTGCGTAAAATTTTCCGTCCCCCGAGTGCCGAGCAATAGCCCCTGAAAGGGCTTTCGGCACAATTTTCACGCCCTTATTTGAGCCACTTGTAGCCGAAGGAATTTTGCGCAAATGACTGAGAGGTGCTCCTGGGCACTGCTCATCACTTTGCAATAGGTTCCGGGGCTTTTCGCGAAGGTCGCGTTTTCTCAAACTTTGATGGCATTAGTGGGTGGGGTGTGAAAACCTCCGAATGCATGGTTCTCAGCTCCTGCTGTGGGCAGCAAGCCAATTTTTTTTCCAAAATGTTGACCTATAAAAGAGCTTACTCGGGTGTGAAAATTATCATTGTGCGCGCGCGCCCCGGACCGCAATTATGATATTTCCTGTTTTCCCATAGGGCCCAAGGCAAATGGGGATAGCGGTTGTACGCGCTTTCTAAGGCTCTGATCGCTTTTAGATTTTGCACGCGGATAGGGCCAACAGAGGCGCAGGTATTGCCATGCGCACCCGCCCGCAACAATGTTTCGATACCGAGTTATCGGGGTGTGGAAGTCCGCCGCCCCGAAGCTTTACGCGCTTCCGTCTCGCGAACTACTATTTTCATCATGCCCACACGGGCATCAGTTTGTAGTACGGGAGGCCGTCTACAAATGGTGAAAATTTCAAAGCGTTCCGTCGGGAAATTAAAAAGTTATGAGCATTAGAAGATCTTCCCATTAGGCCCCATTAGGCCACAGTAGCCGACCGGGCCTAAAACTTGCGCGGGTCACTTTCACGGACGGGCTCGAAACTGGTGCCAGAAGTTAGCCCCCGACCAGAGCTTCATTGTGAGGCATTGCGTAAAATTTTCCGTCCCCCGAGTGCCGAGCAATAGCCCCTGAAAGGGCTTTCGGCACAATTTTCACGCCCTTATTTGAGCCACTTGTAGCCGAAGGAATTTTGCGCAAATGACTGAGAGGTGCTCCTGGGCACTGCTCATCACTTTGCAATAGGTTCCGGGGCTTTTCGCGAAGGTCGCGTTTTCTCAAACTTTGATGGCATTAGTGGGTGGGGTGTGAAAACCTCCGAATGCATGGTTCTCAGCTCCTGCTGTGGGCAGCAAGCCAATTTTTTTTCCAAAATGTTGACCTATAAAAGAGCTTACTCGGGTGTGAAAATTATCATTGTGCGCGCGCGCCCCGGACCGCAATTATGATATTTCCTGTTTTCCCATAGGGCCCAAGGCAAATGGGGATAGCGGTTGTACGCGCTTTCTAAGGCTCTGATCGCTTTTAGATTTTGCACGCGGATAGGGCCAACAGAGGCGCAGGTATTGCCATGCGCACCCGCCCGCAACAATGTTTCGATACCGAGTTATCGGGGTGTGGAAGTCCGCCGCCCCGAAGCTTTACGCGCTTCCGTCTCGCGAACTACTATTTTCATCATGCCCACACGGGCATCAGTTTGTAGTACGGGAGGCCGTCTACAAATGGTGAAAATTTCAAAGCGTTCCGTCGGGAAATTAAAAAGTTATGAGCATTAGAAGATCTTCCCATTAGGCCCCATTAGGCCACAGTAGCCGACCGGGCCTAAAACTTGCGCGGGTCACTTTCACGGACGGGCTCGAAACTGGTGCCAGAAGTTAGCCCCCGACCAGAGCTTCATTGTGAGGCATTGCGTAAAATTTTCCGTCCCCCGAGTGCCGAGCAATAGCCCCTGAAAGGGCTTTCGGCACAATTTTCACGCCCTTATTTGAGCCACTTGTAGCCGAAGGAATTTTGCGCAAATGACTGAGAGGTGCTCCTGGGCACTGCTCATCACTTTGCAATAGGTTCCGGGGCTTTTCGCGAAGGTCGCGTTTTCTCAAACTTTGATGGCATTAGTGGGTGGGGTGTGAAAACCTCCGAATGCATGGTTCTCAGCTCCTGCTGTGGGCAGCAAGCCAATTTTTTTTCCAAAATGTTGACCTATAAAAGAGCTTACTCGGGTGTGAAAATTATCATTGTGCGCGCGCGCCCCGGACCGCAATTATGATATTTCCTGTTTTCCCATAGGGCCCAAGGCAAATGGGGATAGCGGTTGTACGCGCTTTCTAAGGCTCTGATCGCTTTTAGATTTTGCACGCGGATAGGGCCAACAGAGGCGCAGGTATTGCCATGCGCACCCGCCCGCAACAATGTTTCGATACCGAGTTATCGGGGTGTGGAAGTCCGCCGCCCCGAAGCTTTACGCGCTTCCGTCTCGCGAACTACTATTTTCATCATGCCCACACGGGCATCAGTTTGTAGTACGGGAGGCCGTCTACAAATGGTGAAAATTTCAAAGCGTTCCGTCGGGAAATTAAAAAGTTATGAGCATTAGAAGATCTTCCCATTAGGCCCCATTAGGCCACAGTAGCCGACCGGGCCTAAAACTTGCGCGGGTCACTTTCACGGACGGGCTCGAAACTGGTGCCAGAAGTTAGCCCCCGACCAGAGCTTCATTGTGAGGCATTGCGTAAAATTTTCCGTCCCCCGAGTGCCGAGCAATAGCCCCTGAAAGGGCTTTCGGCACAATTTTCACGCCCTTATTTGAGCCACTTGTAGCCGAAGGAATTTTGCGCAAATGACTGAGAGGTGCTCCTGGGCACTGCTCATCACTTTGCAATAGGTTCCGGGGCTTTTCGCGAAGGTCGCGTTTTCTCAAACTTTGATGGCATTAGTGGGTGGGGTGTGAAAACCTCCGAATGCATGGTTCTCAGCTCCTGCTGTGGGCAGCAAGCCAATTTTTTTTCCAAAATGTTGACCTATAAAAGAGCTTACTCGGGTGTGAAAATTATCATTGTGCGCGCGCGCCCCGGACCGCAATTATGATATTTCCTGTTTTCCCATAGGGCCCAAGGCAAATGGGGATAGCGGTTGTACGCGCTTTCTAAGGCTCTGATCGCTTTTAGATTTTGCACGCGGATAGGGCCAACAGAGGCGCAGGTATTGCCATGCGCACCCGCCCGCAACAATGTTTCGATACCGAGTTATCGGGGTGTGGAAGTCCGCCGCCCCGAAGCTTTACGCGCTTCCGTCTCGCGAACTACTATTTTCATCATGCCCACACGGGCATCAGTTTGTAGTACGGGAGGCCGTCTACAAATGGTGAAAATTTCAAAGCGTTCCGTCGGGAAATTAAAAAGTTATGAGCATTAGAAGATCTTCCCATTAGGCCCCATTAGGCCACAGTAGCCGACCGGGCCTAAAACTTGCGCGGGTCACTTTCACGGACGGGCTCGAAACTGGTGCCAGAAGTTAGCCCCCGACCAGAGCTTCATTGTGAGGCATTGCGTAAAATTTTCCGTCCCCCGAGTGCCGAGCAATAGCCCCTGAAAGGGCTTTCGGCACAATTTTCACGCCCTTATTTGAGCCACTTGTAGCCGAAGGAATTTTGCGCAAATGACTGAGAGGTGCTCCTGGGCACTGCTCATCACTTTGCAATAGGTTCCGGGGCTTTTCGCGAAGGTCGCGTTTTCTCAAACTTTGATGGCATTAGTGGGTGGGGTGTGAAAACCTCCGAATGCATGGTTCTCAGCTCCTGCTGTGGGCAGCAAGCCAATTTTTTTTCCAAAATGTTGACCTATAAAAGAGCTTACTCGGGTGTGAAAATTATCATTGTGCGCGCGCGCCCCGGACCGCAATTATGATATTTCCTGTTTTCCCATAGGGCCCAAGGCAAATGGGGATAGCGGTTGTACGCGCTTTCTAAGGCTCTGATCGCTTTTAGATTTTGCACGCGGATAGGGCCAACAGAGGCGCAGGTATTGCCATGCGCACCCGCCCGCAACAATGTTTCGATACCGAGTTATCGGGGTGTGGAAGTCCGCCGCCCCGAAGCTTTACGCGCTTCCGTCTCGCGAACTACTATTTTCATCATGCCCACACGGGCATCAGTTTGTAGTACGGGAGGCCGTCTACAAATGGTGAAAATTTCAAAGCGTTCCGTCGGGAAATTAAAAAGTTATGAGCATTAGAAGATCTTCCCATTAGGCCCCATTAGGCCACAGTAGCCGACCGGGCCTAAAACTTGCGCGGGTCACTTTCACGGACGGGCTCGAAACTGGTGCCAGAAGTTAGCCCCCGACCAGAGCTTCATTGTGAGGCATTGCGTAAAATTTTCCGTCCCCCGAGTGCCGAGCAATAGCCCCTGAAAGGGCTTTCGGCACAATTTTCACGCCCTTATTTGAGCCACTTGTAGCCGAAGGAATTTTGCGCAAATGACTGAGAGGTGCTCCTGGGCACTGCTCATCACTTTGCAATAGGTTCCGGGGCTTTTCGCGAAGGTCGCGTTTTCTCAAACTTTGATGGCATTAGTGGGTGGGGTGTGAAAACCTCCGAATGCATGGTTCTCAGCTCCTGCTGTGGGCAGCAAGCCAATTTTTTTTCCAAAATGTTGACCTATAAAAGAGCTTACTCGGGTGTGAAAATTATCATTGTGCGCGCGCGCCCCGGACCGCAATTATGATATTTCCTGTTTTCCCATAGGGCCCAAGGCAAATGGGGATAGCGGTTGTACGCGCTTTCTAAGGCTCTGATCGCTTTTAGATTTTGCACGCGGATAGGGCCAACAGAGGCGCAGGTATTGCCATGCGCACCCGCCCGCAACAATGTTTCGATACCGAGTTATCGGGGTGTGGAAGTCCGCCGCCCCGAAGCTTTACGCGCTTCCGTCTCGCGAACTACTATTTTCATCATGCCCACACGGGCATCAGTTTGTAGTACGGGAGGCCGTCTACAAATGGTGAAAATTTCAAAGCGTTCCGTCGGGAAATTAAAAAGTTATGAGCATTAGAAGATCTTCCCATTAGGCCCCATTAGGCCACAGTAGCCGACCGGGCCTAAAACTTGCGCGGGTCACTTTCACGGACGGGCTCGAAACTGGTGCCAGAAGTTAGCCCCCGACCAGAGCTTCATTGTGAGGCATTGCGTAAAATTTTCCGTCCCCCGAGTGCCGAGCAATAGCCCCTGAAAGGGCTTTCGGCACAATTTTCACGCCCTTATTTGAGCCACTTGTAGCCGAAGGAATTTTGCGCAAATGACTGAGAGGTGCTCCTGGGCACTGCTCATCACTTTGCAATAGGTTCCGGGGCTTTTCGCGAAGGTCGCGTTTTCTCAAACTTTGATGGCATTAGTGGGTGGGGTGTGAAAACCTCCGAATGCATGGTTCTCAGCTCCTGCTGTGGGCAGCAAGCCAATTTTTTTTCCAAAATGTTGACCTATAAAAGAGCTTACTCGGGTGTGAAAATTATCATTGTGCGCGCGCGCCCCGGACCGCAATTATGATATTTCCTGTTTTCCCATAGGGCCCAAGGCAAATGGGGATAGCGGTTGTACGCGCTTTCTAAGGCTCTGATCGCTTTTAGATTTTGCACGCGGATAGGGCCAACAGAGGCGCAGGTATTGCCATGCGCACCCGCCCGCAACAATGTTTCGATACCGAGTTATCGGGGTGTGGAAGTCCGCCGCCCCGAAGCTTTACGCGCTTCCGTCTCGCGAACTACTATTTTCATCATGCCCACACGGGCATCAGTTTGTAGTACGGGAGGCCGTCTACAAATGGTGAAAATTTCAAAGCGTTCCGTCGGGAAATTAAAAAGTTATGAGCATTAGAAGATCTTCCCATTAGGCCCCATTAGGCCACAGTAGCCGACCGGGCCTAAAACTTGCGCGGGTCACTTTCACGGACGGGCTCGAAACTGGTGCCAGAAGTTAGCCCCCGACCAGAGCTTCATTGTGAGGCATTGCGTAAAATTTTCCGTCCCCCGAGTGCCGAGCAATAGCCCCTGAAAGGGCTTTCGGCACAATTTTCACGCCCTTATTTGAGCCACTTGTAGCCGAAGGAATTTTGCGCAAATGACTGAGAGGTGCTCCTGGGCACTGCTCATCACTTTGCAATAGGTTCCGGGGCTTTTCGCGAAGGTCGCGTTTTCTCAAACTTTGATGGCATTAGTGGGTGGGTGTGAAAACCTCCGAATGCATGGTTCTCAGCTCCTGCTGTGGGCAGCAAGCCAATTTTTTTTCCAAAATGTTGACCTATAAAAGAGCTTACTCGGGTGTGAAAATTATCATTGTGCGCGCGCGCCCCGGACCGCAATTATGATATTTCCTGTTTTCCCATAGGGCCCAAGGCAAATGGGGATAGCGGTTGTACGCGCTTTCTAAGGCTCTGATCGCTTTTAGATTTTGCACGCGGATAGGGCCAACAGAGGCGCAGGTATTGCCATGCGCACCCGCCCGCAACAATGTTTCGATACCGAGTTATCGGGGTGTGGAAGTCCGCCGCCCCGAAGCTTTACGCGCTTCCGTCTCGCGAACTACTATTTTCATCATGCCCACACGGGCATCAGTTTGTAGTACGGGAGGCCGTCTACAAATGGTGAAAATTTCAAAGCGTTCCGTCGGGAAATTAAAAAGTTATGAGCATTAGAAGATCTTCCCATTAGGCCCCATTAGGCCACAGTAGCCGACCGGGCCTAAAACTTGCGCGGGTCACTTTCACGGACGGGCTCGAAACTGGTGCCAGAAGTTAGCCCCCGACCAGAGCTTCATTGTGAGGCATTGCGTAAAATTTTCCGTCCCCCGAGTGCCGAGCAATAGCCCCTGAAAGGGCTTTCGGCACAATTTTCACGCCCTTATTTGAGCCACTTGTAGCCGAAGGAATTTTGCGCAAATGACTGAGAGGTGCTCCTGGGCACTGCTCATCACTTTGCAATAGGTTCCGGGGCTTTTCGCGAAGGTCGCGTTTTCTCAAACTTTGATGGCATTAGTGGGTGGGGTGTGAAAACCTCCGAATGCATGGTTCTCAGCTCCTGCTGTGGGCAGCAAGCCAATTTTTTTTCCAAAATGTTGACCTATAAAAGAGCTTACTCGGGTGTGAAAATTATCATTGTGCGCGCGCGCCCCGGACCGCAATTATGATATTTCCTGTTTTCCCATAGGGCCCAAGGCAAATGGGGATAGCGGTTGTACGCGCTTTCTAAGGCTCTGATCGCTTTTAGATTTTGCACGCGGATAGGGCCAACAGAGGCGCAGGTATTGCCATGCGCACCCGCCCGCAACAATGTTTCGATACCGAGTTATCGGGGTGTGGAAGTCCGCCGCCCCGAAGCTTTACGCGCTTCCGTCTCGCGAACTACTATTTTCATCATGCCCACACGGGCATCAGTTTGTAGTACGGGAGGCCGTCTACAAATGGTGAAAATTTCAAAGCGTTCCGTCGGGAAATTAAAAAGTTATGAGCATTAGAAGATCTTCCCATTAGGCCCCATTAGGCCACAGTAGCCGACCGGGCCTAAAACTTGCGCGGGTCACTTTCACGGACGGGCTCGAAACTGGTGCCAGAAGTTAGCCCCCGACCAGAGCTTCATTGTGAGGCATTGCGTAAAATTTTCCGTCCCCCGAGTGCCGAGCAATAGCCCCTGAAAGGGCTTTCGGCACAATTTTCACGCCCTTATTTGAGCCACTTGTAGCCGAAGGAATTTTGCGCAAATGACTGAGAGGTGCTCCTGGGCACTGCTCATCACTTTGCAATAGGTTCCGGGGCTTTTCGCGAAGGTCGCGTTTTCTCAAACTTTGATGGCATTAGTGGGTGGGGTGTGAAAACCTCCGAATGCATGGTTCTCAGCTCCTGCTGTGGGCAGCAAGCCAATTTTTTTTCCAAAATGTTGACCTATAAAAGAGCTTACTCGGGTGTGAAAATTATCATTGTGCGCGCGCGCCCCGGACCGCAATTATGATATTTCCTGTTTTCCCATAGGGCCCAAGGCAAATGGGGATAGCGGTTGTACGCGCTTTCTAAGGCTCTGATCGCTTTTAGATTTTGCACGCGGATAGGGCCAACAGAGGCGCAGGTATTGCCATGCGCACCCGCCCGCAACAATGTTTCGATACCGAGTTATCGGGGTGTGGAAGTCCGCCGCCCCGAAGCTTTACGCGCTTCCGTCTCGCGAACTACTATTTTCATCATGCCCACACGGGCATCAGTTTGTAGTACGGGAGGCCGTCTACAAATGGTGAAAATTTCAAAGCGTTCCGTCGGGAAATTAAAAAGTTATGAGCATTAGAAGATCTTCCCATTAGGCCCCATTAGGCCACAGTAGCCGACCGGGCCTAAAACTTGCGCGGGTCACTTTCACGGACGGGCTCGAAACTGGTGCCAGAAGTTAGCCCCCGACCAGAGCTTCATTGTGAGGCATTGCGTAAAATTTTCCGTCCCCCGAGTGCCGAGCAATAGCCCCTGAAAGGGCTTTCGGCACAATTTTCACGCCCTTATTTGAGCCACTTGTAGCCGAAGGAATTTTGCGCAAATGACTGAGAGGTGCTCCTGGGCACTGCTCATCACTTTGCAATAGGTTCCGGGGCTTTTCGCGAAGGTCGCGTTTTCTCAAACTTTGATGGCATTAGTGGGTGGGGTGTGAAAACCTCCGAATGCATGGTTCTCAGCTCCTGCTGTGGGCAGCAAGCCAATTTTTTTTCCAAAATGTTGACCTATAAAAGAGCTTACTCGGGTGTGAAAATTATCATTGTGCGCGCGCGCCCCGGACCGCAATTATGATATTTCCTGTTTTCCCATAGGGCCCAAGGCAAATGGGGATAGCGGTTGTACGCGCTTTCTAAGGCTCTGATCGCTTTTAGATTTTGCACGCGGATAGGGCCAACAGAGGCGCAGGTATTGCCATGCGCACCCGCCCGCAACAATGTTTCGATACCGAGTTATCGGGGTGTGGAAGTCCGCCGCCCGAAGCTTTACGCGCTTCCGTCTCGCGAACTACTATTTTCATCATGCCCACACGGGCATCAGTTTGTAGTACGGGAGGCCGTCTACAAATGGTGAAAATTTCAAAGCGTTCCGTCGGGAAATTAAAAAGTTATGAGCATTAGAAGATCTTCCCATTAGGCCCCATTAGGCCACAGTAGCCGACCGGGCCTAAAACTTGCGCGGGTCACTTTCACGGACGGGCTCGAAACTGGTGCCAGAAGTTAGCCCCCGACCAGAGCTTCATTGTGAGGCATTGCGTAAAATTTTCCGTCCCCCGAGTGCCGAGCAATAGCCCCTGAAAGGGCTTTCGGCACAATTTTCACGCCCTTATTTGAGCCACTTGTAGCCGAAGGAATTTTGCGCAAATGACTGAGAGGTGCTCCTGGGCACTGCTCATCACTTTGCAATAGGTTCCGGGGCTTTTCGCGAAGGTCGCGTTTTCTCAAACTTTGATGGCATTAGTGGGTGGGGTGTGAAAACCTCCGAATGCATGGTTCTCAGCTCCTGCTGTGGGCAGCAAGCCAATTTTTTTTCCAAAATGTTGACCTATAAAAGAGCTTACTCGGGTGTGAAAATTATCATTGTGCGCGCGCGCCCCGGACCGCAATTATGATATTTCCTGTTTTCCCATAGGGCCCAAGGCAAATGGGGATAGCGGTTGTACGCGCTTTCTAAGGCTCTGATCGCTTTTAGATTTTGCACGCGGATAGGGCCAACAGAGGCGCAGGTATTGCCATGCGCACCCGCCCGCAACAATGTTTCGATACCGAGTTATCGGGGTGTGGAAGTCCGCCGCCCCGAAGCTTTACGCGCTTCCGTCTCGCGAACTACTATTTTCATCATGCCCACACGGGCATCAGTTTGTAGTACGGGAGGCCGTCTACAAATGGTGAAAATTTCAAAGCGTTCCGTCGGGAAATTAAAAAGTTATGAGCATTAGAAGATCTTCCCATTAGGCCCCATTAGGCCACAGTAGCCGACCGGGCCTAAAACTTGCGCGGGTCACTTTCACGGACGGGCTCGAAACTGGTGCCAGAAGTTAGCCCCCGACCAGAGCTTCATTGTGAGGCATTGCGTAAAATTTTCCGTCCCCCGAGTGCCGAGCAATAGCCCCTGAAAGGGCTTTCGGCACAATTTTCACGCCCTTATTTGAGCCACTTGTAGCCGAAGGAATTTTGCGCAAATGACTGAGAGGTGCTCCTGGGCACTGCTCATCACTTTGCAATAGGTTCCGGGGCTTTCGCGAAGGTCGCGTTTTCTCAAACTTTGATGGCATTAGTGGGTGGGGTGTGAAAACCTCCGAATGCATGGTTCTCAGCTCCTGCTGTGGGCAGCAAGCCAATTTTTTTTCCAAAATGTTGACCTATAAAAGAGCTTACTCGGGTGTGAAAATTATCATTGTGCGCGCGCGCCCCGGACCGCAATTATGATATTTCCTGTTTTCCCATAGGGCCCAAGGCAAATGGGGATAGCGGTTGTACGCGCTTTCTAAGGCTCTGATCGCTTTTAGATTTTGCACGCGGATAGGGCCAACAGAGGCGCAGGTATTGCCATGCGCACCCGCCCGCAACAATGTTTCGATACCGAGTTATCGGGGTGTGGAAGTCCGCCGCCCCGAAGCTTTACGCGCTTCCGTCTCGCGAACTACTATTTTCATCATGCCCACACGGGCATCAGTTTGTAGTACGGGAGGCCGTCTACAAATGGTGAAAATTTCAAAGCGTTCCGTCGGGAAATTAAAAAGTTATGAGCATTAGAAGATCTTCCCATTAGGCCCCATTAGGCCACAGTAGCCGACCGGGCCTAAAACTTGCGCGGGTCACTTTCACGGACGGGCTCGAAACTGGTGCCAGAAGTTAGCCCCCGACCAGAGCTTCATTGTGAGGCATTGCGTAAAATTTTCCGTCCCCCGAGTGCCGAGCAATAGCCCCTGAAAGGGCTTTCGGCACAATTTTCACGCCCTTATTTGAGCCACTTGTAGCCGAAGGAATTTTGCGCAAATGACTGAGAGGTGCTCCTGGGCACTGCTCATCACTTTGCAATAGGTTCCGGGGCTTTTCGCGAAGGTCGCGTTTTCTCAAACTTTGATGGCATTAGTGGGTGGGGTGTGAAAACCTCCGAATGCATGGTTCTCAGCTCCTGCTGTGGGCAGCAAGCCAATTTTTTTTCCAAAATGTTGACCTATAAAAGAGCTTACTCGGGTGTGAAAATTATCATTGTGCGCGCGCGCCCCGGACCGCAATTATGATATTTCCTGTTTTCCCATAGGGCCCAAGGCAAATGGGGATAGCGGTTGTACGCGCTTTCTAAGGCTCTGATCGCTTTTAGATTTTGCACGCGGATAGGGCCAACAGAGGCGCAGGTATTGCCATGCGCACCCGCCCGCAACAATGTTTCGATACCGAGTTATCGGGGTGTGGAAGTCCGCCGCCCCGAAGCTTTACGCGCTTCCGTCTCGCGAACTACTATTTTCATCATGCCCACACGGGCATCAGTTT